>CM070769.1:4534608-4758321 GCA_036346245.1 Bonia amplexicaulis
TACTCCGTGAGCGGCTCAATATTATCAATAGTGGCGGCAACATTCGAAGCATTAAGTGCTGAATTTAAAAAATACAGGGCAATATATATATTGCATGTAATTAACCCTACGTTGGTCTGATTAATAACATGCATTAAAATTACAGTTCTAATTCATATCACCGTTGGGCAGAAAATGAAAAGAACTGAATAACTATGGCGACACATGATTATAAACAACTTTGGTCAGAATATAATCATATGAATACATAATGCCAAAATTAATCATAAAGTCTCAAATTTAAATATCCCGTTGGTTCAATTTAAATTTGAGATTATTCATTAAAATATGGTAATGATACATCATAATTTTAATCATTTTAACTAATTAAAACAGTGCATAAAGATATACTAAAAACAAAATTAAATGCACTGAAAAGGACAATATAAAATTTCTGGCAAAATTTTGGGCCCCAAAAAAATAATTTTAGGCCGAAGCTTAGCGCGCGGGCGGGCAGGCGGCCGAAACGGCCCATCTCGATCGGACGGCTGAGATCAGTCGGCCCAAAAACAAGTGGTTGGCCCATTAAAAGATGGTCGTCCGATCTGATCGGACGGCCGAGACTGAGTGCGGCCGGATATAAAAAATAGAAAACCCTAACCCAAGCCTCACATGCGCCCGCGTCCACCCGAAAATCGCGCACGCACGGAGAGAGCGAAGCGGCGGCGGCGCATACGGCGACCGAGCGGAGGTGGCCCCGAGTGGCTACGGCGGCGCGCCGAGCGGAGCGGCACCACGGCGACGCCTGCAAGCGGCAAGGCCCCTGAGTGGCCGGCAGCCTCGGAGCAGCGACGCACCCTCGGGCGGCGGTAGTGCGCGAATAGGTGGCACAAGCGGAGCGATGGCCCCAAGGCGGAAGCGGCGGCTCGCCCGAAAGGAGGAGCAAGGCGGCGGCAGCCGGCGGCCTTGGAGCGGCGACACGGCAGCGCCCGAAAAGGCGGCGTCACGGCCGGGCTAAGGCGGTGGCACGCTCGGCACCAGCGGAGGAGGGACCCCGAGCGCAGAGCGGCGGCGGCGTGACCGCGGCCCACCCCGGAGGCAAGGCGGCGGTGAACATGAGGTAAGCCCCGAGCCGATCTTTCCTTTTTTTGTTTCTTGTTTCTTTCCGCCGCCGATCTAAGGTCTAAAAGGGTTTGGGGTGGGGATCTTTGGGGATTTTCTTAGGGATTCACCTCCTTCTAAAATGCTAACCGAAACCAAAACCTCAAATTCTAGGGTTCATGAGTCTAGGCATTAGGCTCTGATACCATTGTTGATTCTAATCCAAGAAACCTAGGTCAAGCATGAACACCTAAAATACTTTAGGGTGAAATCATCACATACCCGAAGAAGAAGATGAAGCCATGAAGATGATGAAGTAGATGCAGTCGTGGAGGTGTCGGTGGCGAGTCGGTGGAGTAGACGGAGGTGTCAGCCGGCGGCGGTGAAGAAGAAGAAGGTGTCGGTGGTGGAGATGGCCGGCGGCGAGGTCGTCGGTCTTCGTTCACCAAAAGCGCCCGTTACCGATCGGGCTTGTTAGGGTTTGTAGAGGGAGTGAACAACTCGTGTAACCCCCCTGCCGAAAACCCTCATGATTTTTTATAGCGCTTGGTGACCGAGACCGATACCAAATATTGTTGGAAACCGCCACCGATCAAGACGCGAGTGGAACGGTTGTTCCCCTGAAAATCCGGACAGCAGTTAGCCGACGCGATCAACCCAACACAACCATCTAATTGAAAATCTCTCGTGCATCTCTGCCAATGTCCATGGTGTACCAGAGCACTGATCATGACATGTAAGACTGCATCCTTTGGACGTGTCTTGACAAACAAGAAATAGACTTTACTGATTAAGCCGCACTTGGCGTACATGTTAGTAAAACATTACGCACATTGCGGTTCATCTTAACTGACCCTTACAGAAAAGCCCATGCACTTTCCCTACAACTGAAAGAACCAATCTGCGCGCATACAGACATTAGCACAACCAATCTAATACCAAGTGCTAGGGTAGAACCACCTCAGGATCTGTACACCCAAACTCAATACGATCGCTCCGTAGTTCCTACAACTACGGTGGTGAAAACAGAGGACAGGAAGAACAAATCGCTCATGAATAGATTCATAAAGATCCACCATGCAAGCCTACGAAGACAGCATAAACAATAAAATAAAATATACACATAAATAAATTCAAGGAGCATGAATATTACATTTGAAATAAATTGACTAAATATTACATTTGAAATAAACTAACTGAATATTACATTTGAAGTAAACTAACTTACCACTTGCACGAGAAAGTTGTTTCTTCTATGACCTTATCCTTGAAAACGCTCTAAAATCTTCTCATCTTTAATACTTGCAAATACGCCTCGCTCACTATAGCATACCATGCTATGATTCATCCACTCATCATTCATCTTATATCGTAAATCAGTCTTAATGATGTTCATAGCCGAGAAGGCTCTTTCTACAGTTGCGTTGCCACTGGTAAAATCAAGGCCAATTCAATAAGGTGATATACCAATGGAAAAACTATATGTCTGTCAGTCTCACCATCTTCACAGCAAGATTTTCAAAGTCAGTACAATTTGCAAAAGATAGATCATCTCTTTCATCAACAATAAATGTATGAAGTTGATCCTTAAGGACTACACAGTCATATTGAGAGAAGTCAGTAACACATATTCTAGCAAGTTCAATTAATTTGTCCTAGTCGAAGTTGGCGAAATTTTTTTTGGATCAAGACAAGCGATGCACCTTAATAACTTAATAGATCTTCCGGCAAAGCGATTATTTAACTCAACAATAATTCGATCATGCACCACAATAATATTTCATGATGGAAATGATCATAGTAAGTTACCATTCGACCACCACGACCCCTTGAACGACCTCTAATCTGTATTTTATCAGACATATTCGATAGAGTGATATTATGTTGGAGACAAAAGGCTTTTCATTCTTCAAAAAGCTCATCCCAACCATAATTTCTTACTTACTAAATTGTCTTCAATGTGGTTCCAATCAAGCCTACAGCACAGACAATATTTTGATCTTTCTTTTGCAAGCATTATGAAAAATCATTAGTTTTGCCCAAAATTCTGATCATAAGATGCGACATAAATATAAATTCAAATCTCTCCATTTTTTTCCCAACAAACCCGAAGTTGTGGTTTTCTGTGTAGCATTAGTGGCATCATCACTCAAATTCTCTAATACGTCTAGGACCGAATCCCACATGAAGAGAAGACCACATAATGTTTTATGATGTGAACCCCAACGAGTATCACCAAGCCTTGCAAGGTTAGTTTGTTGGTTTTTCCCTGTTCTTGAGAAAATTTCACCATTCTCTAATTTATTCACAATTTTATCGTGGTGATCTTGTGCCAATTGATCTCTTCTGTCACAATTCTCCTATTTTTGTGAAAGCATCAACACCGTAGTTTTCAGCTCTTTGTTGTTTAAAGAGAAAACAATAAAAATAAAAAGCTGCATCTTTAGCAATGCTATATTCCAACCAATCATGCTTCTTGAACCATGATTCTTGAAATCTCCTCTTTTGACTTCCCTGTTCCCTCCATGAAAATTTATATCCAATGGTTGGCATGGTTCCAATTATAAATACTCTCTTCTAGCGGCATATCTAATATTCACATCCAACTCCTCTATTGATTTTCGAAGCCCAGGATCGGCAATAATATCACCTGGATTAAACTGAATATTTTGCCCAATGTTACTATCCACAGTTCCTAATATTTTTGGAGATTGGTTCGAGTTGGATTGTCTATTTAATTGTGTATCTTGTGTTAGAAAATACGTTGACAATGTCTTGCTCCTCTTCATTTTATAATTTGTATCCTTAAACCTTAATAGTTAGTTCCTAAATAGCAAATGTAAAACATTAAACATATGTCATTTCATCTGATCATTTGTTAAATTGCAAAAATTAAACATTACTCAATAGCAAACATTAAACATTAAACATAGTTCCTAACTGCTAGAAAGTAATGATTGATTAAAAGACAACCTTCTTTTAGCCGGAGTTGGACAAAAAGTCTGGACAAAGGCCTCACTGGCTCACTGCCTCTGTGCCTCACTCCCTCAGTACTTCAGTAGTTTAGTAGTCAGTCCGGTCTACTTCTATAGTCATCGCCCGTCCGTTCTTGCTGTCCTACAGACTGCACGCTGCAGCCCTGCTCAGTGCTCACTCCGCGTCTCCGCCCCTGCCCCCTACTCACTTAATTCACCCGGCCACCCTACCCGGGCCCGGCGGCGAGAGCTGTGGCGGGCGGCGGAGCGAGGAGGTGAGGTCGCGAGATGAGCAGGCCGGGAGGCGGGCGGCGTCGAGGCGCGAGGAGGAGGGGCTGCGAGGAGGAGGCGGGCGGCGGAGGAGGCAAAGCGGAGGAGGTGAGGCGGCGGCGGAGGCGCGAGGAGGGGGCGAGGAGGAGGCGAGACGGAGGAGGCGGGGCGGCGGCGCGCCTGCAGTGTGTGTGTGCAGCGAGGCCGTGTTGTTGGCGCGGCGAGGGCCGTGTTGCAGTGCTGGGATTGGGGATTTTGGGGATTAGGATTTCAGCCTTAGGGGGTATAGTAGTGTTAGATAGTTTGCTGGGCCTCGGGCTATAGCTCACCCAGTCGGAGGCCCAGCTCCACCATGGCTTCGAGGGGTTTCGAGGGCTCCTCTCGGAGGTACACCAGTTTGAAGGACACTTTATATTCCTTGTGAGCTTGAGTCTCCAATGAGAGATACATGAGGTATTTATAGCCTCTAGGGCCTATACAAATTATCAAAATACCCCCTGAGAGATAGCTACCCTATAGATACAAGTAAGAGATATAATTATCCTTTGCGAATATAATGGTATTTCTTAGACTTGGTGTATATCTCTTTGTCATGTGGGTCCCGCTGAAGATTGGACGAGTTATTCTTGCAGCAAGATTCCAAACAACACAGAAGGACGCGTCCCCCAACCAGGACCACGAGTGTTGTCCGAGAAATTTCCTGGTTTGTTTACTTGCTTTCGTGTACCCTGCTTTTGTACTTATTGAGTTTACGCCTTTACAGAGGTACAAAATCAGACATGGTTGTGGTAGAAGCCGAGACCTCGTCCGCACATAAGTGCAGCTAAGAAGAAAATGACCAGAAGCCTCTCTCCTATTGCATACACAGGACAAATATACTTTTGACTGAACGTTTGTACGAAGGAACCTCCGTTAATCGGGATTGTTACTCCCATATCTGTCGTGGATTCTATAGATCCAAAACTTTGGCACATTTGCAGGTTAGTCATAACGCCCTATCCCAACACTATGCCTGAAATACCACTTTTTCTCCAAATTTAAATTATTATTACAAGATTTTCAATAATATCTTTCCTCGGTATACTACTCATAAAAAATAATTTATATGGCATGAACTGTCTAAGTTATAAGAGCCCGGACGTAGCTAAGAAGAACCCGATTTTTATTTTCACCACTAAAACTATTTTTAATTATTTCCTGAGTAACCTATTTTAAAACTACTTCCAAATAAAATATTATTTCCTGCGAACCACGCCACCGCTGAGTACCACCAGATCCGCCTCCACAAATAGCGAGCTCAGAGTCCACAGAGCACGATTGGGATGGAGAAGGTCCTGGTGAGCGTGTCCACGGGCGCCATGCAATCCCTCCTAGGGAAGCTGGCAGCTTTGCTCGGTGAAGAATACAAGCTGCAGAAGGATGTCCGTCGGGACATCGATTCCATGAAGAGGGAGCTCGAGGCCATGGAAGCATTCCTCCTGAGGATGTCCGAGCGGAGCGACCACGACGAGCAAGCCAAGCTTCGGATCCGCAACGTGCGGGAGCTCTCCTACAACATCGAGGACAGCATGCCATTGACCCTCTCCTTGCTCAGGTAGCAGCACTGACCGATACGTACCCATGCACTTAACGTAGAACTTCTTCCTTATGGTAGGTACTTTTGTGCTTCGAAGTTTCTGAGTACGGTTAACATATTTATTAGTTTGACGCTTTCATGTACTTCTTCTAGACAAACATCACCGTTGGAATTGTGAGGGACACCGGATCGATCGTAGATAGGGTTGCCTGCGGTTTGGATGTGACATGTGATGAGTTGCTGCACATTGTTTATAGGGTCTATGTTGCGTCGAGGCATGCCTTCGCCCTCTGGTCTTGCAGGACGATCCCGGAGGTGGCCACATCGATGCATACGCCAAGGCCACCACGTCCTGCAGCTCAGGTAGGTGGCTTCAGAGGACCACGTGCGCGTGCCTTGCCACCACCTGACCAGGCTGGAGGGTCAAGGTGGACACGTGCCTACCCCTAGGCACTGCCACTGCCGCCACCAGGCCAGGCCGGAGTGTTAGGGTGGGCATGGGCCTACACACCGGCACCATCATTGTCCGTGGACCCCTACCTGGCATCGGCAGGGTAGCACACGTTGTTCGGCTTGGGCGGGTACGATAGTTGGCTATAGGCTATGGCCCATGTGGAAGGTACGTTTTATCTTTTGAGATTTTTCATGTCGATATATTGCATGAATAAACAATACCTATCCTGTAGGTACAACGCACCAGCTAGGAGTTCAGCTATCGCCCCACGAGGATCTCCTGGAGGACATGAGCGAGTTTCTCGCGGACGACCCGACGAAGGTCAGGGGAGCACGTGAGCCCGCACCCGTCGAGGTTCTTTTCGGGTCACAGCTCAGCAGTGCCCTAATACCCACACAGCCACAGTTGGAGTCAACCCCGAGGCATTAGGAGCACGGGTCAGCAAAGCTCCTAACTGCCTCACCCTGTCAGGGCGCCAACACCCCCGCGCTGAGGAAGGTCAAGCGAGGCCATACAGGAGAGCACCAACTAGGGGCGGGACGTGGCGACGATGAAGGAGAAGCTACGGGTGGTGTAGCTGGTGGCGAGTAGTGAGTGTTCCTTCTGCTTTATGTACTTTTTTGTTGTATACGCATTTTGCCTATTAGGTATTATGATATAGTTATGTACAAATTCCCTCATGTTGTTATCATTACACCATTTATCTAAAGTTCTCTGTGTATGAATTCCCTATTGCATCGCAATATCACTTACCTTCCTACTTACGAATTGTTGCTATCTCAATTGTCCTCACAAAATTCATCAGAAATTTATCGCACTAAAACATCGTACGATGATCACATAATATTATTGCGAGTCTAACAAATTTCGTACCCTTCAAAATCTACAAAAATCATAAACGGATCAACTGACATTATCTGCCATTTAATTTCATATAAGCAAAACATCATACGAACAAGATTTGTTAAATATAATACCTACAATGATCGTCATTTACTCCCTCACAATTATTTTCGTTAGATTAATAAAATAATTATATTATTATTTTAAATTATCCAACCGTTTGGACGACTTAGACTAATCGCTCAACTAGGCTGGGCGACTGTGGTCTTGTCGCCTAACCGTTGGACGACAGGATCTAGTCGCCTCAACGGTTGGGCGACTTGGCCATATGTAACCTAGCAGTCTAGGTTGCTCAACCGTAAAACGGTATATGGTCAAAACTGCAAAAAATTAAAATAAAATAAAACACAGGTATAAAACAGTACTTTGAAAGAAAAAAGATTATTTAAAAAGTTATCCATCATCGCATTGTAAGACAGTGCATACTTAATTAGGACATGTCTCGATAAATAAGAGAGTTTCGCTAATCCTGCCGTGTTTGGCATACATAAAAAAGAGATCGATCCGCATTAATCCCTCCAGCAAAGATCGATCCGCAAGCTCTTAAATGTCATTTAGACCAGGAAGGTTGGTGGTAGAAGCCGGGCGATCCACATCGGTCCAAACCTCGCCTGCACATAAGTGCAGCTAAGAAGAAAATGACCAGAAGCCTGTCTCCTATTGCATATGCAGCACACAAATTGGTGAAGATTCCAAACAACCCAGAAGGACGCGTCCCCCGATCAGGACCACGAGTGCTGTGATAAACGTGTAATTCCAAACTCGCGGCGGGCGCTGGGTATAAATAATGCGCTCGCGCACGCGGCTCGGCAAATCTGAGAACATGGAACCCTGAAGCATTAGCTGGCCTCCTCGTTATCTTTTCCAAGATGCAGTTGGACTTGTTATCTTTTCCAAGATGCAGATTTGATTATTGATTATCATCGTAAGGTAATTACAATTTTTATAAAAAGAAATGTATAAGATCACCAAAGTATTTTCACAACAGGAGTAAACTAATAAGTTGAATTTGGAGTTAGGCCAAACAAGCAGCATACTCTCCTTTAGATATTCCTTCTTGTGAAACAGTGAACTTCTGAAAGTAACACCCCATCTCACCAAAATAAACTTGAATCATTAAAGAACAAAAAAAAATCAAAACTTGAATCAACAAGCTTCACCATAAGATCACAGCAGTGCAATTATTCAGCTACAATCATAATCTCCAGAGCTTTCCCTGAGAAGCTGATGGATGGCCAGTAGAACCAAATCATTGATCACCGCAATAATGCACTGAAAGCAGCCAGCGACTTGCCTGACAAGAGCACACCTTGTTCGAGCCCATTCATCCATCTCTGATGATGAAATAATGGCGAAGTTACAGAATCAACCCGAACCATCGAAGGCACCCCCTCGCCGGCGTCGCTGTCGGAGGCGGCCGAGCACATGATCTTAGGACAGTGTCCCCGTCATCTGACATGATTGGCCAAGGGTGTGGTGTGGCTGCAAGAAGCAAACCTTCCTGACTGCATCTGCATGGTTAGGAGGTAACGATTAATTAACAAACCAGTTGGATCTCTTATACGCAACGGAAGCTGCAGGGACTGAAGTTTTGGGGATCTTGGGACAGTGATTGATGGATCACTGTAGAGTTACCTGGCTGGCATGAAACCGTTCCAAGTTGTGATCGAGTATAGAGAATTTCTTTGGGAGCCTTTAATTGGGACTCCGGCCCTGGTTTGTTTACTTGCTTTCGTGTAACCACGCCACCGCTGAATACCACCAGATCTGCGTCCACAGACAGCGAGCTTGAGAGTCCACATAACTCGATTGGGATGGAGAAGGTCCTGGTGAGCGTGTCCGTGTCCACAGGCGCCATGCAATCCCTCCAAGGGAAGTTCGCAGCTCTGCTTGGTGAAGAATACAAGCTGCAGAAAGATGTCCGTGGGGACATCGATTCCATGAAGACAGAGCTCGAGGCCATGGAAGCATTCCTCCTGAGGATGTCCGAGCGGAACGACCACGACGAGCAAGCCAAGCTTCGGATCCGCGACGTGCGGGAGCTCTCCTACGACATCGAGGACAGCATCGACGAGTTCATGCTCCTACTCGACCGCGAGGCTAATTCTTCTTCCAAGTATCATGGGCAGATCATGAAGCTTGTGGGCTATGTTAGCCAGATACCCCGATACGGATACGCGATACGGCGATACCGCGATTCGCCATTTTCCTAAAAATACCGATACGGCGATACGTGCAGAGGCGGCGGCCAGCGGGTGTTGAGGCAACTGATGGAGGCAACGGGTGGAGGCGGCGAGCGGAGACCACGGATGGAGGCGACGGACCGAGGCTAGGGGCTGAGGAGACGGGCTGAGGCGACGGCCGAGACGACGATCGGAGGCAACAGGCGAGGCGCGGCGTGGGAGGGCGGAGGCGGCGGGCGGCGGCGGGCGGCGATGGGCGGCGGCGAGACTACAGGCGGCGGCAGGCTGGTCGAGGAGCGGCGGCGAGGCGGTGGGCGAGCCGAGGCGGCGAGCGAACGGAGGCGGCGGGCGAGCCGATGCGCCAGGCGAGCGGAGGCGGCGGCGTGGAGGTTTTGCGTGGAGGCGGTGGGGTGAGAAGATAGATTGGATCTGGGAGCGTTGTGGGGGTGGCGGTGGGGATATTAGGTTAAAAGTATCAGAGAAGTATCGGGAAGTATCGGAGAAGTATCGGGAAAGTATCGGAGAAGTATCGGAAATTATTTTTCTTTTTTTGAATAATCATTAAATTAGGATACGTGCAGGATACGTATCGGAGCGTATCGGGGCAGTATCCGTATCCTATACAGTATCCGATACCGGTACGTGACTTTTGTGAAGTATCCATGTAATGTAGCTTGTGGGCAAGTGCAAGAACAAGATAAGTGAAATCATGACTCGCCGTGAAATTGCGAAGGAGATGAAGGAGATCAAGAAGCAAATCGTGTTTAATAAGATCTAAGTCTAAACATCAACATAAAGCTTAATCCTTAGATCAAATCAAGAACACCTAACTAATCATAAAAGCGGAATCATGAGTACATCAGAGCCTGAGGTTGCCATGAGGGTAGAGTAGGGGTTGCGGTCGGTGAAAGGGACGTAGTGGTAGTCGGCTGGCGGCGATGCTGAAGTCGTCGGAGTCGTGGACGAGGACGGCGACAGTCGAGGTGGCCGGCGGCGAGATCGTCAACCGGTGATGTAGATGGCCGACTGTGGTGAAGAAGAAGATGGCCGTTCGGTTCGGTCTTCGTTCACCCGAGCGCCCAAGATAGATCGGGCTTTGTTAGGGTTCTTTAGGGGCTAGACAACGCGTGAACCGAGCCCTGCCGAACACCCTTTGTTTATATGGCGCTAGGTGACCGGGACCAAGACCAAATCTGTTGGTAACCGCCTCCGATCAAGGCGCGAGTGGAGACTAAGTCTCCCTGAAAAATCTCAGGCAGTTAGCCGGAGATCAACCTAACATTCTCCCATTTGATCGTAAGGCTAACATCATAAGCCCACCCTTTGATAAAACAGCACACCAAGGCAATGTGTTGCATAGTTAATAAAGTACCATACAACCTCAGTACCTATAGCGTACTATTTATATCTTAGAATGGTTATTCATTATTCTTAATGGGAGTTGGCTTGTTTTAGGTACTTTTATCCAGAATCAGAGGCTTTTCAGTAAACTCATGCCGGCAACATGATCACGAAAAATACTGGGTGGTAAGCCTTTAGTAAGCGGATCGCAAGCATTAACTTAGTACTAATATGCTTGATACTTATGGTTTGATCCTGGATTCTATCTTTCACAACATGATACTTAATGTCAATGTGTTTGGCAGCACCACTTGACTTGTTGTTATTTGCATAAAAGACTATGAGTTCATTATCGTAGTATAAAGCGAGTGGTTTAGAGATGCTGTCTACCACTCTAAGTCCCGGGATAAAATTCTTAAGCCATACAGCCTGCCCGGTAGCCTCATAACATGCCACAAACTCAGCTTGCATCGTTGAAGATGCCGTAAGGGTTTGTTTGGAGCTTTTCCACGAGATAGCTCCTCCGGCGAGTGTGAAGATATAACCTAACGTGGATTTCTTAGTATCAACACAAACCGCAAAATCTGAATCTGAATAACCAATAACATCAAGGCTATCAGAAGACTTATATGTGAGCATGAAATGCTTAGTAGCTTGCATATAACGCAAAGCTTTCTTAACGGCTTTTCAGTGATCAGGTCTTGGATTTGACTGATATCTGCCAAGCATCCCGGTTACAAAAGCTAAATCAGGGCGTGAACAAACTTGAGCATACATAATGCTTCCGACAGCTGAAGCATAAGGAACCGACTTCATCTGATCAGTTTCATATTGGTTCCTTGGACATTGAAATGTCCCAAACTTATCGCCCTTAACAATAGGAGCGACGCAGCGAGCACTTATGCATATTGTATTTCTTGATGCTACGTCAGCGTATGCCTTCTGAGATAAACCTAATATTCCTTTAGACCTATCTCGGTGAATTTCAATGCCAAGAACATAAGCGGCATCACCGAGATCCTTCATATCAAAATTGGATGAAAGAAATCTCTTAGTCTCAAACAGCATGCCCTTATCACTGCTAGCCAATAAGATATCATCCACATAAAGTCCTAAGATGGTGAATTTACTCCCCTTGAACTTAATATATATGCAGTTATCAACTTCATTTTCTTTAAAGTCGAAACTCCTTATGATTTTATCAAATTTGAGGTACCACTACCTCGATGCTTGTTTTAAGCCATAAATGGATTTCTTAAGTCGACATCCCATGTGCTCCTTGCCTTCCACGACAAAACCTTCCGGTTGAGCCATGTAAATATTTTCTTGCAAGTCGCCATTAAGAAATTCCGTTTAAACATCAATCTGATGCAGCTCTAAATCATAATGAGCTACAAGTGACATAACAATTCTGAATGAATCTTTAGTTGAGACAGGAGAAAACGTATCATTATAGTCAATCCCTTCTCTTTGTGAAAAGCCTTTTGCTACAAGCCTTGCTTTGAACCTTTCGATATTTCCCTTAGAGTCATGTTTTGTTTTGTAGACCCATTTACAGCCTACTGTTTTGACTCCGTCAGAAATTTCTACTAAGTCCCATACATCATTAGTGCTCATAGACTTTAGTTCATCCTCCATGGCTTCAAGCCAATTAGAAGAATGTTCACTCATTATGGCTTCTTTATAAGAGGTGAGATCATCTACCTTTCCTATATCATTAATATCCTCATTCATATAAACAACATAATCATTAGGAATGGCAGATCTTCTCTCCCGCTGTGATCTTCTAAGAGGTTCATTAGTTATTTCAGGAGGCTGTTGTGGTTCATCATTAATTGTAACATTAGGAATTTCAAATACCTCAACAGTGGGTGCAACAACAACATTTTCTACTGGAGGTGCAACCTCCTGAGGCACAGGAATAAAAATCTCTGGAATGAGCGGTGCAGGAACATAAACCCGCTTCTCCTCAAGATCTATTTTTCTGGTCTCCAGGTCCTCGTTATGTTCTAATAACACAGTGTGTCTTGTTTCTACAAACTTAGTTATCCTATCAGGACAATAAAATCGATACCCTTTGAATCTTTCAGGGTATCCAATAAAATGGCAACTTACTATCTTCGGGTCTAATTTCTTAATGTGTGGATTAAATAATTTAGCTTCAGCACGACAACCCCACACTCGTAAATATTTCATACTCAGTTTTCTCCCATTCCATAATTCATAAGGTGTTTTAGGTACTGATTTACTGGGAACCCGATTAAGAATATGTGCGGCTGTCTTTAGTGCTTCCATCCACAAGCCAATTAGTAAATTAGAATGGCTACGGTTGCATCTTTCAGCTACACCATTCTGCTGAGGTTCGCCCGGCATAGAATACTAGGCAACAATGCCATTTTCCTGAACGAACTTAGCAAAAGGGCCAGGAATTTGCCCATAAGGGGCATGTCTTCCGTAATATTCTCCCCCTCGATCCGATCTTACCACTTTAATTCTTAGGTTGTGCTGATTTTCAACTTCAGCCTTAAATATCTTAAATTTGTCAAGTGATTCAGATCGGTCTTTAATGGGAAAAATATAACCGTAGCGGGAGAAATCATCAGTGAATGTGATGAAAGAATCAAAACCATCCACTGATGTCACAGGAAAAGGACCGCAACTATCAGTATGAATTAATTCTAAAAGTCATGTACTGCGAGTAGCTCCCTTTTTTTATTTGTTTTACATATTTTCCTTTAATGCAATCAATGCAGTGGTCTGAGTCAGAGAAATCTAATGGTGGAGAATGTCTTCTTTGATGAGACGTTTCATTCTCCCCCTTGAAATGTGGCCTAAACGCAGTGTCACAGTTTCGAAGAAGTCTCATTATTATTTTTGCGTTTAGCATCATTCACATTCAAAGATACGGGAGATTCATTAAGGGAAAGCATATAGAGCTTGTCTTGTCTAAAAGCAAAACCAACATCATTAAAATTAAATTTAATAATACATTTATTGTCTCCAAAAATACATTTAAAACCTTCATCGTCTAATAAAGAAACTGAAATTAAATTCCTTCTGATGGAAGGAACATAAACTACATTATTGAGACAAAGTAGGAAGCCGTTGTCTAAAGTTAATGAAATAGATCCAACTGATTTCACTTCGGCTTCCTTTCCATCCGCGACTCTAAGACTTCGCTCCCCCTTTCTTAGTGTTGTCGCGGTAAGGAATCCCTGTAAAGAATTGGTAACGTGCACAGTTGCACCTGAGTCAATCCACCAAGCATTAAGAGAGAAATCAGCGTAAAGTGTTTCATCAATAAAAGCAATTGTATCATTACCCCTTTTTGCGAGCCACTTAAGAAAGCCTACAGTCTTTACGAAAATACCTGTTGTTTGCGTAGTGGCATTCTCCCCCTTTGGATGTTGCAGCGGAAGCAATATGAGGCTTTGGTGCATTGTGCACTCTAGGCCCCGATTTATCTGAGTTAGAGGAGAAATGCAACTTCTTCTTAGATTTGAAGTCTCATTGGAACTTCCTTTTATGAGAGCCACCAACATTAAAAGCAAAATCCTTCTTTTCTGTTCTTATTCTCTCTTCCTCCTGGACACACATGGCGATCAAATCGCTCATGCTCCATTTCTCTTTCTGAGTGTTGTAATTAATTTTAAAAGCTATGTACTCAGAAGGAAGTGATGTCATAATGAAATGAACTAGAAAACCATCAGAAATTGCCATGTCCATGCCCTTGAATTTTTCTGCCATATCAGTCATCATCATGATATGCTCTCTTATACTGCCAGACCAATCATATTTAGAGGTTAAGAGCCTCTGAATTAAGGTACTGGCATAAACTTTAGTGGAACCTTTGAATTTCTCCTCAATTGAAGCCATGTACTCTCTAGCTTTTTCAGAATTGGGAATTGTTCCCCTAATCATGACTGAAATTGAGGTTTTCATAATCATAAGTGATAAGCGGTTAGATCGTTCCCATTTTTCAGCATTATCATCATAAATCTTCTTTTTCTCAGCAAAATTCTCCTCACCCTCGGAGGGGGGAACGAGAACGTCTACTCTTAAAGCATAATCAAGGTCCAAAACGCCAAGAACAACATAAATTCGTTCTCTCCACGAGGAAAAATTACTCCCCGTGAGCTGCTCAATATTATCAATTGTAGCGGCAACGTTTGAAGCATTAAGTGTTGAATTAAAAATATAGGGCAAAAATTAGAAATGTCATAAATATATATATATTGCATGTAATTAACCCTACATTGGTCTGATTAATAACATGCATAAAATTACAGTTATAATTCACATCACCGTTGGGCAGAAAATGAAAAAGAACTGAATAACTATGGCGACACAAGATTATAAACAACGTTGGTCAGAATATAATCATGTGAATATATAATGCCAAAATTAATCATAAAGTCTCAAATTTAAATATCCCGTTGGTTCAATTTAAATTTGAGATTATTCATTAAAATATGGTAATGATACATCATAACTTGAGCCATTTAATTAATTAAAATAGTGCATAAAATATACTAAAAACAAAAATAAATGCGCTAAAAATTAAAATTTCTGCTGGAAAAAAGACATCAAAAGAAAATTTGGGCTAAAAATTCGGCCCTAAAAGAAAAAATGGGCTGAAAAAGGCCCAAAAGATATTTGGGCCGAAAATCGGCCCACATAAAATCCCACGTGCAAAAAAACATGCGTGCGGCCCACAAGCGTCGGTGCGGCCCAAAAATCCGGACACCAGCTTATTTACGCGCGTGCACCATTAGATGCCGATCGGACGGCCGAGATAGAAGCCGGCCCATCCAGCGCATCGGCCCAAGAAAAGAGGACCGTCCGATTTAATCGGACAATTAAAACGCACCAAAAACGACACAAAGCGGCGCGAATCCTAACCCTAAACATTTTGCGCCGTCTCCACCCGAAAAGAGCGGAGAGCACGGGAGAGGCGATGGAGGCGGTGACGCGCGAAGCAAAAGGTGCGGCGGCGGCGCGCGCAGCAAAAGGCGTGGCGGCGGTGCGCGATGAGCCGGCGAACAGCGGCGGCGGCGTGGTCCCGAGCGAGCGGCGGCGCGCAAGCCGAGCAAGGTGGTGTCGGCGGCGACCCCAGCGGAGCGTCGGCGGGCGGCGTCCCGGCGGCAGCCCGAGTGGAAGCGAAGCGCTCGGCGGCGGCGGCGCCCGCCGACGGCAGTGACGGCGGCATCGGCGCCCTCACGAGTGCGGCGGCGGCAGCGGCGGAAAACCGTAAGTTTCTTTTCCCTTTTTTGTTTTGTCGCCGATCTGAACTTTCATTCGGGCTTTGATTTTGGGGATTTTTCATTAGGGTTTCACAAAGATCCTCTCCTTCTAAAATTCTAAACCAAGTCTAAACCGAGTTCGATTGGGTCAAGTAGGGTTCAAGACAAATCTAGGAGGCTCGATACCATTGTTTAATAAGATCTAAGTCTAAACATCAACATAAGGCTTAATCCTAGATCAAATCAAGAACACCTAACTAATCATAAAAGCGGAATCATGAGTACATACGAGCCGAGGTTGCCACGAGGGTAGAGTAGGGTTGCGATCGGTGAAGGTGACGTA
Source organism: Bonia amplexicaulis (assembly GCA_036346245.1). Lineage (NCBI taxonomy): Eukaryota > Viridiplantae > Streptophyta > Magnoliopsida > Poales > Poaceae > Bonia > Bonia amplexicaulis. Next base: position 4,550,977 of record CM070769.1, read on the forward strand.
GTGGTAGTCGGCGGTGGCGATCTTTGAAGTCGTCGGAGTCGTGGATGAGGACGGCGGCAATGAGGTGGCGTGGCGAGGTCGTCAACCGGTGATGTAGATGGCCGGTCGTGGTGAAGAAGAAGATGGCCGTCCGGTTCGGTCTTCGTTCACCGGCGCCCAAGATAGATCGGGCTTTGTTAGGGTTCTTTGGGGGCTAGACAACGCGTGAACCGAGCCCCTGCCGAACACCCTTTGTTTATATGGCGCTAGGTGACCGGGACCGAGACCAAATCTGTTGGTAACCGTCTCCGATCAAGACGCGAGTGGAGACTAAGTCTCCCTGAAAAATCTCAAGCAGTTAGCCTGAGATCAACCCAACAAATCGATGAGACGACCAGGAGGCACAAGAGGTACAAGATAGACGAGGCCACCTCCATGCCAAGCAAGGTGACGGTAGATCTGCGGGTTTGCTATCTGTATAAGGATGTATCGCAGCTCGTAGGTATTGATGGCCCAAGGGATGAACTCATCAAGCTGCTGACAGAGGAGGATGTTGATGCTCTGGCGAAGAAACAGTTGAAGGTGTTTTCAATCGTCGGATCTGCAGGACTGGGCAAGACGACCCTTTCCAAACAAGTGTACGACGAGCTCAAACAAAATTTTGAATGCAGCGCTTTTGTGTCTGTTTCACAAAATCCTGATATCATGATGGTCTTATGAGAGATGCTGAGCAAAGTCAGCGGTGACAACTTTGCCAACACTGAAGCAGGAAGTGTAGAACAACTCATCTCCAAAATTGCAGAATATCTCAGCGATAAAAAGTACCAACATAGTTACATTATTACTAGCTGAATGCTCATATTTTACTATGGATAAAAAAATTCATATCATTTCAATATGTCGAATCGATAGTATTAAGTTTGGCCTGTCCGGCCGTACCATCGGCTCTGGCTCTACACTTAGCCACATCATGCCTCAATGCCCACGGGACTGCCGCGTAGAGCTCTGTTGTTTTTCGTTAGAGAAGTTTTAGGATGGTGGAATTTATTTTTCTAGTAGATTTTTTCTATTTTTATTAGACACCTTTTAGGGAGGTGCAAATTAGAGTTGGAAGAGGCAGATGAACCATCACTATTAACTCTTTTTTAAGTAGTAGAGTTGTACTGGGACTAGAGAAATTTAGTGCAAAGCAATAGGCAGGGCTTATGGTGCAAACATGTGCAAAGTAAATCACAACCGTTCTCTTTTTGGCAACGGTCCATATTTATGCTATTTCCTTTATAATTGATGTAAATTTTATTACAAATTCATTCGTTGAACCTCTTCATTTTGGTGGACAAACCATTTTTGTTTAGGAATCAAACCAACATGAAAAAATTCAAAAATATTTTGCCTACGAATTGTTGTAGCACACTGTAAATTTCAACTTCACACTCGAAATGTGTTAGAACAAACAAAAGAGAGAATTTTACTGTATTACCTTTTGTTCTTTTCTTTTTTTTCCTTTTTCCCTTGATTTATCATGTCATAATTTCTTATGTTTATTACTCTCAACATAGATTGAAGTTGATCTTGAAATTTTACATACATGTAGATTAAATTAAGAATCACACTCTTTTGCTCTCTCCCTTTCTCACTCTCAACTTGCACTTCAATCTTTTGGATATTATCATTTACAATTTGAGAAGGATTCAACGGTCGCAGAACCACTTGTTTGTTGTTCTACCAAAACTTGTATTGATTAATTTTTCTATCATGAAGCACGGTACGATCATATTGCCATGGCTTTTCTAGCAGCAAGTGATATACATCTATAGGCACCACATCACACTCAACCGTATCACGATAAGTGCAAATTTCAAATTCAACATCCACGGTGTATCCCACATTCAACAAGCCTCTCTCATGCAACCACTGAATTTGATATGGATGTGGATGTTTCTTGTACATCAACCCAAGTTTATTGCAAAGCTCCTTGCTAACCAAATTATGACAGCTCCCATCATCAATAATTACCTTGCAGAATTTGCCTTCCTTGCTAACTTGAGCTCTTGTATGAAATAGATTGCAGCGCTGTTCATGGGCGCCTTTGGTTGCACACTCAACACTGTCGGAGCACACACAAGTATAGGACTAACACCGGGATCACAATACTCTATGTCTTGTGCTTCCTCATGTGCATCATCATATGTTACTAAATCAGCATGGTGACCATTCTCTTCTTCACTTGTAGAATCATATTCCCCATTCTCTAACATCAACATCATCTTGTTATTTGTGCAATCTTTTAACATATAACCATGACCAAGACATCTGCAATATTATATGCCACTATTCTTCGCCGTGGAACCCACAGAAGAGGCACCTCTAGCTACTGGATTTGATGTCTTCCTTGCACTTGGAGTGGCTTCTTCCTTCTTGCTAGATGATGGGCGAAAGGTTGAACCACCACTTGGAGCTATTCTCTGGCTCATTTGTGATTTGGAAACATATCTCCTTCCGTTGGACGGTGTACGGGCAGCAAAGGATGTAGATCTTGTAAACTTAGCATCCTCTTGCAATTGTCGTTCTGCCTTTGTAGCATGATGCACTAACTCATAAAGATTGTTATAGGGCTGAAAATTGACAATTCTTTTGACTAGATGGTTCAAACCTGAGAGAAAGCTTGACATGGTTTGCTCTTCTTATTCTTGAATCTTGGCTTGAATCATGGCTAGCTCCATCTCCTTGTAGTACTCCTCCACAGAATGTGTTTCCTGCTTCATATTCTGTAATTTATCAAATAGATCACGTTTGTAATGACGAGGAACAAAACAGGCTCTCATTTCTCGTTTCATCTCTTGCCATGATGCAACAAGGTCTTCTCCATTCTCAGCTCTTTGAATAATGAGTTGTTCCCACCAATCCAAAACGTAACCTTCAAAATCAAGTAAGGCCAATTGTATCTTTCTCTCATCCGTATAGTGATGCATACAGAATTAAAATTTTCTACCATGTAAATCAGGAAACCATGTGAGTAAGAGACCATAGATCGTTACCACTAGACACGCAGTACAACGAAAGTAGAGCTGAAGCAGCCAATTCAATGTAGAGCACGTCGGTGTAGTGAAAGTAGTCAATCGTACTTTGGCCAATCGTCTCCTCCTTGTGATCATCCTGATCAGCGTCGTAGTCGTAACAGCGTCTCTACCAAGGTCCACACGTCTAGGGATAGAACACTGTGCATCGGTATGCTAGCACCAGCGCGCACGGTAGTAGTTATGAGAGGTGGTAGGTAGGGTTTCGACGAGTGTGTTTCGAGATACCTTCCTCAGCCCGCACCTCTATTTATGTAGTCTCCAATCAAATCCTTGCCGACACGATCAAATATCGTATCCAACTTGGAAAGCCTTAGGTTGGATCTTTATCTAATACGAGTAGAGATCGTATCCCACTTAGAGACTATCATCCAGACCCTTATCATTCCAGCCCATTGAGTATGTGACCCTGCAGGTTCATGTATATTTGTTCATAGGCCGAAAACTCCTTCCTGGGCCATAAGTCGATAGCGGTCCCTAGCAGGACATAACGACTCCCAAATGTATATAAAGATCATATCGGATGAACCTATCAACGGTGTCTATATCTTGATCCTTTTGCCTCATGATACCATATAAAACTTAAGGGAGAAGTGTGCCATCCTATGATAGTTTGATCCTTCACTCAAACACGTAGTAGATTACTCAATTGTGTCGACTCCTTAACAATATTCGGTATGGCCATGCACTTCCTTAATCCAACCATATCGAGGTGCCTAAAGATATCTCTCCTATTATATAGGAGGAGCAAATTCTATCTTGATCGCTCATATTCCTCTGTATATTTTATAGTAAATCTGAAAGGTATCTTTATGACCACCAAGTCATAGAGTAGTGTGTGACAACCCCTAAGTAAACTATTACATATGTAGAAAATAATGACGATATCAGGTATAAGGATCCTACATATACTATATATGAGACCAATGATGACACTTAACAATATAACAAATCATGTAGTATTTCATAGTGGGTCAATCTAACATCATGTTCTCTAATATGTGTCTACATAATTGATTTGATATCCTATATCTATGATCCGTGAAACATAATCATCAATCAATACATGTGTTGATCTGTAAATCATAATTGTCCTATATAATGATATAAGATCAGTGATAATTTAGAATAACATCAAAACATAAATAAAGAGTTCCATGAACAAGTCGTATACTTGTTGATTAATATAAAAGACATTTATTCAGAGGACAAAATAACATATTATTCAAAAGGTCACAATAATAGAAGTAATACAATCATCTTCATGATTGCCTCTAGGGTATATCATTAACAATTTAATACCCGAACCAAAATTGTCTACGTGATCTGGCCTATCTGGCTATCTATTCACATGCCCAATTTATAAATTCAGTGGCACATATGAGCTAAATTACCTTTCTATGATAGTAGAAGTAATCTACCGAAGTAATGCCTTTCTATTTACCTATACATAAATAGTGTGTTTTTGTCCACTGCATTTTTCATATTCTATATCAGGTGTAGGAATTAAATGAAATTCATGAAAAGATTTACTGTTTAAAATGTAAAGCGGAAACTATAGTGCCCTCTATTCTGTTCTCAACTTGCTTAGTAAATTATATTACATTAAATAATTACTAACCTATGCTTTTTTATGAATATAACAGGTACTTTGTTGTAGTTGATGATATATAGGATACAGAAACGATGAAAATTATCAAATGTGCTCTGCAAAATAATAGTCAAGGTAGCAGAGTAATTACAACAACGCGCATATCTGATGTTGCCAAATTGTGTTGGTCATCAAATGGAAATTATATTTACAAGATAAAGCCTCTCAGTGATGTTGACTCCAGAAGTTTATTTCTCATAAGAGTTTTTGGACCTAAAGAAAGATGTCCCACTCATCTGGAAGCTGCTACTTCAAAAATCTTGAAGAAGTGTGGTATACCATTGGCTATCATTACCATATCAAGTATGTTGTCTGAACAATTGACTACAGAGGAGCAATGGAACAGGGTGGAAAATTCTATTGGTTCGGTGCATGAAAATGGTACCGAGATAGATGTCATGAGAAGGATACTATCTCTCAGTTATTTTGATCTTCCCTACCACCTGAGGACTTGCTTCCTATATCTAAGTATATTCCCTGAAGATCATATTATTGTGAAGGAACGTCTAATACTTGGATGGATTGCTGAAGGATTTATCCAAGAAGGTGGAAAAATTGTACGAGAAGTTGGGGAAGACTATTTTAATGAGCTAATCAATAGGAGCTTAATCCAGCCATGGGACATGGATCGATCCACTTTCGAGACGACGGCTTGTCGAGTTCATGACGTGATTCTCGGTTTCATCATTTCCAAGTCTGTTGAAGAGAATTTTGTTACTTTATGTGGCGCTTCAGAGCTCACACCGGCGCCACAGAACAAGATTCGCAGACTATCTGTCCAATATTGTGACCAGGGATGCGACATGGAGTGGAATTAGGGGTGTAAACGGGTCGGGTTAATCCCGACCGATCCGGCACCGAATCTGATTGGTACCGAATCCGATTGGTACCGAATCCGGAGAAAAAAATATGAGTTAGGATATGGTAACAGTAATATCCGTCCGAATCCGATACGTCTTCAAGTTTGATTTCAGGTTAGTGCTACTATTTGACATTTCATTTTCTTTTGCAATGGTAAAGTAAAATCTTCCACATCAGCTATTAAGTAGTAACATCAAGTTCTTGTGATCGTCCTCCTACTCCATTTGTTGTCTTGCATGCATTCCTTACAAACAAGTAGGGTGCAAGCGGCTCGGGTTAATCCCGACCGATCCGACACCGAATCCGATTGGTACCGAATCCGATTAGTACCGAATCCGGAGAAAAAATATGGGTTAGGATATGGTAACAATAATATCCGTTCGAATCTGATCTGTTTTCACCCCTAAGTGGAATACTCTGTTGGCTTTGCCCAGGAGAACACTCATAACTTTGAACACACACTTACACGGTGGAGAGAATGAACACGGTAGAACAACTGAGCACAAATGCTTGTTCTATTAGTCACTCAACTCAACCGTGTAAGTGTGTGTTCAAAGCTATGAGCGAGTGTTCTCCTGGGCAAAGCCAACAATTGGTATCAGAGCGAGGTGCAAGGAGAAGTCGTGCGACGCGGCTCGGTCGGGCGACGACGGATCTAGCCAGCTGCGGCGCTACGCCTGCAGGGTGCAATGTGCCGCGATGTCATGACGGAGCGGCGGGCTCCCGTGACATATTGTTGAGGATAAAGAATGAGAGCATATGGAAAAGCTCTGGGTCTGTCGAGTGCCAAAAGATGTGTGTGTGCTCATGACGTTCTTCTGTTTTCCTCCACTATGAATTAGTTATGTGTGCAAGAGTTTAGTAGTACAAGAGAATAGAAATGTGTTCTCTCCATGTACTCCTGTCTAGCTGTTGTACATGTTGTAAGTCAGGGGCCTATTTGTAATTTTCCAATTGAGAAGGGAAAGAAAAGGAAATGCAGGCGGGGCCCACCTGTCGTTGAGCCGCGCAAAGAGGTAAGGGGAGGAGACTTCGTCTCCTCCCCGTGCGTGCCCGAGTCCGCATCCTGTGCGAGGGGAGGCCGTGCAGCCGTTTCATCTTCGGCGGAAATCTGGCGATTTCTTCGGCGGCGGGAGGCAGCGGTTGGAGAGGCAAGCGATGGAGGCGCGGGCTGGCCCGGGTTCCTCGGAGCTGGCCACTCGCGTCGCCTCCTCACAGACCCCGCCCCTTCTACAAAGGGCCGAGTTCTTCCCCGGGTGAAGGCACTCTCTTCCGATCTGATTTTCCTCTTTTGGGCTTCTTCTTCCTAACGGCTTTCCGGGTTGTGCTGTGGTTGGTGGCTTCGGCCATCTCCGATTGAGGCTTGGTCTTTTTGGTTTCCTGCGTGAACCCTAATTTGGGTGTGGGGAACTTGAGACTTTGGAGGCCAACCCGAGGGAGAAGGAGGCTTCGCCAACTCCCTGTTGTGTCTTGAATGCTCTCGGACAGAGTATTCTTGTGATCTTGTGTGGCATCTCTGGAGCTCGGCTTCTTCTTTGGTTTTTGGCTGAGAGGAGAAGTGTGGCATTGTATCTCCATGAATCATCTACCTGCTAGCAACAGTGGGTTGATAGATTTTCTGGGACAGCGATTTCATCGTGCCTTGCCTATTGTTTGAGTTCATCTTCAGTTTATTTGCTTCTGGACAGTTTGGAGTACTGTCTGCTCAGTGAGTATATTTATTTCTTTACAATCTACAGCTGTTAATATTGATCTATAATTTTGTTCAAACTGTTGAGAGCTGCTGTGAATGATTGTGGGCGAAATTGTACGCTCTGTGATGAACTTAGTCATATACTGGATTTGATCTAGACAACAGAGTTAGACTTGAGCTTTAGGTTTGATTTCTGCTGGTTGTATCTAATTGATTCTCTAGATCTGATTACCTGCAATTGAAATTGTGAGTAGTACAATGGTTTGTTAATTCTGGTCAGTGCAGTATCCTTCTTGATTCAGTCCTGTTTATGACTTGAGTTTTTACTGCAATCTATTTACATTTCAGTTTGCTGCTAATTGCCTAAACATCTTTAAATCACTGTCTTTTATTGCTGTAATCAGTTAGCAGTACAGAATCTACTCAGAAATCTGTTTTTGTGAATCTGTTGGCAGTCAATCTGTTAGAGCTCAAGTCTCTTTTCCTAGTTGTTAGATCAATCATGAAGAGTTATGACATGTGCATGAGAAGGCCAAAATCTATGATTTTACGCAACTCTGTTCTGAGAGCAATAATAAAACAACTAATTTGTCTCATGCTAGATTTAATTATTTTATTGTTCTTAGGACTGTTCTGCACATTAATATTTTGTAACATCCCAAATTTTGAGTTTTGAAAAATTTAAATTCAAAGTAATTATTTTGAAGTAATTAGATTTTATTTGGATTTTTCTGGGTTTTTCTGGAGTTTATTTCAAAGTTCAAATCAAAGAAATATATTTCAAATATTTTATAAAAGTCAAAAAGTGTTCATTTTATTTTTCCTAACCTTCCCAGAATTTTTAAATAAATTTTGAAAATTTTCTGGAATTAAAAATTAATTTTAAAAGATAAAAGGAATTTTATAAAATTATTAAAAGCAAATCTGAAAATATAAATATTTTTAATAAGTCTAAAATGTTTCCCGGAATATTCTATAAATTTTCTGGAATTTTTAGATATTATTTATTATTTTTCCAAGCAAATATATTGTTTCTAGTATTTTCTGAAAATCTAATCCGAAAATAAAATCAATTTAATCTCAGGCCGCCACGTGTCGCTCATCCGACGGCCGATGCCCCTTCGTTGGATTTAATCCAAGCCACACCTCTTCACTTAAATCCAAAGGGTATGAACAACTCACTTGCCACGTGTCGCCCATCCAACGGCCCGTACCCCTTCACTTCTCTTTCTCTCACCGACGTGTGGGCCCCACCTGTCATCTCTTTCTTCTACCTTCCTTTCTTCTTCCTCCTTCCATTTCTCTCTCCTCCATTGATGCCGAATTAAAAGCTTCAAATCCGTAGTTTATTAAGCAATCTTCCGTTTGATTGCGCAATAGAGACCCCTAATCACTCCCTCTAATTGCCGACCGTTTCTCCCCATTAAACCCCTAATTGCGCCGCAACTTTCGCCATCTCTCTCTCCCCGGCCGCCGGCCTCCCCCTCACTATTGCCCTATAAATAGCACTCCTTGGGAGCCCTTTGGCACCGCACCACCCTCCTCCATCCTCCCATCTCTCGCCGCCCTGGCTCTCCCTCGCCGCCGCCGCTAGTCTGCCGCCATGCTTGAGTTCTTCCTTTCATGAGTCGGCCTCCTCAGGTCTCCTTCCCCGCCTTGCCGGCAGCGGGTGAGGTCGCCGTCTTCCTTGCCCCGCCGCCCATTGCCGCTGCCGCCGTGGCCGTGCTTGCTTGCCGCCGCCGCCGCCGCCCTGGCCGTCTTGTTGTCTTTGCCGCCGCCGCGTGGCGCCATGTGTCTTGTGGGGTGGCGACCACGCGCGCGCCGCGTGGTGCCACGTCACCGGGCATGCCACCTCGGCTCGGGCGCCGGTCCGTGGACTCGGTCCACCGTGGACCGGGCCCACGCGTCAGAAATTTCAAAATTCAAAAATTTGCTGACGTCATAATTAAATTTTCAATACAAAAATAATTCTGGAAATCGGCCCTTTTCTTTTTCTTTCAATTAAATCTTCCCGAGGTCGTATCTTTTTCGTTTTAACTCCGATTTGACCCGTTCAAATTTCTAAATTTTCTAAAATCATAATCTATCTAAATATACATTCTTTTCAATTTTGAATGTTATTTGATTTTATGTGTATTTATTTGCTTTGTTGCTTTGTCTTTTTCAGCGTAGAATCCGGCGTCGCAGAAGACTTTCTTGACCTGCTGACAAGATAATCAAGAGCTCACACACGAAGGCAAGTCTCCTTTGAACATCTTGAACCTATGTTTAAGAAATATTTTAATTATTTTAAAATTAATGCATTGCTATGTTACATAAAATGATAATTCTTGTTTTAGAAATACTAGTTAATCCAACTATTGTTATACCCTCATTTGACGTTGAATGCCATGTACCCTTGACACCCTAGGTTTCCTTGGTCTCAATAATGAGATTATTATATAACTTTGGTAAATGTTGTAGGTAGTAGAAAGCTTAGTCATGCTACATAAACTTTTGTAACCTTGGATTGGGAAAATATTATGTCTTTGATTTAGACTTTTGTTTAGAAATTTAGTGGCGATTGATGTTGCCACTGATCTTTAAAATGAAATAAAATGTGAGAGTTGGTTTAGACTGGGGCGGATGGTAAGTTTGATTTGGTGCGGATAGCACGAGAACTTGTACTGTGTATGTTCCGCCCTAGTCAATTAAGGACCGACGCTTGTGTTTGTCCAAACTGAGCACTACCGTACAACCACATGTCTATATGGGTACGACCTAGCTAACTAACTTACAAAAGTCTAGTTTAGGTACCACCGATGGCAAGTGGGTGCCGAGTTCTTGGTTATTCACGGTGAGGGCAGTTCTTGTACTCATACGGCGCAAGAGGGGCTTACATGCAGGTGGATTTAACCCTTGATGGTGAAACCTCGGTGGTGGTGACTAGCTAGACTAGAGTAAGGTAAAGGCTTTGTGATAAATTATCTGGGTCTCATGCCTAAGGAAGCATGTTGGCTATTAAGATGACTTATCTCTTGTGGGTAAAGTCTGTACAACCTCTGCAGTGTAAAACTATTCGAATAGCCGTGCCCACGGTCAAGGGCGGGCAAGGAATGCATTCACATGGTAGATTATTGTTTTTGGTTTTAAAAATAAAAGATTTGGGAACCGGGAATGGTTGGAACTCCCGGGGTTGTCCTGGCAGTTGTAGCCAGTGTGGGTGGTGTAACCCGTTTCCTTGAACTTTGGCGGTTAGCCAGTTGTTTAAGTGTGGGTGGTTTAACGTGGTTTTGAACTTTGGCGGATTGAGCCAGTATTCAAGTGTTGGTGGTTGTCACCTTCACTATAAAATTATTGATAGATTCAGTTAAAACAATCATCTTGTTAAATTAATTCCTTTAAAAATAATTAGTGGTATTTGAAATAAAATGTGGCTTTGTGCAAAAGAACCATATAACCCTCTTTTGTTAAGCCTTGCATCTATTGCATTTTCCCAAGACTTGCGGAGTACTTATCTACTCACATACTACACTCAAAATAATACCCAGAAGAGTATGAAGCTCAAGATGGAACTTTCGACTACGGAGCGTATGGATTCGACGAAGGCTTTCAGGAGTTCTAGGTTGCGCTTCCCCAGTCAATTGCCTGTGGCGAATTGATGGGTCTTCTCCGCTGGATTTACTTTTGCTTCCGCTGTGTTTTATCTTTTGTGTGAGTGCGAGGTCTTGTAACCTCTTATGTAATAAAGGTCTTTCGGCCTGTACTCTCTTTATTATTGTAATTTTCGTTGTTGACAATGTAATCATCACTGTTTAACTGTGTGCACTAGCTTTGATCTGAAACTAGTGCTGTAATACACAGAGGGACTGGATTTGGAAATCCGGGTCCCGACAGAGATGGTATCAGAGCCAACTTGACTGTAGGACGTGACCTAGATTAGAATGGTAAAAACCTTAAGGACCTATATTTATTAAAAATATTTGTGAAAATTTTCTATATCTCTTTACTTCTGCTCCATTCTTGATCTTATATTCACTTGTTTAAAATGTCTTTACTGATCTTCTCTATTATTCTACAATTGTAGATGGCCGGTTCATCCTCCGATGGTTCTTGGGACTACTTTTCTCATGGCGAGAATATTGGAGCATTTGTTGGCCTCCTCCGTCAGCTTATGCAGTATCTGAAGTATCCCCAACCGCCTATTTTCAGGGGGCGGAAAGTCAAAATCATGGACCGAGATTCTTGGTCGATGGAGGTATTCCTGTATGCACGGGAAGGAGAATTCAACTCTCCCACATACCCTATCGAACATCCTCGGACGGATCGTTCAGACGCCATCTAGGATGCAGCTCGTCTGGCACTAGCTGATTTGTGCGGTCGGACGCCTTCATTTCTTTCCAACCACGAGCCGGGCAGAGATATCCAGAACCCTTCAAGATTACCATGTATGATCCTCGTCTGTCGCATCAGGTGCAGCTTACTCGGGCGATGTCAGCTACATACGCCAGCGCCTTGGAGGAGATTGGACAGCTCCGGACGCTCCTCACTTCCAGCTACCAGCACTCCGAGACTCTTCGTGCTCAGCTTATCCGAGCCGGGAGGCGAGTTCGGTGAGGCGTCTTGAGCTAGGCGGCGGTCTCGAGGACTACGCCGTCTTCACTGCACCAGTGCCGTCCCCGACAACCCAGTGCCGCCTCGACGCACAGGACCCCGTATCATAATCACAGCGCGTAAGAGTGTGCGGCGTCCTAGTCCGTTGCCCGACATCGACATCGGAGACTCCAGCAAGAGACGCAGTCTCTCTCGTTCTCGTTCCTGCTCTCCGTCGACTGCCTCCAGCAGTACCGACCATCTTCACTCCCGGGCCTCTTGCAACCGCCCTGAGTGTGGTTGTAGGCTGCGCCACGTGGGTATCTTAGAGGAGGATCCAGAGAAGGATCCAGAGGAGGACCCGGAGGAGCTTGTCTTCGAGGAGGACAAGTAGTTGCAGGGACAGTTGTACCCAAATAAATTGTTTACCTTCCTTAGAACGTTTTATATTATGTTGGTGTGCTAGATGGACTGTACCAATGCCTTAGTGCACTTGTGGTACAGCCATTCTTAAAAATAATTTAATTTCAAAGATTAAGTTTCTTCCAAGTTGTTGTTGTGTTCTCTCTTGTGTGTTGGTTTGGGATGTTATTTAGTTTGCCCCTTGCCTCTTACCTGTGCTACTTCCCTCTTATCTTTTGCTTTGTTCTGGTTGCCGCTTCAGATGGTGAACACAAGGAGCAATCTGGGTGGCAAAGTGGTGCCAATGCTCAGCCCCAGTCCAAGCTGGGAGAGTTCATGAGAACCAGACCGCCAACCTTCTCTGGTGCGGTAGATCCAATGGAAGCAGATGATTGGATCAAGGATGTGGAGAGAAAGCTGATATTGGCTCAATGTAATGATAACGAGAAACTACTTTATGCTGCTCATCAGCTAAAAGGAATCGCAGCTACTTGGTGGGAAAATTACTGCGCCGCCCATCAGAATGTGCAGACTATCACTTGGGCTGAATTTGAGGAAGCCTTTCGCACTGCACATGTTCCTACCGGAGTCATGGAAATGAAAAGAATGGAATTTCATAAACTGCAGCAAGGAAACCTCAGTGTTACAGAATACGAATAGGTTCACTCAACTATCCAGGTATGCTTCCGAAGATGTTGCAACTGATGCAGCAAAGATCTGGCGGTTCATGCAGGGACTTGAACCCAATCTCAAGGTGCAGCTGGTTTCAAATGATTTTCCAACTTTCCAGCATATGGTGAACAAGGCCATGTCTGGGAGGAAGCTCAACGTCAGCTGTATGAAGTCCGGAAGAGGAAGTTTCAAGCTCAGCAGGGTGCAAGCAGTTCCCGGCACCGCCCTAATCCACCTCACTTCAACAGGCCCCCAGTGCCAAATGTGCCGAGGACACCGTTCAGTGGACCTCGCCCGATCCCTCAAGCTCCTCGACCAAACAATGCAGTTCCGCCTCAGCAGAACAAGATTTCAATGGCTGGAGTGCAGTGTTTTAACTGCAAGAACATGGGACATTATGCCAATAATTGTCCACAGAAGCGCCCAGCTGTAACCCCTGTTCGTTTCAATCTGGGGACTACACCAGCCAGAGCCCCACTTGCAGGACAAGGCCGTGGAGTGCCTCAAACTCAAGGACTCCACAAGCGGTGAGCAGAGGGCATGTTAATCATGTCACTGCGAAGCACTCGGGATGCACGGGCGTGGATTCGGGTAAGTTTCTTGTCAACTCGATTACTGCATCGGCATTATTTGATTACGGAGCTTAGCATTCATTTGTGTCAAAAGATTTTGTGGAAAGATATAATTGGGATGTTCGATTGCTAAAGAACCCTATGCTAGTCCAATCACCTGGAAATGAAATGAAGACTAGTACGGTTTGCCCTAGAGCAACCATAGATATAAATGGAGTAAAATTCCTAGCGAATTTAATCATAATAGACTCCAAGAGCTTAGATGTAATACTTGGTATGGATTGATTAACCAAGTATAAAGGGCAGATAGATTGTGCCAATCGTGCCATCACTCTTACCAACTCTGAAGGAATTCAAGTGAGGTACAAGTCAAAGCCATCTTCTCGAATAATTGTGGATTGAGCGACTTGAAGGAATAACTTGGAAAAGGTGCATATAGTAAGGAATATCCGGATGTGTTTCGGAAGATTTGCCAGAATGCCACCGGATAGAAGTTGAATTTGTCATGTCGGTTCTGGAGCGGCTCGATTTCAAGAGACCTTCTGGGATGTCCGCAAATGACTTGGCTGAAGTTAAGAAGCAGATTGAGGAACTGCAAGAAAGAGGTTTTATTAGACCAAGTTCTTCGCCTTGGGGTGCACCAGTACTTCTAGTGAAGAAGAAGGATGGCAGTCTTCGTATGTGTGTGGATTATAGATCCCTGAATGACGCGACAGTCAAGAACAAGTATCCATTGCCCAGGATTGATGATCTGTTTGATCAGTTAAAAGGATCATGTGTCTTCTCCAAGATTGATCTTGATCGAGTTATCATCAAATGAAGATTAGACCGGAAGATATACCAAAGACAACATTTTCCACTCGATATGGGTGTATGAGTTCTGAATGTCTTTTGGATTAACCAATGCTCCTGCATACTTTATGAATATGATGAATAAAGTGTTTATGGAGTATTTGGATAAGTTTGTTGTCGTATTTATTGATGACATTCTGATCTACTCCCAGAATGAGGAAGATCATGCAGAGCATCTGAGGATAGTTTTGGAAAAGCTCAGAGAGCATCAGCTGTATGCTAAGTTTAGCAAGTGTGAGTTTTGGTTGAAGAAAGTAGCTTTCTTGGGTCATGTGATTTCTGCAGGAGGAGTGTCTGTAGATCCAGCAAAGGTAACAGACGTACTCAATTGGACACAACCCAAGTCGATGTCGAGATCGAAGTTTTACGGGTCTAGCGAGGATATTATCGCCGCTTTATAGAAGGATTTTCCAAACTCGCAAGACCTCTCACTCAGTTGTTAAAGAAGGAAAAGAAGTTCGAATGGAGTAAATCTTGTGAGGACAGTTTTCAAGAACTGAAAAAGAGATTAACATCTGCACCAGTGTTAACACTTCCAGAAATTAGAAAGGATTTTGAGGTATTCTGTGATGCATCTAGACAAGGACTGGGCTGTGTCTTAATGCAAGGAGGAAAAGTCGTAGCCTATGCTTCAAGGCAGTTGCGCCCGCATGAGCAGAACTATCCGACTCATGATTTAGAGCTAGCTGCTGTTGTGCATGCTCTAAAAATATGGAGGCATTACTTGATCAGTAATCGCTGTGAGATTTACACGGATCACAAGAGTTTGAAGTATATTTTCACTCAACCTGACCTCAATCTAAGACAGCGCAGATGGCTTGAGTTGATAAAGGACTATGATGTTGGAATTCACTATCATCCAGGAAAGGCTAATGTTGTAGCTGATGCCTTAAGCAGAAAAAGTCATTGCAATAACTTGATGATACAAGTTCAGCAGCCCGCACTTCATGAAGAATTTCAGCGACTCAATCTAGAAGTAGTGGAAGAAGGATTCCTAGCTACTTTGGAGGTTCAGTGTAACACCCTGAAAAACTTAGAAGGATGTTTTGTAACACATCATGTTGGTTGGGTTCTAACAATCATTTTTCTAAAAATTCTAAGGAAGAGACCACCTGTTTAATTAGTAGTAATTGCTAAATTCGAATTCGAATCTGAAAAGATGATCCATGATAAAGATTTTCAATAGTAGCATAAATAAGTGGCCACTGTGCCAAAGAAATATTTGCGTACAAAGTAGTAAAATCACAGAGTTTATAAAAGAAAAGAGGAGAAAAATAAAAAGAAAGGGAAAAGGATCCAGTTGTGGGCCCTAAGTTGGTCAGTGTAGTGGTCACCTCATTGGGAAAATAATTTTCTTAAACCCAAGAATACCTCAGGAATTCTGTAAATTTTCTAGAATTTTTGGTGGTAATTTCATATTTTCCGGACTATATTAAGTCCTCCGCATTTGGAAAAATCAAAGTCAAAAATAAAACCCATGAACCCCGTACCGACGCGTGGGCGGGCTGGATCCGCCACGCCGCCCGGATCCGCCTTCCCCTCTCTCGGGTCGGCGCGTTCGGTCCGGATGGCGCCACGTCCTCCCGGGCGCCATCTCGGCCACCAGCGATCGCCTCTCGCGCCCCTCTCTCTCGGCAAGCGGGCCCGCTTGCGAGGTCATCCCTTTCTTCCTCCTCCTCCGCGCGGACCCCCCCTCGCTCGCGGCCGTCTGCGCCTGCATGGAGACCCGCAGATGGGACGGCGTAATGGGAAAAGGCCCCCGTCGTCCCGAACCCATTGTCCCTTCCGCCGCCGTGTCCGCTGCTGCTCACCTTGTGGCAGCACCGCCCCGCCCCTTGGCGGGTTCACGTGGCCGACCTTCCTCGTAGGCTATAAAGTCGTAATCATGCCCAAGCAGTCGCCGTGACACCTCGGCGTTTTCCGGCTCAATTGCCCTAAGTTCCACCCTATCGCGGCGACGACCCTTCTTCCTCAACTCCGGCCGACTACCTCTCGCGCATCGGGCGATCCTCACTGTGGGAGCTCGATCCTTTGCTCCCACAAGATCTCGAGCCATCGCCGAGTGTTGCCGGCCTCCCGAGCTCATGACGGTCTGTAGCTCGCCGTGCCGTGAGCCCTCCCGGAGCCGCCGCTGCTGCTCGTCGCCGACCCACCTCCGGTGACCCCCGGCCCTCCCCGTCACCACCACCAGCATCGCCGCAAGCCCAGCTTTGCATTTCACGAAGCCCCCGAGCCTCGGTGAGCTTCCCTCGCCGGCGACGGCCACCGTCTTCCCCGGCCTCGGGCCGCCTCTGTTCACCCCCTCGTACCCCCCCTTAAGGGAAAATCATCCTTAAGGGTGAGATAAAATGAGCGGGTTGGTCACCGCTCACCCTCTTCCCCACGGCTCCCTCGGCGCGTTCGAGCCCTCGCTCACCTGGCGCTGAGGTTGAGCCATTTTTTAAACGTCGTCGACAGGTGCCCCCCCGCCGACCGCCTCACCACCACGCCTCCGGGCCCCCTTTGTCGAGCAGCGGGAGCGGCGTGAGCCCCGCCGCTGGGTTCCACGCGTCAAGACCGCGCAAGTCGCGGTCTCGACGATGGGCCCCACTCGTCGATTTTATTCTTTTGGGATTTATTCAAACCGAATGTATTCAAATATGAATAACTTGTTCATTTAGCTCAAATTTAGTGAAATCAATTTCTAAATTCATCTAAAATCAAGGGCTACTTAATGAAACCAGAACCAACACTTTTGAAGCTTGTTTAAATTTTCATTGTGTTAATTGATTGTTGTAATGTTTTATCTAAATTTTAGCATATGAAGCGTAGCTTCGAGACTCAAGAGGAGGAAGCTGCAGTTGCCATAGAATCTAACGTTCAAAACCGGACCTCGACAACCAAGGCGAGTCAATGCTTTGATAATTTTGAGCCTATGTTTTCAATAAAGTATTTTGGTTCAAGTGTTATAAATTGCATGCTTATATTCTATGTGGCAATACATGTTAATTTCAGCTTTTAGATATGCCCATGTTCCCTTGATTTAGTATATGTCCTTTGCAACACTTTTTGCTAAGTGATCCTTGTCACCCTAGTAAAAGTAATATTGCTACGACTCTTTGAAACTAAGTCTATAATTATAAATGCATGCTTAGAGTTGTTATAGATAAACAAGGGTATGAGAGTACCCTAGCATATCTTACAAACTAAAGATGCAGTATTGGGCGGTCATTGCGATGATGAGTGGATCATGGTAGTATAAGTGTATGTTTCATCCAAAAGAACCTCACATGCTTAATTATCCGGGCGGACGGTTGAGGCGGAAGTGTAGAATGGTGCCGTGATAGCACAGATTTGTGGTAGAGTGGTGCCGTGATAGCACAAGGGTTTGTGGTAGAACCGCCCGAGATAACATAAGGGTGAATCTGGTGACAATCTCCCACGATATAACCAAGTACAACCACATCTTTGGCAAAGTGTGGCGGGGCCAACTAAGTTGCATGGACTTAGTACGAGTTGCGTCGGTGTGAACACGGGCGGGTAGAGGATGGCCACATCCTCCGGCGTGATGGCGCAAGAGGGGGCTTCTGGAAGGGTGGTCGTACCCGGAGGAAGTGGAAACCTTAGCGGTCGCAACTCTGCTAGGAAAGTGCATCGTAAAAGCTCTGTGATAGTCTACTCAACCGCATGGCTAAGGAATCGTGTGGGGCAATGAGCAGATCTATCTCATGTGGGTAAAGTGTACACACTCTGCGAGTCATGAACTATTCGAATAGCCGTGCCCACGGTTATGGGCAGACATGGGAACTTAACTAGATATAGCTCTGTTTCAAAATCTGTACAAAAGGGCAGAGAAAGGCCTTTATGGGAAGGCAGAGTAAAGGCCCTCATTTGAGTTGTCCTGGGTGTCGTCCCAGTGGTACTGTAAGCGATTATACGCTGAAGGCATGGTATAATGAGCAGAGATCATGTAATGGTGGATGATCTCTGATTCGATAAAGAAAATGTAGATGTCAGTGAGTATCATGTTTAAACTTTCAAATGGCTAGGTCCTAGAGAATTTTAAGTATTATAGTTCAAAAGGCATATTTCCGCAAATAAAGCAACTTGAGCCTTTCCTTGTTAAAAGCCTTGCATACTATCTACTGCATTTGGTGTGTTGACTCGCTGAGCACGGTGGTTAGTGTGCTCACTCTCGCAATACCAAAACCCAGTTAGGAGCTCAAGACCCTTATGCCTTTGAAGAAGCACTGCTGCAGATGGAGAAGACCATGGCAGGAATTAGGGCGCTTATTGCGCTTAGAACCTTAGGCATTTAGACTAAGGTGTGGTTTCATCGAGATGTTCTAGAGCCTGGAATGTTTGTATGACCACTTTTGCCCTCAGTCTCGCTTGTGGTTTAAAGGCCTATTTTGTATCTCTTCCATTGCTAGACTTTTGAGCTGTAAATATTTGGCCTGCTTGGCCCAATTGTACCTCTGCGCCTTTGTGAAGGCCTAACTACACTATTGCAATGTAATATTATTATGGCTTGTTGTAATTTTCGCGTGTATGAAATGATTCGGCAATGTATCTGTGTGCATTATCTACTGATCCAGGGAATAATGCGGTAAGGCACAGCAGGGTCTGGATTGCAAAATTCGGGTCCGACATTCAGCCAACCTTACAAGATCAAATCAAGGCAGCTCAAAAGAGGATAAATATGTTAAGGATATCAAAGAAAATATGAAGAAAGGAAAAGCACCAGATTTTCGGAAGATGAAGAAGGTATTCTTTGGTTTGGGAAAAGAATTCTTGTGCAGAGAAGAAGGAAATAAAGAGTTAATCTGAAGGAAGCTCATGAATCAGGATATTCAATTCACCCTGGAAGTACAAAGATGTATCAAGATCTTAAAGAAAGGTACATGTGGTCCAGTATGAAGAGAGAAATTGCTGAATATGTAGCATTGTGTGATGTATGCCAGCGAGTTAAGCGAACATCGAGACTGCTTTGGACTCTCGCAACCATTGCGAGATACCGAGTGGAAATGGGAAGAAATTGGAATGGATTTTATAACTGGATTTCCAAGAACTAAATCAGAGTATGACTCAATTTGGGTTATTGTGAACTAGCTCCAAGATTCGTTGGACCATTTCCTGTGGTAGCAAAAAGGGGAGAAGTTGCTTATCAGTTGGAACTTCCACCTCAGTTGTCAAGTGTGCACAACGTCTTCCATGTGTCCCAGTTAAGAAAGTGCCTCGGAGTGCCAGAAGAGCAAATGCCTTTTGAAGAAGTATCTTTGAAGGAGGACCTATCTTATCCAGAGTATCCAGTCAAAATTTTGGATGAAGCAGAGCGCCGTACAAGAAGCAAGAGCATCAAATTACGTAAAGTGCGGTGGAGTAATCATCAGTCGAAGCAACTTGGGGCGTGAAGAAGATCTAAGAGCGAGTTCACGATCTTTTCCCGGTCGTCCGAATCTCGGGGTCGAGATTCATTCTAAGGGGGGTAGGTTTGTAACATCCCAAATTTTGAGTTTTGAAAAATTTAAATTCAAAGTAATTATTTTGAAGTAATTAGATTTTATTTGGATTTTTCTGGGTTTTATTTCAAAGTTCAAATCAAAGAAATATATTTTAAATATTTTACAAAAGTCAAAAAGTGTTCATTTTATTTTTCCTAACCTTCCCAGAATTTTTAAATAAATTTTGAGAATTTTCTGGAATTAAAAATTAATTTTAAAAGATAAAAGGAATTTTATAAAATTATTAAAAGCAAATCTGAAAATATAAATATTTTTAATAAGTCTAAAATGTTTCCAGGAATATTCTATAATTTTTCTGGAATTTTTAGATATTATTTATTATTTTTCCAAGCAAATATATTGTTTCTAGTATTTTTCGAAAATCTAATCCGAAAATAAAATCAATTTAATCTCAGGCATACGTGTCGCTCATCCGACGGCCGATACCCCTTCGTTGGATTTAATCCAAGCCACACCTCTTCACTTAAATCCAAATGGTATGAACAACTCACTTGCCACGTGTCGCCCATCCAACGGCTGTACCCTTCACTTCTCTTTCTCTCACCGACGTGTGGGCCCCACTGTCATCTCTTTCTTCTACCTTCCTTTCTTCTTCCTCCTTCCATTTCCTCTCTCCTCCATTGATGCGAATTAAAGCTTCAAATCCGTAGCTTTATTCGCAATCTTCCGTTTGATTGCGCAATAGAGACCCCTAATCACTCCCTCTAATTGCCGACCGTTTCTCCCATTAAACCCCTAATTGCGGCCGCAACTTCGCCATCTCTCTCTCCCGTGTGGCCTCCCCTCACCATTGCCCTATAAATAGCACTCCGGGAGCCCTTTGGCACCGCACCACCCTCCTCCATCCTCCCGTCTCTCGCCGCCCTGGCTCTCCCTCGCTGCCGCTAGTCTTGCCGCCTTGAGTTCTTCCTTTTCGCCACGGCCTCCTCGGTCTCCTTCCCCATGCCGCCGTGCGGGTGAGGTCGCCGCCTTCCCTTGCCCCGCCCCCCACCGCTGCCTTGCCGCCGGCCGCGCTTGCCGCCGCCGCCGTCCGTCCGCGGCGTCTTGGCGATCTTCGCCGCGCCGCGTGGCGCCATGTGTCTTGTGGGGTGGCGACCGCGTCTTGCGCCGCGTGGTGCCACGTCACGGGCATGCCACCTCGGCTCGGGCGCCGGTCCGTGGACTCGGTCCACCGTGGACCGGGCCCACGCGTCAGAAATTTCAAAATTCAAAAATTTGCTGACGTCATAATTAAATTTTCAATACAAAATAATTCGGGAAATCGGCCCTTTTCTTTTTCTTTCAATTAAATCTTCCCAAGGTCATATCTTATTCGTTTTAACTCGATTTGACCGTTCAAATTTCTAAATTTTCTAAAATCATAATCTATGTAAATATACATTCTTTTCAATTTTTGAATGTTATTTGATTTTATGTGTATTTATTTGCTTTGTTGCTTTGTCTTTTTCAGCGTAGAATCCGGCGTCGCGAAGACTTTCCGACTGCTAAACAAGATAATCAAGAGCTCACACACGAAGGCAAGTCTCCTTTGAACATCTTGAACCTATGTTTAAGAAATGTTTTAATTATTTTAAAATTAATGCATTGCTATGTTACATAAAATGATAATTCTTGTTTTAGAAATACTAGTTAATCCAACTATTGTTATACCCTCATTTGACGTTGAATGCCATGTACCCTTGACACCCTAAGTTTCCTTGGTCTCAATAATGAGATTATTATATAACTTTGGAAAAAGTTGTCTTAGGTAGTAGAAAGCTTAGTCATGCTACATAAACTTTTGTAACCTTGGATTGGGAAAATATTATGTCTTTGATTTAGACTTTTGTTTAGAAATTTAGTGGTGATTGATGTTGCCACTGATCTTTAAAATGAAATAAAATGTGAGAGTTGGTTTAGACTGGGGCGGATGGTAAGTTTGGTTTGGTGCGGATAGCACGAGAACTTGTACTGTGTATGTTCCGCCCTAGTCAATTAAGTACCGACGCTTGTGTTTGTCCAAAGCGAGCACTACCGTACAACCACATGTCTATATGGGTGCGACCTAGCTAACTAACTTACAATAGTCTAGTTTAGGTACCACCGATGTGCAAGTGGGTGCCGAGTTCTTGGTTATTCATAGTGAGGGCAGATTTCTTGTACTCATACGGCGCAAGAGGGGCTTACATGCTGGTGGATTTAACCCTTGACGGTGAAACCTCGTGGTGGTGACTAGCTAGACTAGAGTAAGGTAAAGGCTTTGTGATAAATTATCTGGGTCTCATGCCTAAGGAAGCATGTTGGCTATTAAGATGACTTATCTCTTGTGGGTAAAGCTGTACAACCTCTGCAGAGTGTAAAACTATTCGAATAGCCGTGCCCACGGTCAAGGGCGGGCAAGGAATGCATTCACATGGTAGATTATTGTTTTTGGTTTTAAAAATAAAAGATTTGGGAACCGGGAATGGTTGGAACTCCCGGGGTTGTCCTGGCAGTTGTAGCCAGTGTGGGTGGTGTAACCCGTTTCCTTGAACTTTGGCGGTTAGCCAGTTGTTTAAGTGTGGGTGGTTTAACCCGTGGTTTTGAACTTTGGCGGATTGAGCCAGTATTCAAGTGTTGGTGGTTGTAACCTTCACTATAAAATTATTGATAGATTCAGTTAAAACAATCATCTTGTTAAATTAATGCCTTTAAAAATAATTAGTGGTATTTGAAATAAAATGTGGCTTTGTGCAAAAGAACCATATAACCCTCTTTTGTTAAGCCTTGCATCTATTGCATTTTCCCAAGACTTATGAGTACTTATGTACTCACATACTACACTCAAAATAATACCCAGAAGAGTATGAAGCTCAAGATGGAACTTTCGACTACGGGCGTATGGATTCGACGAAGGCTTTCAGAGTTCTAGGTTGTGCTTCCCAGATCAATTGCACGTGGCGAATTGATGGGTCTTCTCATTGGTTACTTTTGCTTCACTGTGCTTTATCTTTTGTGTGAGTGCGAGGTCTTGTAACCTCTTATGTAATAAAGGTCTTTCGGCCTGTACTCTCTTTATTATTGTAATTTTCGTTGTTGACAATGTAATCATCACTGTTTAACTATGTGCACTAGCTTTGATCTGGAACTAGTGCTGTAATACACAGAGGGACTGGATTTGGAAATCCGGTCCCGCGAAGATAATATCGAGCCAACTTGGTGTAGGACGTGATCTAGATTAGAATGGTAAAACCTTAAGGACATATATTTATTAAAAATATTTGTGAAAATTTTCTATATCTCTTTACTTCTGCTCCATTCTTGATCTTATATTCACTTGTTTAAAATGTCTTTACTGATCTTCTCTATTATTCTAAAATTGTAGATGGCCGGTTCATCCTCCGATGGTTCTTGGGACTACTTTTCTCATGGCGAGAATATTGGAGCATTTGTTGGCCTCCTCCGTCAGCTTATGCAGTATCTGAAGTATCCCCAACCGCCTATTTTCAGGGGGCGGAAAGTCAAAATCATGGACCGAGATTCTTGGTCGATGGAGGTATTCCTGTATGCACGGGAAGGAGAATTCAACTCCCACATACCCTATCGAACATCCTCGGACGGATCGTTCGAGCGCCATCCAGGATGCGGCTAAATGCGGCACTAGGCGATTTGTGCCAGATTCATAAGGATATTCTGCGGCAGACGCCTTTCTATTTCTTTTCAACCACCAGAGCTGGACAGAGATATCCAGAACCCTTCAAGATTACCATGTATGATCCTCGTCTGTCGCATCAGGTGCAGCTTACTCGGGCGATGTCACTACATACGCCGGCGCTTTGAGGAGATTGGGCGACTCGGACGCTCCTCACTTCCGACTACCAAGACTCGAGACTCTTCGTGCTCAGCTTATCTAGAGCCAGGAGGCAGAGTTTGAGCTGAGACGTCTTGAGCTAAGCGGCGGTCTCGAGAGGACTACACCGTCTTCACTGCACCATTGCCGTCCCCGACAACCCGGTGCCGCCTCGGACGCACGGGACCCGTATCATAATCACGGTAGCGCAAGAGTGTGCGGCGTCCTAGTCCGTTGCCCGACATCGACATCGGAGACTCCAGCAAGAGACGCAGTCTCTCTCGTTCTCGTTCCTGCTCTCCGTCGACCGCCTCCGGTGAAGAGAGCGACCATCTTCACTCCGGGCCTCTTGCAACCGCCACGAGTGTGGTTGTAGGTCGTGCCACGTGGGTATCTTAGAGGAGGATCCGAGGAGGATCCAGAGGAGGACCGGAGGAGCTTGTCTTGAGGAGGACAAGTAGTTGCGAGGACAGTTGTACCCAAATAAATTGTTTACCTTCCTTAGAACGTTTTATATTATGTTGGTGTGCTAGATGGGTGTACCAATGCCTTAGTGCACTTGTGGTACAGCCATTCTTAAAAATAATTTAATTTCAAAGATTAAGTTTCTTCCAAGTTGTTGTTGTGTTCTCTCTTGTGTGTTGGTTTGGGATGTTATTTAGTTTGCCCTTGCCTCTTACGTGCTACTTCCTCTTATCTTTTGCTTTGTTACGGTTGCCGCTTGGATGGTGAACACAAGGAGCAATGCCGGTGACAGCCGTGGTGCCAATGCTCAGCCGGAGAACAATATGCCGCCACCCCCTGCTCAAGCTCTTAGCATGGAACAGATGATGGCCATGCAATTGCAACTGCTTCAAGCCTTGGCCCAGAATCAAGTGCAGCAAGCTCCGCAGGCTCCCTTTCAGGCACCCCAGTCCAAGCTGGGAGAGTTCATGAGAACCAGACCGCCAACCTTCTCTGGTGTGGTAGATCCAATGGAAGCAGATGATTGGATCAAGGATGTGGAGAGAAAGCTAATATTGGCTCAATGTAATGATAACGAGAAAGTGCTTTATCTCGCTCATCGCCTAAAAGGAATCATGACTACTTGGTGGGAAAATTCTCACGCGCCCATCGAATGTGCGAGACTATCACTTGGGCTGAATTTGAGGAAGCCTTTCGATCGCACATGTTCCTACCGAGTCGTGGAAATGAAAAGAATGGAATTTCATAAGCTGCGACAAGGAAACCTCGGTGTTCTGAGAATACGAATAGGTTCACTCAACTATCCGGTATGCTTCAAGATGTTGCAACCGATGCAAACAAAGATCGGCGGTTCATGCAGGACTTGAACCCAATCTCAAGGTGCACTGGTTTCAAATGATTTTCCAACTTTCCAAACATATGGTGAACAAGGCCATAATACAGAGGAAGCTCAACGTCACCGTATGAAGTCCTAAGAGGAAGTTTCAAGCTCGGCAGGTGCAAGCGGTTCCGGCACCACCTAATCCACCTCACTTCAACAGGCCCCGGTGCCAAATGTGCCGAGGACACCGTTCAGTGGACCTCGCCCGATCCCTCAAGCTCCTCGACCAAACAATGCAGTTCCGCCTCAGCAGAACAAGACTTCAATGGCTGGAGTGCAGTGTTTTAACTGCAAGAACATGGGACATTATGCCAATAATTGTCCACAGAAGCGCCCAACTGTAACCCATGTTCGTTTCAATCTGGGGACTACACCAGCCAGAGCCCCACTTGCAGGACAAGGCCGTGGAGTGCCTCAAACTCAAGGACTCCTGGCGGTGAGCAGAGGGCATGTTAATCATGTCACTGCAGAGCACTCCAGATGCACCGGGCGTCGTTACGGTAAGTTTCTTGTCAACTCGCACTGCATCGGCATTATTTGATTACGGGCTTCGCATTCATTTGTGTCAAAAGATTTTGTGGAAAGATATAATTGGGATGTTCGATTGCTAAAGAACCATATGCTAGTCCAATCACCTGGAAATGAAATGAAGACTAGTACGGTTTGCCCTAGAGCAACCATAGATATAAATGGAGTAAAATTCCTAGCGAATTTAATCATAATAGACTCCAAGAGCTTAGATGTAATACTTGGTATGGATTGGTTAACCAAGTATAAAGGGCAGATAGATTGTGCCAATCGTGCCATCACTCTTACCAACTCTGAAGGAATTCAAGTGAGGTACAAGTCAAAGCCATCTTCTCAGAATAATTGTGGATTGAACAGCTTGAAGGGAATAACACTGGAAAAGGTGCATAGAGTAAGGAATATCCGGATGTGTTTCGGAAGATTTGCCAGAATGCCACCGATCTGAAGTTGAATTTGTCATTGTCTGGTACTGAGCGCTCCGATTTCCAAGAGACCTTCTGGATGTCCGCAAATGACTTGGTGAAGTTAAGAAGCGATTGAGGAAGCGCAAGAAAGAGGTTTTATTAGACCAAGTTCTTCGCCTTGGGGTGCACCAGTACTTCTAGTGAAGAAGAAGGATGGCAGTCTTCGTATGTGTGTGGATTATAGATCCCTGAATGACGCGACAGTCAAGAGCAAGTATCCATTGCCCAGGATTGATGATCTGTTTGATCAGTTAAAAGGATCATGTGTCTTCTCCAAGATTGATCTTGATCGTCGTTATCATCAAATGAAGATTAGACAGGAAGATATACCAAAGACGACATTTTCCACTCGATATGGACCGTATGAGTTTCTGATAATGTCTTTTGGATTAACCAATGCTCCTGCATACTTTATGAATCTGATGAATAAAGTGTTTATGGAGTATTCGATAAGTTTGTTGTCGATTTATTGATGACATTCGATCTACTCCCGAATGAGGAAGATCATGCGAGCATCCGAGGATAGTTTTGGAAAAGCTCGAGAGCATCATTGTATGCTAAGTTTAGCAAGTGTGAGTTTTGGTTGAAGAAAGTAGCTTTCTTGGGTCATGTGATTTCTGCGAGGAGGTGTCGTAGATCCAGCAAAGGTAACAGACGTACTCAATTGGACACAACCCAAGTCAGTATCAGAGATCAGAAGTTTTCTGGGTCTAGCAGGATATTATCGCCACTTTATAGAAGGATTTTTCAAACTCGCAAGACCTCTCACTCAGTTGTTAAAGAAGGAAAAGAAGTTCGAATGGAGTAAATCTTGTGAGGACAAGTTTTCAAGAAGCGAAAAGAGATTAACATCTGCACCGGTGTTAACACTTCGAGATATTAGAAAGGATTTTGAGGTATACGTGATGCATCTAGACAAGGACCTGGGTGTGTCTTAATGCAAGGAGGAAAAGTCGTAGCCTATGCTTCAAGGCAGTTGCGCCCGCTTGAGCAGAACTATCCGACTCATGATTTAGAGCTAGTCATTGTTGTGCATGCTCTAAAAATATGGAGGCATTACTTGATCAGTAATCGCTGTGAGATTTACACGGATCACAAGAGTTTGAAGTATATTTTCACTCAACCTGACCTCAATCTAAGACAGCGCAGATGGCTTGAGTTGATAAAGGACTATGATGTTGGAATTCACTATCATCCAGGAAAGGCTAATGTTGTAGCTGATGCCTTAAGCAGAAAAAGTCATTGCAATAACTTGATGATACAAGTTCAGCAGCCCGCACTTCATGAAGAATTTCAGCGACTCAATCTAGAAGTAGTGGAAGAAGGATTCCTAGCTACTTTGGAGGTTGACCAACCTTACAAGATCAAATCAAGGCGACTCAAAAGAGGATAAATATGTTAAGGATATCAAAGAAAATATGAAGAAAGGAAAAGCACCGAGATTTTCAAAAGATGAAGAAGGTATTCTTTGGTTTGGGAAAAGAATTCTTGTGCGAGAAGAAGGAAATAAAAGAGTTAATCTCAAGAAAGCTCATGAATCCGGATATTCAAGTCACCCAGAAGTACAAAGATGTATCAAGATCTTAAAGAAAGGTACATGTGGTCCAGTATGAAGAGAGAAATTGCTGAATATGTAGCCTTGTGTGATGTATGCCAACGAGTTAAAGCGTAACATCGAGACTGCTTGGACTCTCGCAACCATTGCAGATACCGAGTGGAAATGGGAAGAAATTGGAATGGATTTTATAACTGGATTTCCAAGAACTAAATCAGGGTATGACTCAATTTGGGTTATTGTGGACCGACTGACAAAGGTCGCACATTTCATTCGAAGAAGACCACTTATTCGGAGATAGACTCGCGAATTATATATGTCAAGAATCGTGTGATTGCATGGAGTTCCAAAGAAGATTGTGTCGGATCGAGGATCTCAATTCACCTCAAGATTCGGCGCGAAGCTTCATGAGATTTTGGGCACCAATCTAAATTTCAAGATCTGAGATACCATCCCCAAGCGGATGGTCAAACAGAAAGAGTGAATCAAATACTGGAAGACATGTTGAGAGCCTGTGCTTTGGCAAATAAAGCAAGTTGGGATCAGAGTTTACCCTATGCAGAATTTTCTTATAACAATAGTTATCAATCCAGCCTACAGATGTCTCCGTTTGAAGCTTTGTATGGCAGAAAATGCAGGACACCGTTATATTGGAAAGAAGCTGGGGAAGGACAAGTGTTTGGTCCAGATGTGTTAAGGCAAGCAGAAGAGCAAGTCCGTCGATTCGAGATGATTAAAACAGCACAAACAAGAGAGAAAAGTTATGCGGACAATCACGGAGAGCATTAGAATTTTACCCGAGATCGTGTGTATCTGAAGGTTTCACCTCTCAAAGGGATGCGTCGTTTCCATGTTTCTGGGAAGCTAGCTCCAAGATTCGTTAGACCATTTCCTGTGGTAGCAAAAAGGGGAGAAGTTGCTTATCAGTTGGAACTTCCACCTCAGTTGTCAAGTGTGCACAACGTCTTCCATGTATCCCAGTTAAGAAAGTGCCTCGGAGTGCCAGAAGAGCAAATGTCTTTTGAAGAAGTACCTTTGAAGGAGGACCTATCTTATCCAGAGTATCCAGTCAAAATTTTGGATAAAGCAGAGCGCCGTACAAGAAGCAAGAGCATCAAATTACGTAAAGTGCGGTGGAGTAATCATACTGTAGTCGAAGCAACTTGGGAGCGTGAAGAAGATCTAAGAGCGAGTTCACGATCTTTTTCCCAGTCGTCCGAATCTCGGGTCGAGATTCATTCTAAGGGGGGTAGGTTTGTAACATCCCAAATTTTGAGTTTTGAAAAATTTAAATTCAAAGTAATTATTTTGAAGTAATTAGATTTTATTTGGATTTTTCTGGGTTTTTCTGGAGTTTATTTCAAAGTTCAAATCAAAGAAATATATTTTAAATATTTTATAAAAGTCAAAAAGTGTTCATTTTATTTTTCCTAACCTTCCCAGAATTTTTAATAAATTTTGAGAATTTTCTGGAATTAAAAATTAATTTTAAAAGATAAAAGGAATTTTATAAAATTATTAAAAGCAAATCTGAAAATATAAATATTTTTAATAAGTCTAAAATGTTTCCAGGAATATTCTATAATTTTCTGGAATTTTTAGATATTATTTATTATTTTCCAAGCAAATATATTGTTTCTAGTATTTTAGAAAATCTAATCCGAAAATAAAATCAATTTAATCTCAGGCCGCCACGTGTCGCTCATCCGACGGCCGATACCCCTTCGTTGGATTTAATCCAAGCCACACCTCTTCACTTAAATCCAAAGGGTATGAACAACTCACTTGCCACGTGTCGCCCATCCAACTACGTGCACCTTCACTTCTTTCTCTCACCGACGTGTGGGCCCCACCTGTCATCTCTTTCTTCTACCTTCCTTTCTTCTTCCTCCTTCCATTTCCTCTCTCCTCCATTGATGCCGAATTAAAAGCTTCAAATCCGTAGCTTTATTCGCTTAATCTTCCGTTTGATTGCAATAGAGACCCCTAATCACTCCTCTAATTGCCGAATCGCTTTCTCCCATTAAACCCCCTAATTGCGGCCGCAACTTTCGCCATCTCTCTCTCCCCGGCCGCCGGCCTCCCCCTCACCATTGCCCTATAAATAGCACTCCCGGGGAGCCCTTTGGCACCGCACCACCCTCCTCCATCCTCCCCATCTCTCGGCCGCCGCCCACGGGCTCTCCCTCGCCGCCGCCGCTAGTCGCCGCCAGTTCTTCCTTTCCGCCGCCGGCCTCCCTCCGGTCTCCTTCCCCGCCGCCGGCGGTGTGAGGTCGCCGCCGTCTTCCCTTGCCCCGCCGCCCACCGCCGCCGCCGCCGCCGCCGCCCCGCCGGTCACAGTCAGGCCGCCTTGGCGTGGCGCCATGTGTCTGTGTGGCCGGTGGCGACCACGTCTTGCGCCGCGTGGTGCCACGTCACGGGCATGCCACCTCGGCTCGGCGCCGGTCCGTGGACTCGGTCCACCGTGGACCGGCCCACGCGTCGAAATTTCAAAATTCAAAATTTGCGACGTCATAATTAAATTTTCAATACAAAATAATTCGGGAAATCGGCCCTTTTCTTTTTCTTTCAATTAAATCTTCCCAAGGTCATATCTTATTCGTTTTAACTCCGATTTGACCCGTTCAAATTTCTAAATTTTTCTAAAATCATAATCTATGTAAATATACATTCTTTTTCAATTTTTGAATGTTATTTGATTTTATGTGTATTTATTTGCTTTGTTGCTTTGTCTTTTTCAGCGTAGAATCCGGCGTCGTCAAGACTTTGCCGACCTGCAAGAAGATAATCAAGAGCTCACACGAAGGCAAGTCTCCTTTGAACATCTTGAACCTATGTTTAAGAAATGTTTTAATTATTTTAAAATTAATGCATTGCTATGTTACATAAAATGATAATTCTTGTTTTAGAAATACTAGTTAATCCAACTATTGTTATACCCTCATTTGACGTTGAATGCCATGTACCCTTGACACCCTAGGATTTCCTTGGTCTCAATAATGAGATTATTATATAACTTTGGTAAATGTTGTACCGGTAGTAGAAAGCTTAGTCATGCTACATAAACTTTTGTAACCTTGGATTGGGAAAATATTATGTCTTTGATTTAGACTTTTGTTTAGAAATTTAGTGGCGATTGATGTTGCCACTGATCTTTAAAATGAAATAAAATGTGAGAGTTGGTTTAGACTGGGGCGGATGGTAAGTTTGGTTTGGTGCGGATAGCACGAGAACTTGTACTGTGTATGTTCCGCCCTAGTCAATTAAGGACCGACGCTTGTGTTTGTCCAAACTGAGCACTACCGTACAACCACATGTCTATATGGGTACGACCTAGCTAACTAACTTACAATAGTCTAGTTTAGGTACCACCAGTGGTAAGTGGGTGCGATTTCTTGGTTATTCACGGTGAGGGACAGGATTTGTACTCTCATACAAGCAAGAGGGGCTTCTGTCTGGGTGGATTTAACCCTTCAGCGGTGAAACCTCAGCGGGTGGTGACTAGCTAGACTAGAGTAAGGTAAAGGCTTTGTGATAAATTATCTGGATCTCATGCCTAAGGAAGCATGTTGGCTATTAAGATGACTTATCTCTTGTGGGTAAAGTCGCACAACCTCTGCAGTGTAAAACTATTCGAATAGCCGTGCCCACGGTCAAGGGCGGGCAAGGAATGCATTCACATGGTAGATTATTGTTTTTGGTTTTAAAAATAAAAGATTTGGGAACCGGAATGGTTGGAACTCCGGGGTTGTCTGGCGATTGTAGCAGTGTGGGTGGTGTAACCTGTTTCCTTGAACTTTGGCGATTAGCCGATTGTTTAAGTGTGGGTGGTTTAACCCGTGGTTTTGAACTTTGGCGGATTGAGCCAGTATTCAAGTGTTGGTGGTTGTAACCTTCACTATAAAATTATTGATAGATTCAGTTAAAACAATCATCTTGTTAAATTAATGCCTTTAAAAATAATTAGTGGTATTTGAAATAAAATGTGGCTTTGTGCAAAAGAACCATATAACCCTCTTTTGTTAAGCCTTGCATCTATTGCATTTTCCCAAGACTTGCGGAGTACTTATGTACTCACATACTACACTCAAAACAATACCCAGAAGAGTATGAAGCTCAAGATGGAACTTTCGACTACGGAGCGTATGGATTCGACGAAGGCTTTCAGGAGTTCTAGGTTGCGCTTCCCACCAATTGCTGTGGCGAATTGATGGGTCTTCTCCGCTGGATTTACTTTTGCTTCCGCTGTGCTTTATCTTTTGTGTGAGTGCGAGGTCTTGTAACCTCTTATGTAATAAAGGTCTTTCGGCCTGTACTCTCTTTATTATTGTAATTTTCGTTGTTGACAATGTAATCATCACTGTTTAACTGTGTGCACTAGCTTTGATCTGGAACTAGTGCTGTAATACACAGAGGGACTGGATTTGGAAATCCAGGTCCCGACATATTTTCAGCAGCAATGATGTTGTATTATTTGAATATATATATAGAGATGAATGACAAGAAAGAATTTCATGTTTATATGCAATTAATGTCATTCTTCTTATGCTGGAAATATATTGTTTATTTGATATTTATGGTTGGAATTAAATGTGCAAATATGCTTATACCGCAATATTTACAACAATATATGTGTGTATTCTTGTGTTAGTAGTGTCCACGAGAAAGCGTGAGTTCTTGTAGGTGTGTCTAAGAACTCACTAATGTAAGCTCTGGTCCGAGTATCCGTCGCCGATGGTATTGGCAAAAGATAATTGGAGCTGAGGTAGAGGTTGAAGTCATCGGCGAGGTGTGTCACTGATGTGAAGAAGTGAAAGACGTGTCAGACCCGGATTTTTCAATCCAGAATCTGCTGTGTCTTACCGTATTATTCCCTGGATCAGTAGATAATGCACACAGATACATTGCTGAATCATTTCATACATTGCTGAATTCACATCAAGCCATAATATTATTACATAGCATAGGCGAAGTTAGGCCTTCAAAAGTGCGCAGTTATTACAGTAGGGCCAGGCGGGCCAATTGTTTACATTACAAAAATTTAACAGCGGAAGCAGAACAAGGTAGGCTTTTAAACCACAAGCAAAAACTGAGGGCAAAAGTGGTCATACAAATATTACTAGGGCTCTAGTAATATTTGGATGAAGCCACACCTTAGTCCCGATGCCTAAGGTTCTAAGCGCGGATTATTCGTCCTAATTCTCGACGTGGTCTCCTCCATCTGTAGCAGGTGCTTCCTCGTAGGCATACGGATCTTGAGCTCCCGAATCTGGATTTTTGGTATTGCGAGAGTGAGCACACTAACCACCGTGCTCAACGAGTCAACACACAGAATGCAGTAGGTAGTATGCAAGGCTTTTAACAAAGGAGGCTCAGGTTCTTTTGTTTGCGGAAATGTGCTTTTAAAACTATAATACTTTAAAAGTTCCCTAAGACCTAGCCAGTTGGACTGTAAATATGATGTTCAATGACATATACAATTATTTGTAACGAATCAGAGACCATCCACCGTTACATGGTCTCTGCTCCTCATATCATGCCTTCAGCGTTATAGCCGCTTACATTACCACTGGGACGACACCCAGGACAACTCAAATAAGGGCCTTTCTCTGCCCTCCACTGTCCCATTTCCCTCCACAAAGTTTTTGAAACAGAACTATATCTAGTTAGGTTCCCATGTCCGCCCTTGACCGTGGGCACGGCTATTCGAATAGTTTTGACTCTGCAGAGTGTGTACACTTTACCCACATGAGATAGATCTGCTCATTGCCCCACATGATTCCTTAGCCATGCAGTTGAGTACACTATCACAGGGCTTTTACAATGCATTTTTCCTAGCAGAGTTACGACCGCTAAGGTTTCCACTTCCTCTGGGTACGACCACCCTTCCAGAAGCCCCCTCTTGCGCCATCACGTCGGAGGATGTGGCCATCCTCTACCCGCCCGTGTTCACACCGACGCAACTCTTACTAAGTCAATGCAAATTATTTAGCCCTGCCTACACTTTGCCAGCATGTGGTTGTACTTGTTGTACCGTGGGAGGTCATCACAAGATTCGGTCCTTAATGGTTATCTGGGCGGTTCTACCACAATCCCATTTGTGCTATCACGGCACCATTCTTTCCACAAAATTCTTTTGAGCTATCATGGCCCACTCTACAATCACACCCTCCAACCATCCGCCCAGATAATTAAGCATGTGGGGTTCTTTTAGGATGAAATTACTTCCACCAACAGACACCAGTCATCATCACAATGACTGCCCAATAATGTTTTCCTCAAGTTCAAAAGAGATAATGGGGTGCTCTCACACCCCTATGTACCTAAACAACCCTAAGCATGGCATTTATAATTATAGACTTATTTTCAATTTAATTATAGACTTATTACTTTTACTAGGGTGACAAGGATCACACAGCCAAGCACATTGCAAAGGATTTATAAATAATCAAGATAACAAGGACATATATCTAAAATCTGAAATTAACATGCATTACAACATAACCATATAAGCATGCAATTTATGATACTTAGACCAAAATAATTCATTGAAAACATAGGCTCAAAATGATCAAGGTATTGACTCGCCTTGGATGCAAATGTTGGGATTCGGGACGTTGGAGTCTACAGCAGCGGCAGCTTCCTCTTCTTGGGCCTCGAAAGCTACGTTTTAAATGCGTGAAAATTTAGATAAAAATTATCTCAACAATCAAACATCACAATAAAAATTTGAACAAGCCTCAAAAATATTGGTTCTGATTCTATTAGGTAGCCCTTGATTTTAGACGAATTTAGAAATTGATTTCACTAGATTTGGAGTTAAAATGAGTAAGTTATGTATATTTGAATGTTTTCGGTTTAAACAATTCGCAAAAATAATAAAATCGACAGATGGGGCCCATCGGTGACCGCCTTCAGGCTGCAAGGCCGACACGTGGGGCCCGGCGGCATGGCTCACGCCCGCCCCAGCCCCGCCAAAGGGTCCCTTGTCGTGGTCGGTGTATCGTGGTCGCCGACGGTGGGGCCCACTGTCGTGGCATGGAATTAAAAGAAAGGCTCGACCTCGGCGCTGCGTGGCGGGGCTCGAACGCAGCCGAGGGAGCCGGGGAAAGAGGTGGCGCTACTAGCGGTAGCTAGCAGCAAGCATCTCAACCCATAAGGGTTGAGACTACCTTTTGAGGTAGCGCGGCGAGGGGGTGGGGCAGAGGAGGCTCGGAGCCGAGGGAGGCGGTGGCTGTCGCCGGCGAGGGAGGCCCGGCGAGGTCCGGGAGATCGGTGAAATGCAATGCTGAGCTTGCGGCGAAGCTTGTGGCGGCGACGAGGAGGACCGGGGGTCACCGGAGGTAGGTCGGCGACGGCGGCGGGCGGCTCGGGAGGCTCACGGCCGGTGAGCTACGGTCGGCGAGGAGCTCGGGGAAGGCCGGCAACACCTTGGCGACGAGCTGGGGATGGTGTGGGAGCAAGGAATCGAGCTCCCACGGCAAGGATTGGTGGAATTGCGGCGAGGGGCCGACGGCCGGAGTTGGGGAAGAAAGGAAATCGCCGGCGCTCGGGTGGCTTTTGAGGGCAATTGGGCGCTGGGAAATGATGAGGGTGGCACGGCGATCCTTTTGGGTTGCTTCCCCGGCTTTTATAGCCGGCCAAAAGGCCTGCCCCCGGTGGAGCTGGCGCGGGCAGGGGGCGGCTGCCGCGTGGTGGGCTGTCAGTGGCGACCACGGGCGGCGGGAGGTGCAGCGGGGTTCCTGGGCGGCGTCGCACCCTTTTCCCCCACAATGCTGCCCCCTCTGCAGGAACCCCGCAGCGTGGACGCTGCCCAGCCGAGCGGTGAGGGGGGTCCGGGCGGGCGCTCGCGGAGGAGGAGGAAGAAAGGAAAACAGGCGCTACAAGCGGGCCCGCCCGACCCGTGAGAGCCTGGCGCGGGAGGATCCGTGCGGCGGCCGAGATGGCGCCGGGTGGGACGTGGCGCCATCGGGACCGAACACGCAGCGGCCGCGGGAGGGAGGGCGGATCCGGGCGGCGTGGGCGGATCTGGCCCGTCCACGCGTCGACCGGGGATTTTTGGGGTTTTATTATTGATTTTGATTTTCCAGAAATGCTGGAGGGCTCAATATAGCTCGGAAAAATATGAAATTACCACCAAAAATTCTAGAAAAATTCACAGAAGTCCCTAGACATGTTTTGGGTTCAATAAAATTATTTCTAACTGAGGTGGCCATTATATTTAAAACTTTGGACCCACTACTGGATCCTTTTCTTTTTCCTTTTTATTTTTCTCCTCTTTTCTTTTTATAAATTTTGTGATATTACTATTTTGCGTACAAATATATGCCTTTGGCTCTTTGAGAAACTTATTTATATTACTCTTGTAAATTTCTCCCTATGGATCATCTTTTCAGATTCGTATTCAAAATTAGAAATCCCCACTTAATTAATAAGGGGAATTTCCTTAATATTTAATATTTGGGAGTCATGAACCAAACTTTTCTAGAAAGTATCCACAGAAAACCAAACTCAAGCAAAGCATTCACAGAATAATTCACAATATTTATTTTCCAGTCCTTTAGATTTTTCAGGATGTTACAAGACGCCAGCAAGCTGTGTCACTAGCGGCATGGTCAACAAGAAGAAGGAAAAACTCCTTAGAGATGCGTCAGGAGATTAGACTTCGTCTTGTGAAGTTTAGTAAGTCAAGATTAGAGGGGAAAATGTTGGCCATAATCTTGACTTGGTTAGTTTAGCATGTCAAGTTTGCAATACGTGAGTGCATGCGCATGGTGAGGTGTGGATTTGTCACAACTGGCTACATGCATGTGTTAGCAGTTAGAGTTGATTAGTGGTCAAGATGATTAGCAAAAGAATAGGTCATGCAGTTGGCTATGCATGCGTTGGAGAGTTATTGGATTAGCAAAAGAATAGGTCAATCAAGTTGATTGTGCATGTGTATAAATATGTACTTAGTCATTGTATTCTGGGAGTAGAGTGACTAATAGAACAAACATTTGTGCTCAGTTGTTCTACCGTGTTCATTCTCTCCACCGTATAAGTGTGTGTTCAAAGCCATGAGCGAGTGTTTTCCTGGGCAAAGCCAACATACTCTACATCATGTCAGGTCTCTTAATGTATTCAACTCTGCCAGCGAGATACCCTCTCTTTCAAACTTCAAATCTTTGCGTGTTTTGGACATAACACAATCACGATTCACAGACAGGCATCTTTTGAACATTGGAAAATTATATCATCTGAAGTACTTGTGTCTGGAATGTAGAAATATAGAAGAACTTCCAGAAGAAATAGGAGAACTGCAGTATTTGGAGACACTCGATGTAAGCCGCTGCGGTGGGATCAGAAAATGGCCATCGGCGATTACTCGACTTCAACGATTGGTCCGTCTATTTGTTAACCACGCTAGCATACTGCCGGATGATATTGGAGAGCTAAAAAACCTGCAAGAGCTAAAAGCAGGAAAGGTATCCACAGACTCGTCACCAAATTTCATCCGAGGCCTAGGTGAGCTAAGCAAGCTGAGGACCTTGAGTATATGTTGCCATGGAGGACCAAAACAATATGAGGAAAAACTAGTCGCTTCTTTTTGTAAACTAGGCGATTGCAACCTTCATTCGTTGACTGTTTGTCCCTGTGGGTTTTCTCCATCGATATCATTGGAATCGTTGACTGCACCCAACCTTCGAGAACTTCAAATCTACGGAGTGGATAGGTTTCCAAGATGGCCGGGGTCACTTCAGAATCTCCAGAAACTGGCTGTGTATGTTAAGGAGGTACGTCAGGAAGATATCGATATCATTGCAGGCATACCCGGATTGATATTTCTCGAGATATCTTCCGACTATCCTTTCATTGAAAGGATTGTCATTAGTTATGGCACTATGGGTCTATTGTTTGAAGCTGGTGCTATGCCAATGTTGACGCACATTCACCTTACGTTATGTGTCGATTGGATGGAAGGTCAAATGCGTGGCGGTTTCGATTTCGGTATCCAACAGCTTTCCAGCCTCGCCGTGATCAATGTCTCAACTTACGAATTCGGACATTTTTACTGCTCGCGCAGACAAAAAAAGTACCAGATGATCTGAAGTCTGCCATCACAAACGTCTGCAGAAAACTTCCCAACCATCCATTTCCGAATTTCTACATGAAGTAGGGTGAGAATCAGGTGGTATAGTTAGTTTGCCTCTTGTTATCATGCCGTGTATGTATGCACATTTTTTGACGAACAATATGTATGCACGTTGCCATTCCCTCCGGATCGATCTGCGACCCACTCCTCCCTCTTGACAAGTCTACGTAAACTGATCGAGTGTGATCAGTGTGTGTGTGCACGGCAAACAAGCTTTACAACTATAAAAGTTACTATGGCCGTATATATGTCGTAACGGATATTGAAGAGCTGGTAGAGGAGATTGATGAAGACTGGAGTTGGAGTGATTGAACAACGGGCTCAAACCCATGTCCATTTGAAGGTATCAACTGCAACTATTCCTCTATCAACTGCAACTATTCCTCTCTATCAACACCAACCGTCTAATTACGCCCCAAGCCCTTGACCTCACATTTCATTTTTTTTGTAATTGGTAATTTGAACATGACAAAATTTGAATTATCATAGTTACTCGCACATTGTTTCATGGAACTGGGGTCAATTAAAGCAGTCAGGCTGATGCTCCATCAACACACGCTTGAGTATATGTGTTCGTCCACTGGCGCATGCATGGTTTTTTTTATCAAGCAAAACATCAGAGGTCTGGTGATGCACCTGCCCATGTTTTTTGTATTATCGTTTGATTCATTGCTCGCGACAAGAAATGTCAGATACAAGGGTATGATTGATATGAAATTTGGAGCTTAAGTATGAAATGTTTTGCATCCTTGATATATTGTTGGATCAGAAAAATTAATTCCAAACTCTATGTGTATATCATCCTAGTCCCATAATTAGTAGCTAACACACACATATTACAATTTGTATCTCGTCCAGATACGAATAAACAAACAGAGTAGCATATAATAATAAGCATGCGAACATCGACTTGTACAACTAAGCTTTTGACAAAAGAGTCGACCGGCTAAATAGTTTGCATAACAAGTAAATAGAAGGAGAATATATGATAAATTTCACAAAAATTCCAGCAAACATGCCATGGTCTACCACAGGCAACTGACTAGAATTAAATCTTAGTAAATGACATCAACTTCGCCAATACTTGCGGTGTGAAAATAACCGATGGAAAAAACTCCTTAAAAATATATTCTACAAGACTTTATAGCAAAATTTTATAGCATGCAAGACTATGTCCAGAGAAATGGTTGTATTCCCAATTTTTTATTTTTGCATAAAATAAGCTTTCATTTGTAATAATGAGTGATAAATTACAATCTTAGGTTGTAAATGCAATTGATATTTGATACAAAGTAACAAGTAGGTAATGTAAGCATAAATCACAAACGGCTCTCCATAACTATGAGTGACGACATTCACATATGCGTGACCAAGTTCCAAATAAGTAGATACCTTCCATTCCCAACTAACTTTTAAAAACATAAGACTAGCCTGAGCGATATTACTAAGCCTTAGCAGCAACATTGAGCTAAAGCGGCGGCGCATAATAGGGTGGTGGCAACGATGGCACAAATGATCATGACAAGCAGAGCTAAGCAGCGCAAAAGAACCAAAGGCTCACAACGATCTCTATGGTGAGGTTGGTGGTGACGGAGAAGCCTTACGGTGGGCGGACGACGGTGAACAACGGCGGTGGCGATGGCTCGAATGGTGACGGAGCTCCATGGTGAGAACAAGCTAAAATGAAGCACACCATGAGGTTCAAAAGAAGGAGGTGGTGCTAGAAAGGCCCACGACTAAGGCAAAAGCTCACCGAAAAAAGGGGAAACGACAATGGCGACGACGAAGGCCATTCTCGGAGAGAAAGGGCTACAAAGGAGCACGAGAACGTGTTTAGGTGAGTACGGGGATGGCGAAAATGACTATGGCACGGTTAGAGCCTTACTAGAGATGAAACTATATGTCGATGATAGTGGCAACCGGAGACGAAGACAACGATGCAGATCCAGCGCTACACTGCATAGGATATGAAATTGGTTGGGGTTTTCGAAGAGGGCTGCAAAGGATTATTATGTTCTTGCTATGCCTCTTTCCACAAAAAAAAGGAAAAAAGAGAGGAGACTTTACTATGCAAACTTCTATGGGAGCATCCGCTAACAGCAAAAGTGTGATTGCATTGACTGTCACTACTACAAAACAAGCTATACTAGACGCCTCATCACAGACAGTTAACCAAAATAGTCAGTATTAAGTACAATCACAGATAATTTTAATACAAACTACCTGTAAAGAGAAATATCACAGATGGTTCATGGTGAAAACCGTCTGTGATGAAGTATCACAGACGGTTCTTGGTAAGAACCGTCCATGATATTGCCAAATATCACAGATGGTTCTTTATTTTAAATCATCTATGATACTTCACAGATGGTTTGTATTAAAAACCATCTGTGATATTACCTCATCATAAACGGTTTGTATTAAAAACCGTCTATGATATTTTGCCGTTCGATTTTGCCACCCCCTCTATTCAAACTTTCAAACTGAAGCATTGCGACCTCTCGATTCCGCTATCTAAATGCCCTTATATATGCCTCTCCACATACCTCCCCCAAACACACTCTAATCCAATCCGCCTGCTAGCTCCCCCAAGCCACCGATCGAAGTGCCAGCTGCCTCCCCTGAGCTCCTCCGCGTTCGGTTGTGATGCCATAGTTCACTGCATAAGGCACTCTTGTCGTAAGAGTGCCTTCTGTAGTGTCACCGTCATGATACAACGGTGACACTGCCGCCTCCTCTCCTTCATCGACGCTAGTACTTTGATCATACCCCCATACAATGCCCTCCCCTCTCTTGATGCTTGGATGGATATGATGTATGTGAAAATTATTTGCTGATGCCTTAGTTCTTGCATATGATGCTTTGATGGATATGGCTAGGATGATATTGTTCTCATAAATACGTCTGCTTTGGTTCATCTTCATTCTCTAATTACGTTGTTTTATAGCACAATTAATGTAAACAGTGCAACCAACGCTTGGACCACGACGTTTCGACCATGGCTTCGACCACGACGCTTGGACCATGACACTTCGACCACGGCTTTGACCACGAAGCTTTGACAACGGCTTCGACCACAGCGCTTCAACCACGGCGTTCGACTACAACTAGAACAAAGGAAATAAATTGGATGCCTCCATTTTCCCACTAATCAGACAATAAATTGGATATCAACCACAAACCGAACTTGGCAGAACAAAACAAATATATACACAACAACAAAAAATAGAATCAATAGTGATGGCCACATATCACAAACGGTTGGATATCAACCACGAACCGAACTTGGCAGAACAAAATAAATAAATACACGGCAACAAAAAATAGAATCAATAGTGATGGCCACATATCACAGACGGTTTTTGGTAGTGGTCGTCTGTAATAGTAGGTTTGCATAGACAGTTATTTATACAAATCGTCTGTGATAGTAGGCTTTCGTAGATGGTTCTTTATACAAACCGTCTATGTTGTGACTTATCACAGACAGCTCACAACTCGTCTGTGATAACTGTCTATTATCACACATCGATAAATTCAGACGGTTTAGAAAACCGTATATGATAATAGTTTAGAATCATCTGCAGTGACTCTTTTTATAGTAGCGTATTTTCCCACAAGTTCCAACATCACTACCTTGTAGCCTTCCCCCAACTAAGGATTATTGTCTACTAGTAAATTTAAGAACATCGATTAGAACCTTTGCTTCTATGTAATGTATGGATGTATTTCTGTTTTTTATAAAAAACAATCGTACATCAGTTGTACTAATTCACACATCCAAAAGTTTATAATATAATATTTTAGTACATGTCACATCGACCTTAAATCAAGCCTATGATTATTTGACTGTAAAACCTTGTACATCCTAGGCACCTCATGGTCTCACCTTCCTGGACTACAAGTTAATTATCATAAGAAAGGACGCAGCCATTTATGAGACTCGTCAGGCTCTACTTGTACAATGAGTCCCATATATAGATCAATTATTTGAGTGCATATGTACCTTGAATCCATATATAAATGAAGTT
Organism: Bonia amplexicaulis; assembly: GCA_036346245.1. Classification (NCBI taxonomy): domain Eukaryota; kingdom Viridiplantae; phylum Streptophyta; class Magnoliopsida; order Poales; family Poaceae; genus Bonia; species Bonia amplexicaulis. Next base: position 4,592,675 of record CM070769.1, read on the forward strand.
TGCGAACCTTTTTAAGAGCAAGCTATTCCCATATTTGTTGTTTTGAGTCCATATTCTACTTCTGTATGCTTCTTCAATTCCCCTAATTTGTCGCCAATAGAAAACAGCAATAAAAAAACTACAAGCAAATATATCGAGCATTAAGTATAGGAAAGTTACCAGCAGAACTCTGAACTCTGAACATATCACTGAATTTGAGTGACAACCATGCTTCTTGTCAAAAAAATTCCCTTCTATTTAGCTCATCCCATAATAGCCACAAGCTAAATTGTAAACAGTAAGTCCAAAGTTCTTGTATTATCTACATTTATCTTGCCTCAAGCAAAGATCCAGCAGCTCTGTATGTTGATATGTAGAAGCCCAGTGATCCATGTCTCCTCATCACAAGAGCAGTTAAGAAGCAAATGAGTGGAAGTTCGTATCCGGCAAACGATGCACATACATGCTGTCAATATGCTTTCTCGTCCTACCAATTGGTCTGCAATGTTGTGTCACCTCTGACACTATCTTTATAACATTTTGTGTAGGTATATATAGTTCCAACAGAAATTTGCACACAACACATACAAAGTGAAAAGCTTACCTCAATCGGGTTTTGTCTCTTTCATGTCATGGATGATGCAGCATATTTTAGTTTGGCACATTTTTAAATTGCAGTATTTCTGCTGCTCATGAAAACATCCTTGAGTCAGCACCTCTGGAAAGTTACACTTCAGACTGCAGCCTTCAGCTTCTCACAGACCTCTCTTCTTGTTAAAATGAATAGATATGAAGTTGTAAACTTCTTGACAATTGTGCTGTCCTGTCACTGTTTATGATGGCATCCAGTAGAAGTAACCACCTCTCTACTCCTTCACAGCAAAACCAATCTTAAGTCAGCTGCAGATACAGATGCTCCAGAATACTGTAAATCTCATCAAAACTGGGATGGCTGAAGTCCCCCATAAAGAACTCATGAACAACAATGTCCACTTCAACCCAGCTGCAGTCTGCCGTTTTGTCAATACCCTTTCCTCTCATCAATTGCCGCACATCCTCAACAGCATCCCATCGCCGACCTCGAGCAAGTGTGTTTGCATCATAGTTAACAGGATTCCCCGGTTCTAATGTGATGAGTTCTCTCACTGCAATCTCACCGACCTCAACATGGCAATGCTTCCTGCAGGCATTGAGCAAGGCTCCCCAGACACCTACATGTGGCTTCACTGACATTGTCTTCACTAAGCGGTGTGCTTCTTCGATAAGCCCAGCTCAGTCATAAAGATCCACCATGCAAGCATAGTGATCTAGGGATTGCTCAATTGCATAGGTTGTTCTCATGGACTCAAAATAGCGCTTTCCATCATCAACTAGCCCGGCATGAGCACAAGCTGATAGTACACCAAGAAATGTTACTGCATCAGGCTGCAACCTATCCTCAACCATCTAATTGAAAATCTCCAGTGCATCTCTGCCAATGTCCATGGTGCACCAGAGCACTGATCATCACATGTAAGATTGCATCCTTTGGACGTGTCTCGACAAACAAGAAATAAACTTTACTGATTAGGCCATAGTGCCATACTTGGCGTACATGTCAGCCAAAGAATTCTGCACATGGCAGTTCATCTCAACACAGCCCTTTTGTAAAAGCCCATGCACTTGCCCTGCAACTGAAAGAACCAATCTGCGCGCATGCGGACATCAGCACAGCCATTGTCGCAGCATCAGGCTTGAACTCCGCCAGCCGCATCCGATTGAACACCCCCACCGCATCAGCCCACAACCCCACCTCCGAGCACTCAGCCATCATCACATTCCAACTGTTCACATTTCTCTCCGGCATCTCATCAAACAGGCCCCTCGCGACACCAGCATGCCCCCGCCGTAGGTACCCTGACATGACCGTGTTCCACGAGATCGGGTCCCTCTCCACCATCCCGTCAAACATCTCCCGCGCAGCCGCCACATCCCCTGCTCTAACATAACATGCTGCCATAGTGTTCCCCACCACCACGTTCCTCATGGGCATTTCGTCGAACACCCTCCTTGCATCCTCCACCCGGCCAAGATTCCCATACAAATCAAGCAGCGCAGCACCCACGTGCACGGAGGAGCCCAGCCCAGCCCAGCCTTCTCCAAGAACCCATGCACCTGGCACACCTCACGGATAGCTCGGAGAGTCCAGCAGGACTTGAGCACGGAGCTCACAGTGAAGTCGTTCGGCCGCGTGCCCAACCAGAGCATGAGCCTGAACAGCACGAACGCGTCGGACGCGAGCGCAGGGGAGGCGTGCTTCGCGTAGGAGGAAATGGTGGCCGTCCAGAGGTAGACGTTGGCGGAGGCGGCGGGGGCGCAGTCGAAGACGGCTCGGGCGTAGTGCGGTGAGGACGAGGAGGCGATGAGCGCGACGGCCACGCGGGCGGGGAGCGGGAGGCCGGGAAGGAGGGGCTGCCCGGCGGGTGAGGCCTGTCAGAGCGTGGGGAGCGGGGTCGCCGGATGGAGGCGGGAGGTGACAGCGCCGCGCCGCCGCCGCCGCCGTACGATTCTCAGGCGGAGATGACAGTGGCATGGAGCATTTTCACGCTCTTCCTAGGATTCAGTCGTGCAGAGCAAATTACGTAGGATCACGCTATTTATATCCATTCATCGAGATATATATATTCGATATCTTTTGTTAACTTTAATGTTCGATGCTCACGTAACATAAGCGAGCTCGAGTGAGCCCCAGCCTGTGAGGCCCAAGCTGGATAGATCGCTTCGACTAAAGCTCAAAATAAACTCGAGCTCGGCTCAGAAAGCACAGTAACTACACTTTAATATTGTAAACTTCTAAAAAATCTCAGTCAAAGCACGAACTTCGCTCGAAAAAACTCAAGAACTACACTTTAACATAATAACTCCTACAAAAACTCAGCTAAAGAAAAAACTCAACAACTAGACTTTAACTTTGAAAGAAACACGTGGGAAAAATTAGGAAGGAAGTAAATCGAACCTTAACCATACTATTCGAGCTTGAGTTTGTTAGGCTTGCGAGCTTAGGTTTAAACTTGAGCTTAGTTTGATTGGAGCTTAGTCTGAACTCGAATCAAAACTAAAGCAAATCGTGCTGGAGCAGCATATCGAGACAATCCTTTTTTTTTTGTCTAAATGTTACTGAAATGCCTTTGAAAACTAACCTATTATAAGTAAATGCGAACAGAGGGAGTATATGTTTTGTTAGAGGCTATGAATATTAAAGCAGTCCAAACCATTAGCGTTAAAGAAACAAAAGACTAGCATAAATCATATCTAAAGAAGTTTCAACTTCAGCTTGTTTCTGCTAGCATCATAGAGAAGATTAAGCCCACTATATACTGAAAGTTTAAGCTTGTTTCTGCTGGATATCTTTTTATACAAGTAACTTATGAAGAGAGCTAATCATCTACAAATAGGGCCCTAGGCAGAGGTGTATCTAGCAATAGAGCGAGCTAGGGTGGCCGCCCGAGATACCCCACTGGCAGAAACACCCATAGAAGCAGCACAGAGTTGGGAGTGGCGCACACGAAGGCGAGAGTGACATGAAGATTTATACAGATTCGGGGGTCCAAGAGGACCGTCCTACTCCTATCGGTGGCCTTTGAAGCAGTGGCGGATCCAGGATTAGAACACGCCCCGAGCTAAATTCCAACTATGTAACAATCTAGCATATCACACGTCTAGAACTATATTATGATATAACAGAAAATACGTGACAAATGCATGATTGATATAAAAATTTTGCTTAATGCTCAATACTTGAGGAGTTCAAGTTTTCAACACAAATCGCAATAAAGAAAATATATAAAACCATACAGAATGTAGCGTAATAAAGATACAAGTACCTCAAATCCTAAATGAAGATTTGCTCACTATCCTATGCGGTTAACCCACTATTTCCTCATCAATAGTAGGACAAGAATCAGAACCTACGAAGACAGCATAAACAATAAAATAAAATATGCACATAAATAAATTCAAGGAGCATGAATATTACATTTGAAATAAACTAACTGAATATTACATTTGAAATAAACTAACTTACCACTTGCACGAGAAAGTTGTTTCTTCTGTGACCTCATCCCTAGAAAACGCTCTAAAATCTTCTCATCTTTAATACTTGCAAATACATCTCGCTCAATATAGCATACCATGCTATGATTCATCCACTCATCATTCATCTTGTTTCGTAAATCAGTTTTAACGATGTTCATAGCCGAGAAGGCCATTTCTACAGTTGTTGTTGCCACTGGTAAAATCAAGGTCAATTCAATAAGACGATATACCAATGGAAAAACTGTATGTCTGTCAGTCTCAATCATCTTCACAGCAAGATTTTCAAGGTCGGTGCAATTTGCAAAAGATAGATCATCTCTTGCATCAACAATAAATGTATGAAGTTGATCCTTAAGGACTACATAATCATATTGAGAGAAGTCAGCAGCATACATTCTAGCAAGTTCAATTATTTTGTCCTCGTCGAAGTTGGTGAAAGAATTTTTTGGATCAAGAAAAGCAATGCACCTTAATAACATAGTAGATCTCCTAGCAAAGCGATTATTCAACTCAACAATAATTTGATCATGCACCACAATAAATATTTCATGATGAAAATGATCATAGTAAATTACCATTCGACCACCACGACCCCTTGAACGACCTCTAATCGGTATTTTATCAGACATATCCGGCACAGTGATATTATGTTGGAAACAAAAGGCTTTTGATTCTTCAAAAAGCTCATCCCAACCATAATTTCTTACTTCCTCAGTTGTCTTCAATGTGGTCCTAATCAAGCCTATAGCACGGACAATATTTTGATCTTTCTTTTGCAAGTATTGTGACATATCATTAGTTTTGCCCAAAATTCTGATTATAAGATTCAATATAACTATAAATTCAAAGCTCTTCATTTTTTCCAACAAACTCAAAGCTGTGATTTTCTGTGTAGTGTTAGTGGAGTCATCACTCAAATTCTCTAATACATCTAAGACCGAATTCCACATGAAGAAAAGACGACATAATGTTTTATGATATGAACCCCAACGAGTATCACTAGGCTTTGCAAGGTTAGTTTGTTGGTTTTTCCCTCTACCTGAGAAAATTTCACCATTCTCTAATTTATTCACAATTTTATCGTGGTGATCTTGTGCCAATTGATCTCTTCTATTACAAGAAGTATTAATAGTGTTGACAATCAAGGTGATGTAGTTGAAGAAATCCAAGAAGAACAACATTTAGCCACAAAACAACCACTAATTGCAACTAGTGTGCAAAGCAATGTATATAAAAAAAGCATATGGATTTTCATCTAATATGCGTCTCTGCAACCCATGAAATTGTCCTCTCATGTTTGAAGCTCCATCATATCCCTATCCCGCAATCTAGAGATAGATAAACCATGTTTACAAAGTATACCATCCAAAGTTGTCTTTAATAAAGATGATGTCATATCAGAAATGTGCTGAACCCCAAGAAACCTCTCTATCACATGTCCTTTATTATTGACATACCTGCATAGGACAAAAAATTATTGTTAATATACTTTAAACATACTCAAACTATCAAACATAAAAGAGCATAAGTTATTGCTACTAACCTCAAAACTACAGCATTTGCTCCTTGCTAGATGCATATCAAGCCTCATCAACAAGTACGACGAAAAATGCATCCCAATATCATTAATAATGGCTTTGGTGGTCTCTTCTGCACATGCTTTGCACAATTTATTTTTGTACTTGTGGTGAAGTCATTAAATTGTTCCTAGGAGAATTGTCAAGCAATTTTGCAGCTTTCTCATCCCCCTCTTTATACCATTTTAGCATTTCTAAGAAGTTTCCCATATTGTTCGAGCCAGGCGATTTATCATGTCCACGAAAAGTAAGGGTTTGTAATAGAAGAAATTTTGAAATGGCTAACATAATGGTAAGACGGGCTCTATATTCTTCCTCATCCTTCTTGGTGGCAACAGTCATCACATAACTCACATCTTGCCTTTGATTTTTGAAAGCCTCGCAATGTTTTCTTGCTTTATTATGAGCACTAATGACTTTACCAACATGTTCATTAAAAGATTGAGTTCCATTCTTCCAATAACTAAATCCTATTTTTCTGAAAGCATCAACACTATAGTTTTCAGCTATTTGTTGCTTAAAGAGAAAATAATAAAAACAAAAAGATGCATCTTTAGCAATGCTATATTCCAACCAATCATACTTCTTGAACCATGATACTTGAATTCTCCTCTTTTGACTTCCCTGTTCCCTCCATGGAAATTTATGTCTAATTGGTTGGCATGGTCCCAATTGCAAATACTCTCTTCTAGCGGCATCTCTAATATTCACATCCAACTCCTTTATTGATTTTTGAAGTCTAGGATCGGCAACAATATCACCTGGATTAAGCTGAATATTTTGCCCAGTGTTACTAGCCCCAGTTTCTAATGTTTTGGAGATTGGTTCGAGTTGGATTATGCATTTCTTGTGTATCTTGTGTTGGAAAATACGTTGACAATGTCTTGCCCCTCTTCATTTTATAATTTGTATCCTTAAACCTTAACAGTTAGTTCCTAAATAGCAAATGTAAAACATTAAACATATGTCATTTCATCTGATCATTTGTTAAATTGCAAACATTAAACATTACTCAATAGCAAACATTAAACATAGTTCCTACCTCTATAGTAATGATTGATTAAAAGACAACCTTCTTTTAGCCAGAGTTGGACAAAAGCCTGGACAAAGGCCTCACTGCTCATCGCCTGCTGTGCCTCACTCCTCGATTACTTGAGTCGGTCCGGTCTACCTCTATAGTCACCGCCCGTCCGCTCTTGCTGTCCTGTAGACTGCACGCTGCAGCCCTGCTCAGTGCTCACTCTGCGTCTCCGCCCCTGCCCCCTGCTCACTTAATTCACCCTAACCACCCCACCCGGGCCCTGACGACGGTGAGAGAAACGACAGCCAGAGCAGCGGAGCCAAAGGAGGTGAGGTCACGAGGAGGAGGTAGAGCTAGAGGAGGCGAGGACGGAGCCGAAGGGCAGAGGAGGAGGTAGAGTAGGAGGAGGCGAGGGCGGAGTCGGCCGGAGGCCACGAGGAGGAGGCGGAGTCGGAGGATGAGGTGGAGACGAAAGAGGCGAGGGCGGCGCCGGAGGCCGCGAGGAGAAGGCGGAGCCGGAGGGCGGAGGAGGAGGTGGAGCTGGAGGAGGCGAGGGAGGTGCTTGAGGCCACGGGAGGGACGGGCGGAGGAGGCAAGGCGGAGCCGAGTGTGGAGGAAGAGGTGGAGCGGAGGAGGTGAGGCGTGGCTAGCACTAGGCGCGACTGGCGAGGCGAGGGCGGGGCTGCAGCCCTGTGAGCAAGGCTGTGTTGCGGTGCTGGGATTGGGGATTTTGGGGATTAGGGTTTCAGTCTTTGGGGGGGTATAGTAGTGTTAGGTAGTTTGCTGGGCCTCGGCCTATAGCTCACCCAGCCCAAGGCCCAGCTCCACCCCTATTTCTTGGGCTCCTCCTGGAGGAATACCAGTTTGAAGGACACTTTGTATTCCTTGTGAGCTTGAGTCTCCAATGAGAGATACATGAGGTACTTATAGCCTCTAGGGCCTATACAAATGACCAAAATACCCCCTGAGGGAAAGCTACCCTATAGATACAAGTAAGGGATATAATTATCCTTTGCGAATATAATGGTATTTCTTAGACTTGGTGTATATCTCTTTGTCATGTGGGTCCCGCTGAAGATTGGACGAGTTATTCTTGCAGTAAGATTCCAAACAACACAGAAGGACGCGTCCCCCGACCAGGACCACGAGTGTTGTCCGAGAAATTTCCTGGTTTGTTTACTTGCTTTCGTGTACCCTGCTTTTCTACTTATTGAGTTTACGCTTTTACCGAGGGCGTAGCCACCGGGGGAGCTTAGTGAGGCTTAAGCCTCACCTCCCCCAGTGGCAATTTTATACATAATAAAAATAAAAAGAGAAAGAAAGAGATTAACAAATTCAAAGAGAAGTTAGCTCTTCTTGATGGGATGGTTAACAACAAGCATGAAATTAAAGAAGACGAGGAGGAGGATGAGAAGAAGTGAAAATCATAAAATTAAAGAAGAGCTAATCAATCAGTTAAAGAAAGAAAGAAAGTGAAATAATATATGTAAATCATAAAATTAAAGAGGAGGATGAGGTGTAGTGAAAATCATAAAATTAAAGAGGAGATAATCAATCAAAGAAAAAAAAGAAGAAAGAGGGTGAAATATATAACCTTCTTGAATTCAGGGATGACGGTGGAGAGCTCAATGAACCTCTAGTTGATCTTCTCTCTCCGCCGCCGCTCCGCGATGATGTGGTCCTGCACGTGCCCCAAAGGCACCGCCGCTGCCGAGCCCCTCGCCGTAAAAATGATAAGAATATTGGATAGAGTGTGGAAAAAGATGTCGCATTTTGTTTCTATTGTCTCGTGATTCAAATTAGCTTAATTCTGGTATATTTCATATGATCTAAATTTTCATTGTTATTCATAATTTTCTATTATATCACTACTCCGCACTTATAGCGCTTTCTATTATCGAGATACCTACTTTCTATTTCTCTATTTTTTATTATTTGTCTTCATCTAATTTATAATTTCTATATAAATTTGAAATTTTATAAAAGTAAAGGACTAATTTTATATCAACTTAGTTTAAATCTATAAATAGTTTAATACACTCTCAATGGCCTTTACAGAGGTACAAAATCAAGCAGGTTGGTGGTCCGCACATAAGTCATAAGTGCAGCTAAGAAGAAAATGACCGAAGCCTCTCCCATCGCATACAGGACAAATATACTTTTGATGAACGTTTCTGAAGGAACCTCGATTACTTGTGGTTGTTTCGGTTCCACCTTCGACTTATTTTACTATTTATAAATTTTATTTTTTCTAAACTTTTAGTTTTTATTTGAACTTTTTTGCCGGTTCTTTTTTTCCCGTATTTGTTTGTATTATACGTAATGGGCTAACATATTTTTTATATTTTTTAATTTTTTAAATTTAATTATGTTAAATAAGCCTCATCATTCTGATGTTTTTTTCACAACTATAATGCTTTTCAGTCATAAACCATAAAAAACCCAAATAATCACCACTTAATCGAGATTGTTACTCCCATATCTGTCGTAGATGCTATAGATCCAAAACCTTGCCACATTTGCAGGTTAGTCATAACGCCCTAGCCCAACACTATGCCTGAAATACCACTTTTTCTTCAAATTTAAATTATTATTACAATATTTCAATAATATCTTTCCTCGGTATACTACTCATAAAAATAATTTATATGGCGTGAACTGTCCAAGTTATAAGAGCCCAGCCGTAGCTGAGAAGAACCCGATTTTTGTTTTCACCACTAAAACTATATTTAATTATTTCCTGAGTAACCTATTTTAAAACTACTTCCAAATAAAATATTATTTTAATCATTTAACTAATTCGGTCGTGCTTTAGGGCTTACGATGGGCACGCAGGCAAAAAAATTTAGAGGCATGTTCTTTACGGCTTCAATTTTTGGTTTTATTATAGTAAATAATTTTTTTATGGTATCTAGTTTTTAAATAGTATCTTTTTAAAATAAGATCTACTAATCGATTATAGTACACACTAGTGATTTTATTCATATCAATAAAAATTACGTGTGAATATATCTCTATACTCTCATAAATAATAAGTGGTATACTAATCGATTGTAGTATATACTAGTGATTTTATTCATATCAATAAAAATTACATATAAGTATCTCTCTATACTGTCATAAATAATAACTATTTATTTATTATTTACAAGTTATAGCTAAAAATTAAAAATTGCAACCGCAAAGAGCAGATCCTAGGCCCGGCGGCCATGACGGTCACCTGCTTACTTTTTCACTATCCAGTAGTACACCACTTTTGACCGGGGAGATTCAATTTTTTGCCACTCTTAAGAATAGCTAATTATCGCTGTCACTTATATATGGGATCACCTGAATCACTGACAGTGGACCAGGGTGGTAAATTCTTTGCCACTCCACTCATAAGAGTTATGAGTGGGATATGATTAAATTTTCCTTTTGACCGAAGCCAGTCCAACACGCCACGCCACGCCACCGCTTTGAGTTTACGCCTGCTGTCGATCCCCTTCATGCGAACCACGCCACCGCTGAGTACCACCAGATCTGCCTCCACAGACACCGAGCTCAGAGTCCACAGAGCTCGATTGGGATGGCGAAGGTCCTGGTGAGCGTGTCCACGGGCGCCATGCAATCCCTCCTAGGGAAGCTGGAAGCTCTGCTCGGTGAAGAATACAAGCTGCAGAATGATGTCCGTGGGGACATCGATTCCATGAAGAGTGAGCTCGAGGCCATGGAAGCATTCCTCCTGAGGATGTCCGAGCGGACCGACCACGACGAGCAAGCCAAGCTTCGGATCCGCGACATACGAGAGCTCTCCTACGACATCGAGGACCGCATCGACGAGTTCATGCTCCTAGTCGACCGCGAGGCTAATTCATCTTCCAAGCATCATGGGCTGATCATGGAGCTTGTGGGCAAGTGCAATAACAAGATAAGTGAAATCATGACTCGCCGTGAAATTGCGAAGGAGATGAAGGAGATCAAGAAGCAAATCGATGAGACGACCAGGAGGCACAAGCGGTACAAGATAGATGAGGCCAACTCCATGCCAAGCAAGGTAACGGTAGATCCGCGGGTTTGCAATCTGTATAAGGATGTATCGCAGCTCGTTGGTATTGACGGCCCAAGGGATGAACTCATCAAGCTGCTGACAGAGGAGGATGTTGATGCTCCGGCGAAGAAACAGTTGAAGGTGGTTTCAATCGTCGGATCTGCAGGAATGGGCAAGACGACCCTTTCCAAACAAGTGTACGACGAGCTCAAACAAAATTTTCAATGCAGAGCTTTTGTGTCTGTTTCACAAAATCCTGATATCATGATGGTCTTAAGAGAAATGCTGAGCAAAGTCAGCGGTGACAACTTTGCCAACACTGAAGCAGGAAGTGTAGAACAACTCATCTCCAATATTGCAGAATATCTCAGCGATAAAAGGTACCTACATAGTTACATTATTATGTATAGAGACTAGAGAAATTTAGTGCAAAGCAATAGGTACAGCTTATGGTACAAACATGTGCAAAGAAATCACAACCGTTTTCTTTTTGGCAACGGTACATATTAGTAGATATTATGGGCCTGAACGACTAGGAAAATGTTGAAGTTCATACTGTTACTCTTCAAAAAAAAAAGTTGAAGTTGAGGCCATATTCGGAACCCTGGAATTTATGTTGTTTCCTTTAAAATTACTGCAGATTTTATTAGAAATTCATTCCTTTAAAAGAGAGAATTTTACTGTGCATAGTACCTTCTGTTCGTTTCTTTTTTCCTTTTCCTTTGATTTAGCGTGTCAGAATTTCTTATGTTTATTACTCTCAACATAGATTAAAGTTGATCTTGAAATTTACTGTTCAAAATGTAATGCGGAAACTATAGTACCCTTTATTCTATTTCCTCAACTTGCTTAGTAAATTATATTACATTAAATAATTGCTAACCTATGTTTTTTATGAATATAACAGGTACTTTGTTGTGGTTGATGATATATGGAAAATAGAAATGATGGAAATTATCAAATGTGCTCTGCAAAATAACAGTCAAGGTAGCAGAGTAATTACAACAACACACATATCTGATGTTGCCAAAATGCGTTGGTCATCAAATGGAAATTATATTTACAACATAGAGCCTCTCAATGATGTTGACTCCAGAAGTTTATTTCTCAGAAGAATTTTGGACCTAAAGAAAGATGTCCCACTCATCTGGAAGCTGCTACTTCAAAAATCTTGAAGAAGTGTGGTGGTATACCGTTGGCTATCATTACCATATCAAGTATGTTGTCTGAAAAACCGCCTACAGAGGAGCAATGGAACAGGGTGGAAAAATCTATTGGTTCGGTGCATGGAAATGGTACCGAGATAGACGTCATGAGAAGGATACTATCTCTCAGTTATTTTGATCTTCCCTACCATCTGAAGACTTGCTTCCTGTATCTAAGTATATTCCCTGAAGATCATATTATTGGGAAGGATCGTTTAATACTTAGATGGATTGCTGAAGGTTTTATCCAAGAAGGTGGAAAAGATGTACGAGAAGTTGAGAAGACTATTTTAATGAGCTGATCAATAGGAGCTTAATCGAGCCATGGGACATGGATCAATCCCATTTCGAGACGACGGCTTGTCGAGTTCACGACGTGATTCTCGGTTTCATCATTTCCATGTCTGTTGATGAGAATTTTGTTACTTTATGTGGCGCTTCAGAGCTCACACCGGCGCCACAGAACAAGATTCGCAGACTATCTGTCCAATATTGTGACCAGGGATGCGCCGTGGAGCGGAATACTCTACATGTCAGGTCTCTTCATGTATTCGAATCTGCCAGCGAGATACCCTCTCTTTCAAACTTCAAATCTTTGCGTGTTTTGGACATAACACAACCACGATTCACAGACAGGCATCTTTTGAACATTGGAAAACTATATCATCTGAAGTACTTGTGTCTGGATTATCCAAGTATAGAAGAACTTCCAGAAGAAATACGAGAACTGCAGTATTTGGAGACACTCGATGTAAGCCGCTGCGGTGGGATCAGAAAATTGCCGTCGACGATTACTCAACTTCAACGATTGGTCCGTCTATTTGTTATCGAGGGTAGCATACTGCCGGATGATATTGGAGAGCTAAAAAACCTGCAAGAGCTAGAAGGAGCAGTGGTATCCACAGACTCGCCACCAAATTTCATCCGAAGCCTAGGTGAGCTAAGCAAGCTGAGGACCTTGCGTATACGTTGCCGTGGAGAAGCAAAACAATATGAGGAAAAACTAGTCGCTTCTCTTTGTAAACTAAGCGATGGCAACCTTCATTCGTTGACTGTTTTTCACCCTCCATCGAGATTATTCGCTGCACCCAACCTTCGAGAACTTCAAATCTACGGAGTGGATAGGTTTCCAACATGGGTGGGGTCACTTCCGAAGCTCCAGAAACTGGCTGTGCATGTTGACAAGGTACGTCAGGAAGATATCGATATCATTGCAGGCATACCCGGATTGATATTTCTTGATATATATTCCTGCTCTCGTTTCGAAAAAATGATTGTCATTAGTGGTGGAAGACGCTTCGAATGTCTGAAGAGCTTCAGTTACGGCGTCATGGATGGTCCTATGGCACTGGGTCTATTGTTTGAAGCTGGTGCTATGCCAATGTTGACGCACCTTCACCTTGAGTTCCGAGTCAGTAAGACAAAAGGTCAAAGCTGTGGCGGTTTCGATTTCGGTATCCAACAGCTTTCCAGCCTCGCCGTGATCAATGTCTCACTTCGGAAACTGTACGGTTTTAATGCTCGCGCAGACAAAAAAGTAGATGATCTGAAGTCTGCCATCACAAACGTCTGTAGTACACTTCCCAACCATCCATTTCCGAATTTCGACATGTTGTAGGGTGAGAATCAGGTGGTATAGTTAGTTTGTCTCTTGTTATCATGCACGTTTTTTGACAAACAATATGTATGCACGTTGCTATTCCCTTCGGATCGATCTGCGACCCGCACCTCCCTCTTGACCAGTGGCGAATCCACCGTGGGTGCTTGTGGGGGCTCGAGCACCCCTCCTCCCACCGTGGAAGAAGACCCGGCCCGGCGGCGTGCTAGCCCTGACTGGCGAGGATGCGTACCAACGCAAGGAAGGCGAAGCTCTTCGAGTGCATCGGTTGAAGCTTGAAGAAAGTAGAAGGCCCAGCACCCTAGCCGGTCCAAATCAGTGGTGAATCCTAGCCCAATACCCCAACAATAGCACACAGCAGAACAGTGAACAGTCAACACCTCAACAGTACAACGCCTGAACAGTAATCAGGTCACGGAGAGGCCGAGCCGACTCGGCGAGTCGGAGAGAGAGAGACTCACCGTCGCCGTGGCCGGCCGCGGCGGGCGCCGGCATGGGGTGTGGCCGGGGAGGAGGCGGCGGTGTGGCGGAGGGCCGGGAGGAAGGCGGTCGGTGACTCGGCGGAGTCGCAGAGGGGAGGCCGGGCGGTCGGCGCCTTGGCGGCCCCAAGACGGAGGGCGGCTCGGCGGTGGAGTGGAGGGCCGGCCGGCCGAGGGGCGAGGAGGCTCGGCCACTCGGTGGCGGCCGGTCGGGCGCGGGCGAGGCCAAGCGGCGGAGCGGGGCTAGCGGCATCGGCGCATCGGAGACAGAGAGGACGAGGCGAGCATGTGAGATTTGAGGCGAATGGCGATTTACTCAGTTGCGTGACTTGCGTCGTGGGTGGGCTCGTGGCGATAACGCCGATAAGGTGATTTATTAGTGATTGTGGTGCTTGTGCAGTGTGCCACAGTGCCAGTGTCGGCAGAGTGCAGACGGGAGACGGCAGTGTCTCCGTTTGGCTGTGATGGCGTGACCAACCGGCAACGGTGATTCATTTATTTGTGAATGTGAGTGAATATGATATGTGAATCCCATTGTATTATTATTTTACTGATTAGCCAAGTTGTTTAACCAGTTATTAACTAATTGTTGTTTAATTATTCTTAGATTTACAAAAATGGAGAAGCGAACTTTGCACAAATATTTCTCAAACAATGTAACTAGTAATAACCCTCTAATCATAGAAAGCAGAATTGAACCAAAAAAGGTTCTGCATGAATTTTATGGACATTCACAATTTAATATTGCATCATTATATTTGATATTTTTTTATCTACAGATCGGTACTCACATATTTATGAATATTTAGGGCACATTATCCATTAGCAAGGTACTAAATTTATTATATCGTACATTTTCAATTTATTCTCTTTCTATTTATGTATGAATTTGATATTCCAATGACAAAAGATTAGTAGATGTAGTTTTGATATATTTATGTTATGCTATAGTCTCATCAGTAGAGCTCCCCCTCTATTTTCATCCTGGATTCGCCACTGCTCTTGACAAGTCTACGTAATATTGTAATGTAAACTGATCGAGTGTGATCAGTGGGGACGAAAAGCCAGTTTTGGCACCATATGCAGCATATTTGTGGGGAGAAAAGCCAATTTTGGCACTGTATCGTAGCGTATTTACAAAATAGCAGAATGCAGAAGGTATTGATAAAAATATTATTTTTGCCGCCAGCGGACGGGGCGACAACGGCCGCAAGGCGCATGTATAAGATCGCCGGCGGTGCGCCACCTGACCACCGGTGCCAAAGAAGTCGCCTAATTACCTGTCTATTTTTTCAGTTTAGTGTTTATTTGAATTTTTAAATATATCAAATGAGCTCAAAAAAAATTACAAAAATTTATAATATAATTAGTTTGTCTCTTGTTATCATGCTTGGTGTATGTATGCACGTTGCCACTCCCTCCGGATCGATCGGCGACCCACACCTCCCTCTTGACAAGTCTACGTAATATTGTAATGTAAACTAATCGAGTGTGATCAGTGTGTGTGCACGGCAAACAAGCTTTACTACGTATATTGAAGAGCTGGTAGAGGAGATTGATGAAGACTGGAGTTGGAGTGATTGAACAACGGCTCAAACCCATGTACATTTGAAGGTATCAACGCAACTATTCCTCTCAATCAACACCAACCGTCTAATTACGCCCCAAGCCCTTGACCTCACATTTTATTATTTTTGTAATTGGTAAATGATCATGACAAGTAGAGTTAAGCAGTGTAAAAGAACTAGAGGCTCACAACGATCTCTATGGTGAGGTTAGTGGCGACGGAGAAGCCTTGCGGTGGGCGGATGACGGTGAACAATGGCGGTGGCGATGGTTCGAATGGTGACGGAGCTCTTCGGCGAGAACAAGCTAAAATGAAGCACGCCATGAGGTTCAAAAGAAGGAGGTGGTGCTAGAAAGGCCCATGACTAAGGCAAAAGCTCACCAGAAAAAGGGGAAATGACAATGACGGCGACGAAGGCCATTCTCGGAGAGAGAGGGCTACAAAGGAGCACGAGAACGTGTTTAGGTGAGTACGGAGATGGCAAAAATGACTATGGCACGGTTAGAGCCTTACTAGAGATGAAACTACATGATACAATAGTGACACTGCTGCCTCCTCTCCTTCATCGAAGCCTGTACTTTGTTCATATCCCCATCCAATGCCCTCCCCTCTCTTGATGCTTGGATGGATATGATACATATGAAAATCATTTGCTGATGCTTTAGTTCTTGTATGTGATGCTTGGATGGATATGGTTAGGATGATCTTGTTCTCCTAAATACACCTGCTTTGGCTCATTTGTATTATCTAATTACGTTGTTTTATAGCACAATTAGTGCAAACAGTGCAACCAACGCTTGGACCACGGCTTCAACCACAATGCTTGGACCACGACACTTCGACCACGGCTTTGACCACGGCACTTCAACCATGACTTCGACTACAACGCTTCAACCACGGTGTTTTGACTGCAACTAGAACAAAACAAATAAATTGGATGCCTTCAGATTCCCACTAATCAGACAATAATTTAGATATCAACCACAGACCGAACTTGGCAGAACAAAATAAATAAATAAATAAATACACAGCAACAAAAAATATAACCAAAAATAGAATAATCTATGATGGCCACATATCCTAGACAATTTTTGGTAGTGGTCGTCTGTGATAGTAGGCTTGTACAAACAATTATTTATACAAATTATCTGTGATAGGAAACTTTCATAGACGGTTCTTTATATAAACCGTCTATGTTGTGACTTATCACAGACGGCTCTCAAATCATCTGTGATAACCGTCTATTATCATAGATCCATAAATTTAGACGGTTTAGAAAACCATTTGTGATAATAGTTTAGAATTATCTGTGATGACTCTTTTTATAGTAGTGTATTTTTCCATAAGTTCCAACATCACTACCTTGTAGCCTTCCCCCAACTAAGGATTATTGTTTACTAGTAAATTTAAGAACTTCGATTAGAACCTTTGCTTCTATGTAATGTATGGATGTATTTCTGTTTTTTTTATATAAAAAATCGTACATCAGTTGTAATAATTCCCACATCCAAAAGTTTATAATAGAAAAGAAGACATCTTTCGCCATATTTTAGTACATGTCACATCGACCTTAAATCAAGCCTATGATTAGTTGCCTGCAAAACCTTGTACACCGTAGGCACCTCATGGTCTCACCTTCGACTACAAGTTAATTATCATTAGAAAGGATGACCATTTATGAGACTCATCAGCTCTACTTGTACAATGAGTCCCATATATAGATCAATTATTTGAGTGCATATGTACCATGAATCCATATATAAATGAAGTTTGCGAACCTTTTTAAGAGCAAGCTATTCCCATATTTGTTGTTTTGAGTCCATATTCTACTTCTGTATGCTTCTTCAATTCCCCTAATTTGTCGCCAATAGAAAACAGCAATAAAAAACTACAAGCAAATATATCGAGCTTTAAGTATAGGAAAGTTACCAGCAGAACTCTGAAGTCTAAACATATCACTGAATTTGAGTGACAACCATGCTTCTTGTCAAAAAATTTTCCTTCTATTTAGCTCATCCCATAATAGCCACAAGCTAAATTGTAAACGAGAAGTCCAAAGTTCTTGTATTATCGCATTTATCTTGCCTCAAGCAAAGATCCAATGACTCTGTATGTTGATACGTAGAAGCCCATGATCCATGTCTCCTCATCACAAGAGCGGTTAAGAAGCAAATGAGTGGAAGTTCGTATCCTGCAAACAATGCACATACATGTTGTCAATATGCATTCTCGTCTTATCAATTGGTGTGCAACGTTGTGTCACCTCTGACACTATCTTTATAACATTTTGTGTAGGTATATACAGTTCCAACAAAAATTTGCACACAACACACACAAAGTGAAAAGCTTACCTCAATCGGGTTTTTGTCTCTTTCATGTCATGGATGATGCAGCATATTTTAGTTTGGCACATTTTAACTTGCAGATTTGCTGCTCATGAAAACATCCTTGAGACAAGCACCACTAGAAAGTTACACTTGATTGCGACCTTGACTTCTCACAGACCTCTCTTCTTGTTAAAATGAATGAATATAAAGTTGTAAACTTCTTGATAATTGTGATGTCCTGTCACCGCTTATGATGGCATCCAAGAGAAGTAACCACCCTCTTCTCCTTCACAAAGAAACCGATCTTAAGTCACCGCAGATACCGATGCTCGAATCATGTAAATCTCATCAAAGCGGGATGGTGAAGTCCCCATAAAGAACTCATGAACAATAGTGTCCACTTCAACCCAACTGCAACCTGCCGTTTTGTCAATACCCTTTCCTCTCATCAATTGCCGCACATCCTCAACAGCATCCCATCGCCGACCTCGAGCTAGTGTGTTTGCAACATAGTTGCCAGGATTCCCCGGTTCTAATGTGATGAGTTCTCTCGCTGCAATCTCACCGACCTCACCATGGCAATGCTTCCTGCAGGCATTGAGCAAGGCTCCCCAGACACCTACATGTGGCTTCACTGACACTGTTCACTAAGTGGTGTGCTTCTTCGATAAGCCTAGCTCGGCCATAAAGATCCACCATGCAAGCCTACGAAGACAGCATAAACAATAAAATAAAATATACACATAAATAAATTCAAACAACATGAATATTACATTTGAAATAAACTGACTAAATATTACATTTGAAATAAACTAACTGAATATTACATTTGAAGTAAACTAACTTACCACTTGCACGAGAAAGTTGTTTCTTATGTGATCTCATCCCTTAAAAACGCTCTAAAATCTTCTCATCTTTAATACTTGCAAATACGCCTCGCTCACTATAGCATACCATGCTATGATTCATCCACTCATCATTCATCTTATATCGTAAATCAGTCTTAATGATGTTCATAGCCGAGAAGGCTCTTTCTATAGTTGCGTTGCCACTGGTAAAATCAAGGTCAATTCAATAAGGCGATATACCAATGGAAAAACTATATGTCTGTCAGTCTCACCATCTTCACAGCAAGATTTTCAAAGTCGGTATAATTTGCAAAAGATAGATCATTTCTTTCATCAACAATAAATGTATGAAGTTGATCCTTAAGGACTACACAGTCATATTGAGAGAAGTCAGTAGCATACATTCTAGCAAGTTCAATTAATTTGTCCTAGTCGAAGTTGGCGAAATTTTTTTTTGATCAAGACAAGTGATGCACCTTAATAACTTAATAGATCTTCCAGCAAAGCGATTATTTAACTCAACAATAATTCGATCATACACCACAATAAATATTTCATAATGGAAATGATCATAGTAAGTTACCATTCGACCACCACGACCCCTTGAACGACCTCTAATCTGTATTTTATCAGACATATCCGACAGAATGATATTATGTTGGAGACAAAAGGCTTTTCATTCTTCAAAAAGATCATCCCAACCATAATTTCTTACTTACTCAATTGTCTTCAATGTGGTTCCAATCAAGCATACAACACGGACAATATTTTGATCTTTCTTTTGCAAGCATTATGAAAAATCATTAGTTTTGCCCAAAATTCTGATCATAAGATGCGACATAAATATAAATTCAAATCTCTCCATTTTTTTCCAACAAACTCGAAGTTGTGGTTTTCTGTGTAGCATTAGTGATATCATCACTCAAATTCTCTAATACGTCTAGGACCAATTCCCACATGAAGAGAAGACCACATAATGTTTTATGATGTGAACTCCAACGAGTATCACCAGGCCTTGCAAGGTTAGTTTGTTGGTTTTTCCCTGTTCTTGAGAAAATTTCACCATTCTCTAATTTATTCACAATTTTATCGTGGTGATCTTGTGCCAATTGACCTCTTCTGTCACAATTCTCCTATTTTTGTGAAAGCATCAACACCATAGTTTTCAGCTCTTTGTTGTTTAAAGAGAAAACAATAAAAATAAAAAGCTGCATCTTTAGCAATGCTATATTCCAACCAATCATACTTCTTGAACCATGATTATTGAAATCTCCTCTTTTGACTTCCCTGCTCCCTCCATGAAAATTTATATCCAATTGGTTGGCATGGTTCCAATTATAAATACTCTCTTCTAGCGGCATATCTAATATTCACATCCAACTCCTCTATTGATTTTCGAAGCCCAGGATCGGCAATAATATCACCTGGATTAAACTGAATATTTTGCCCAGTGTTACCATCCACAGTTCCTAATATTTTTGGAGATTGGTTCGAGTTGGATTGTCTATTTAACTGTGTATCTTGTGTTAGAAAATACGTTGACAATGTCTTGCTCCTCTTAATTTTATAATTTGTATCCTTAAACCTTAATAGTTAGTTCCTAAATAGCAAATGTAAAACATTAAACATATGTCATTTCATCTGATCATTTGTTAAATTGCAAAAATTAAACATTACTCAATAGCAAACATTAAACGTTAAACATAGTTCCTAACTGCTAGAAAGTAATGATTGATTAAAAGACAACCTTCTTTTAGCCGGAGTTGGACAAAAAGCCTGGACAAAGGCCTCACTGGTTCACTGCCTCTGTGCCTCACTCCCTCAGTACTTCAGTAGTTCAGTAGTTAGTCCGGTCTACCTCTATAGTCACCGCCCGTCCGTTCTTGTTGTCCTACAGACTGCACGCTGCAGCCCTGCTAAGTGCTCACTCCGCGTCTTCGCCCCTGCCCCCTACTCACTTAATTCACCCGACCACCCCACCCGGGCCCCGACGACGGCGAGAGAAACTGTAGCCGGAGCAGCGGAGCCAGAGGAGGTGAGGTCGCGAGGAAGACGGAGCCGGAGGAGGCAAGGGCGGCGTCGGAGGCCGCGAGGAGGAGGTGGGGCTGCGAGGAGGAGGCGGAGCCGGAGGGCGGAGGAGGCGAGGAGGAGGAGGTGAGGCGGCGGAGGAGGCGAGGAGGGGCAGAGGAGGAGGCGAGACGGAGGAGGCGAGGGGTGGCAGGCACTGGGCAGGCTGAGGCGAGGCGGCGGCGGCTGGGATTGGGGATTTTGGGGATTAGGGTTTCAGCCTTAGGGGGGGTATAGTAGTGTTACATAGTTTGCTGGGCCTCGGGCTATAGCCCACCCAGCCGGAGGCCCAGCTCCACCATGGCTTCGAGGGGTTTCGAGGGCTCCTCTCGGAGGTACACTAGTTTGAAGGACACTTTGTATTCCTTATGAGTTTGAGTCTCCAATGAGAGATACATGAGGTATTTATAGTCTCTAGGGCCTATACAAATGACCAAAATACCCCCTGAGAATAGCTACCCTATAGATACAAGTAAGAGATATAATTATCCTTTGCGAATATAATGGTATTTCTTTGACTTGGTGTATATCTCTTTATCATGTGGGTCCCGCTGAAGATTGGACGAGTTATTCTTGCAGCAAGATTCCAAACAACACAGAAGGACACGTCCCCCAACCAGGACCACGAGTGTTGTCCGAGAAATTTCCTGGTTTGTTTACTTGCTTTCATGTACCCTGCTTTTCTACTTATTGAGTTTACGCCTTTACAGAGGTACAAAATCAGACATGGTTGTGGTAGAAGCCGAGACCTCGTCCGCACATAAGTGCAGCTAAGAAGAAAATGACCAGAAGCCTCTCTCCTACTGCATACACAGGACAAATATACTTTTGACTGAACGTTTGTACGATGGAACCTCCGTTAATCGGGATTGTTACTCCCATATCTGACGTGGATGCTATGGATCCAAAACCTTGGCACATTTGCAGGTTAGTCATAACGCCCTAGCCCAACACTATGCTTGAAATACCACTTTTTCTCTAAATTTAAATTATTATTACAAGATTTCAATAATATCTTTCCTCGGTATACTACTCATAAAAAATAATTTATATGGCATGAACTGTCTAAGTTATAAGAGCCCGGACGTAGCTAAGAAGAACCCGGTTTTTATTTTCACCACTAAAACTATTTTTAATTATTTCCTAAGTAACCTATTTTAAATCTACTTCCAAATAAAATATTATTTCCTATGAACCACGCCACTGCTGAGTACCACCAGATCTGCCTCCACAAATAGCGAGCTTAGAGTCCACAGAGCACGATTGGGATGGAGAAGGTCCTGGTGAGCGTGTCCACGGGCGCCATGCAATCCCTCCTAGGGAAGCTGGCAGCTCTGCTTGGTGAAGAATACAAGCTGCACAAGGATGTCCGTGGGGACATCGATTCCACGAAGAGAGAGCTCGAGGCCATGGAAGCGTTCCTCGTGAGGATGTCCGAGTGGAGCGACCACGACGAGCAAGCCAAGCTTCGGATCCTCGACGTATGAGAGCTCTCCTACGACATCAATGACAGCATGCCATTGACCCTCCTCTTGCTCAGGTAGCAGCACTGACCAATACGTACCCGTGCACTTAACGCAGAACTTCTTCCTCATGGTAGGTACTTTTGTGCTTCGAAGTTTCTGAGTACGGTTACCACAATTATTAGTTTGACGCTTTCATGTACTTCTTCTAGACAAACATCACCGCCGGGATTATGTGGGACACCGGATCGATCGTAGATAGCGTTGCCTGTGGTTTGGAGGTGACATGTGATGAGCCGCTGCACATTGTTCATAGGGTCTACATTGCGTCGAGGCATGCCTTCGCCCTCTGGTCTTGCAGGACGATCCTGGAGGTGGCCACGTCGATGCATACGACAAGGCCCACCACGTCTTGCTGCTCAGGTAGGTGGCTTCAGAGGGCCACGTGCACGTGCCTTGCCACCACCTGACCAGGCTGGAGGGTCAGGGTGGACACGTTCCTACCCCTAGGCACTGCCACTGCCGCCACCAGGCCAGGTCGGAGTGTTAGGGTGGGCACGGGCCTACACACCGACACCATCATTATTCGTGGACCCCTACCTGGCATCGGCAGGGCAACACACATTGTTCGGCTTGGGCAGGTATGACAGTTGGCTATAGGCTATGGCCCATGTGGAAGGTACGTTTTATCTTTTGAGATTTTTCATGTCGATATATTGCATGAATAAACAATATCTATGTTGTAGGCACAACGCACCAGCTAGGAGTTCAGCTATCGCCCCACGAGGATCTCCTGGAGGACATGAGCGACTTTCTCGCGGACGACCCGACGAAGGTCAGGGGAGCACGAGCCGCACCCGTCGAGGTTCTTTTCGGGTCACAGCTCAACAGTGCCCTAATACCCACACAGCCACAGTTGGAGTCAACCCCGAGGCATTAGGAGCACGGGTCAACAGAGCTCCTAACTACCTCACCCTGTCAGGGCGCCAACACCCCGCGCTGAGGAAGGTCAAGCGAGGCCATACAGGCGAGCACCAACTGGGGGCGGGACGTGGCGATGATGAAGGAGATGCTACGGGTGGTGTAGCTGGTGACGAGTAGTGAGTGTTCCTTCTGCTTTATGTACTTTTTTGTTGTATACGCATTTTGCTTATTAGGTATTATGATATAGTTATGTACGAATTCTCTCATGTTGTTATCATTACACCATTTATCTAAAGTTCTCTGTGTATGAATTCCCTATTGCATCGCAATATCATTTACCTTCCTACTTACGAATTGTTTCTATCTCAATTGTCCTCACAAAATTCTTCAGAAATTTATTGCACTAAAACATCGTACGATGATCACATAATATTATTGCGAGTCTAACAAATTTCGTACCCTTCAAAATCTACGAAAATCACAAACAGATCAACTAACATTATCTGCCCTTTAATTTCATATAAGCAAAACATCATTCGAACAAGATTTGTTAACTATAATACCTACAATGATCGTCATTTACCCCCTCACAATTATTTCCATTAGATTAATAAAATAATTATATTATTATTTTAAATTGTCCAACCGTTTGGGCGACTTGGACTAGTCGCTCAACTAAGCTGGGCGACTAGGGTCTTGTCGTCTAACCGTTGGACGACAGGATCTAGTCGCATCAACGGTTGGGCGACTTGGCCATATGTAACCTAGCAGTCTAGGCTGCTCAACCGTAAAGCGATATATGGTCAAAACTGTAAAATAAATAAATAAAACATAGGTATACAACAGTACTTTGAAATAAAAAAAGATTATTTAAAAAATTCTCCATCATCACATTGTAAGACAGTGCATACTTAATTTGGACATGTCTCGATAAATAAGAGAGTTTCTCTAATCCTGCCGTGTTTGGCATACATAAAAAAGAGATCGATCCGCATTACTCCCTCCAGCAAAGATCGATCCACAAGCTCTTAAATGTCATTTAGACCAGGAAGGTTGGTGGTAGAAGCCAAGCCGGGCGATCCACATCGGTCCAAACCTCGCCTGCGCATAAGTGCAGCTAAGAAGAAAATGACCAGAAGCCTGTGTCTCCTATTGCATATGCAGCACACAAATTGGTGAAGATTCCAAACAACCCAGAAGGACGCGTCCCCCGACCAGGACCACGAATGCTGTGATAAACGTGTAATTCCAAACTCGCGGCGGGCGCTGGGTATAAATAATGCGCTCGCGCACGCGGCTCGGCAAATCTGAGAACATGGAACCCTGAAGCATTAGCTGGCCTCCTCGTTGTGCATCAGTCCATCTTGGAGGAGAAAAACAAAGGGTTGATTTTTCCATTGCACTGACCTTCTGATAGGCATCGTCTGGTCCCAACAAGAATGCGGCGATCTCAAAATTAACAGATGATTCCATTGCGCTGACCTTCTGATATGCCTCCATTGGATGCTGTTGGACTTGTTATCTTTTCCAAGATGCAGATTTGATTATTGATTATCATCGTAAGGTAATTACAATTTTTATAAAAAGAAATGTATAAGATCACCAAAGTATTTTCACAACAGGAGTAAACTAATAGGTTGAATTTGGAGTTAGGCCAAACAAGCAGCATACTCTCCTTTAGAGCTTCCTTCTGGTGAAACAGTGAACTTCTGAAAGTAACATCCCATCTCACCAAAATAAACTTGAATCCTTAAAGAACAAAAAAAAAATCAAAACTTGAATCAACAAGCTTAACCATAAGATCACAGCAGTGCAATTATTCAGCTACAATCATAATCTCCAGAGCTTTCCCTGAGAAGCTGATGGATGGCCAGTAGAACCAAATCATTGATCACCGCAATAATGCACTGATAGCAGCCAGCGACTTGCCGGACAAGAGCACACCTTGTTAGAGCCCATTCATCCATCTCTGATGATGAAATAATGGCGAAGTTACAGAATCAACCCGAACCATCGAAAATAGCAATAATAAATTCCGACAACGCCGTGCTCCGCCTCGTCGGCGAGGCGCCGTCGACCTCAAGGCACCCCCTCGCCGGCGTCGTTGTCGGAGGCGGCCGAGCACATGATCTTAGGACAGTGTCCCCGTCATCTGACATGATTGACCAAGGGTGTGGTGTGGCTGCAAGAAGCAAACCTTCCTGACTGCATCTGCATGGTTAGAAGGTAACAATTAATTAACAAACCAGTTGGATCTCTTATACGCAACGGAAGCTGCAGGGACTGAAGTTTTGGGGATCTTGGGACAGTGATTGATGGATCACTGTAGAGTTTACCTGGCTGGCATGAAACCGTTCCAAGTTGTGATTGAGTGCAGAGAATTTCTTTGCGAGCCTTTAATTGGGACTCCGGCCCTGGTTTGTTTACTTGCTTTCGTGTAACCACGCCACCGCTGAATACCACCTCTGGTTATGTGGACTCAGATCTGCCTCCACAGACAGCGAGCTTGAGAGAGTCCACATAACTCGATTGGGATGGAGAAGGTCCTGGTGAGCGTGTCCGTGTCCACAGGCGCCATGCAATCCCTCCAAGGGAAGTTCGCAGCTCTGCTTGTTGGGGTCACTTCAGAAGCTCCAGAAACTGGCTGTGTATGTTAAGCAGGTACGTCAGGAAGATATCGATATCATTGCAGGCATACCCGGATTGATATTTCTTAAGATAAATTCCTACAATCGTTCCAATGAAAGGATTGTCATTAGTGGTGGAGGACGCTTTGAATGCCTGAAGAGCTTCAGTTATGGCACTATGGATGGTCCAATGGGTCTATTGTTTCAAGCTGGTGCTATGCCAATGTTGACGCACCTTCACCTTGAGTTCTGCATCGATGAGACAGAAGGTCAAAGCTGTGGCGGTTTCGATTTCGGTATCCAACAGCTTTCCAGCCTCGCCGTGATCAATGTCTCACTTCGGATACCGTACGGTTTTAATGCTCGCGCAGACCAAAAAGTAGTAGATGATCTGAAGTCTGCCATCACAAATGTCTGCAGTACACTTCCCAACCATCCATTTCCGAATTTCTACATGATCTAGGGTTAGAATCAGGTGGTATAGTTAGTTTGTCTCTTGTTATCATGCCCTGTATGCATGCACGTTTTTTGACGAACAATATATATGCACGTTGCCATTATAACATTGTATCTCATCCATATGCAAATAAACAAACAGAGTAGCATATGAATATCGGCTTATACAACTAAGCTTTTGACAAATGAGTCGATCGGCTAAATAGTTCACATAAAAAGTAAATAGCAGCGGAATATACGATAAATGAGACAAATTCTAGCAAACATGCCATGGTCCACCACAACAACTGACTAGAATTAAATCTTAGTAAATAACGTCAACTTCGCCAATACTCGCGGCGTGAAAATAACTGATCGGAAAAACTCCTTAAAAAATAATCTACAAGACTTTATAGCAAAATTATATAGCATGCAAGACTATATCAAGAGAAATGGTTGTCTTACCAAGTTTTTCATTTTTGCATAAAGTAAACTTTCATTTATAATAATGAGTGATAAATTACAATCTTAGGTTGTAAATGCAATTGATATTTGATACAAAGTAATAAGTAGGTAATGTAAGCATAAATCACAAACGGCTCTCCATAGCCATGCTCTCCATAGCCATGAGCAACGACATTCGCATACATGTGACCAAGTTACAAATAAATAGACACCTTTCATTCCCATCTAACTTTTGAAAACATAAGGCTAGCCTTAGCGATATCACTAAGCCTTAGCGGCAACATTGGCGCATAACAGGGTGGCGGAAATGATGGCACAAACGATCATGACAAGCAGAGCTACGCAGCGTAAAAGACTAAGAGGCTCACAACGATCTCTATGGTGAGGTTGGTGGTGATAGAGAAGCCTTGCGGTGGGCAGACAACCTAAGTTGGCGGTGACAGAGAAGCCTTGCGATGGGCAGACAAAAAAGTAGTACACTAATAAACAAACAGAGTAGCATATAATAATAAGTATGCTAACATTGGCTTATACTACTAAGATTTTTGACAAAAGGCCAACCGGCCAAATAGTTCGTATAACAAGTAAATAGCAGCGAAATAAATGATAAATGAGACAAAAATTCCAGTAAGCATGCCATAACCCACTACAAGTAACTGTCTGAAGTTAAACCTTAGTAAATGATGTTAACTTCGCCAATGCCCTCGGCGTGAAAGTAACTGATCGGGGAAACTCCTTGCTCTGATGGTGTTCAACACGAAATTGTGAATATAAAATGTACTCTACAAAAGACTTTATAACAAAGTTATATAGTAACCAAGGCTATATCAAGAGAAATGTCTATCCTACAAAGTTTTCCTTTTTGCATAAAACAAGCTTTCATTTACAATAATAAGTGATAGATTGCAATCGAAAGTTGTAAAAACAATTGATATTTGATACAAAGTAACATATAATGTAGCCACAATAACAAGGGTTCACTTGTTAGTGGCTTAAAACAACTTAACTAGTTTTAAGGGGTTTTTACATGGCTAGGGCCCACATGTCATAGAGACAAATGGCTTAATTAGAAGGGGAGGGCCCACTGGTCAGCAAGGTTTAACGAGCACTAAGCATGGGTCATTAACTTAAGCTAATCATGAGTTTAAACTAATTACGTGCACTACACTATCGTCTTCTTCCCGCCAAGAGAAGGTGAGCTCGTTACCAACAAGAGGGAGGGCAGCGGTCAGAGGGGAGGACCAAAACGGACTCCTTAGCTCAATCCAAACCTCTAGGAGAGGCGGCGTGGCTTGATTTGGAGCATAGGGTAGTCGGCAGCGAGCTCAAGCAGCAGCGATGGCCGGAGCATGGCACCATAGCACTACATGGCACCACAGCACCACATGGCACTAGAGTCTAATTGAGAGCTAGGGAAGCAACTAGAGGTGGATGGAACTCACTAGAAGCAAAGGAGGAGCTCAGGGAAGCACAGAGTGGGCTGTTGATGAGGAGCTGAGGTGATAGAGTGGGGGTCAACGTGGGTAGCTCGTCGAAGAGGAAGAGGGAGGTCAGTGCGGTGCAGGTCAGCTTTAGGACTCCCAGGTGAAGCTCCAGGTGCGGGGAATCGGATGGTGGTGTGGTGCTTCTTAGTCAATGCTTACGGCGGTGATTTGGTCGGAGCCAAGGGAGGAGAGGTGCGGGGAGGCGCTCTAGGGCAAATGGGACACAAGGAAGCAATTGGGGGCACGAGGAGGACAAGACATGGGTTTTATAGCTGAGGGAGGAAGGTTGTCGTTGGGCACCATAAAGTCCCGCACAGGGTTCCATGGCAGCGGAGCTCGGCATTCGGCGTGGTGCAAAGCAAAGGAGGAGCTAAGCTAGAGTGCGGTGCGGGAGGAGTAAAGGCAGAAGGGACGTGTGGAGGCAATGGTCAGGCGGGGTTGTAGGCATGCAGAGGTTGATGGTTTTAATCTAAGTCTAAGCATTAATACTAATCTTTAACCCTAGACTCAAAAGCATGAACACCTAGAATAAACTTTAGATACGTACCCGAAGAAGAAGATGAAGCCATGGGGTGAAGTAGTTGTTCGGTCGGTGAGGATGACGGCCGGAGTTGGTGGAGATGACGGACTCGGTGGTGAAGATGATCGGCCGACGCGGCAGTCGAGGTGGCCGGCGGGGAGGTCGTCGGTCTTCGTTCATCAAAAGCGCTCGTGATGGATCGGGTGTGTTTTGGGTTCTGTTAGACTTGAATACAACGTACGTGCCAAGCCTTGCCGAGACCCACCTTTTTTATTTTAGCGCTCGGTGACCGGGACCGTAAACCAAGAGGAGTTGGCAACCGCCTCCGATCAAGGCGCGTGAGAGTGGAGGAGTTCCTCCCTGATTTCTCGGGCGGCAGTTAGCCGACGCGATCAACCCAACATTCTCCCCTTTGATCGTAAGGCTAACATCATAAGCCCATCCTTTGATAAAACAGCACACGAAGGCAATGTGTTGCATAGTCAATAAAGTACCATACAACCTCAGTACCTATAGCGTACTATTTATATATTAGAATGGTTATTCATTATTCTTAATGGGAGTTGGTTTGTTTTTAGGTCCTTTTATCCAGAATCAGAGGCTTTCCAGTAAACCCATGCCGGCAACATGATCACGAAAAATACTGGGTGGTAAGCCTTTAGTAAGCGGATCCGTAAGCATTAACTTAGTACTAATATGCTTGATACTTATGGTTTGATCCTGGATTCTATCTTTCACAACATGATACTTAATGTCAATGTGTTTGACAGCACCACTTGACTTGTTATTTGCATAAAAGACTGCGGTTCATTATCGCAGTATAAAGTAAGTGGTTTAGAGATGTTGTCTACCACTCTAAGTCCCGGGATAAAATTCTTAAGCCATACAGCCTGCCCGGTAGCCTCATAACATGCCACAAACTCAGCTTGCACCGTTGAAGATGCCATAAGGGTTTGTTTAGAGCTTTTCCACGAAATAGCTCCTCCTGCGAGTGTGAAGATATAACCTAACGTAAATTTCTTAGTATCAACACATCCCGCAAAATCTAAATCTGAATAACCAATAACATCAAGGCTATCAGAAGACTTATATGTGAGCATGAAATGCTTAGTGCCTTGCATGTAACGCAAAGCTTTCTTAACGGCTTTCCAGTGGTCCGGTCCTGGATTGGGTGATATCGCCAAACATCCGGTTACAAAAGCTAAATCGGCGTGTACATACTTGAGCATACATAATGCTTCCGACGGTGAGCGTAAGGAACCGACTTCATCTGATCAGCTTCGTATTGGTTCCTTGGACATTGAAATGTCCCAAACTTATCGCCCTTAACAATAGGAGCAAAGAGCGAGCACTTATGCATATTGTATTTCTTCAGCACTCTGTCAACGTATGCCTTTTGGGATAAACCCAATATACCTTTGGACCTATCTCGGTGAATTTCAATGCCAAGAACATAAGAGGCGTCACCGAGATCCTTCATATCAAAATTGGATGAAAGAAATCTCTTGGTCTCAAACAGCATATCCTTATCGCTGCTGGCCAATAAGATATCATCCACATAAACTACTAAGATGGTGAATTTACTCCCCTTGAACTTAATATATATGCAGTTATCAACTTCATTTTCTTTAAAGTCAAAACTCCTTATGATTTTATCAAATTTGAGGTACCACTGCCTCGATGCTTGTTTTAAGCCATAAATGGATTTCTTAAGTCGACATCCCATATGTTCCTTGCCTTCCACGACAAAACCTTCCGGTTGAGCCATGTACACATTTTCTTGCAAGTCGCCATTAAGAAATGCCGTCTTAACATCCATCTGATGCAGCTCTAAATCATAATGAGCTACAAGTGCCATAACAATTCTGAATGAATCTTTAGTTGAGATAGGAGAAAAAGTATCATTATAATCAATCACTTCTCTTTGTGAGAAGCCTTTTGCTACAAGCCTTGCTTTGAACATTTCGATATTTCCCTTAGAGTCATGTTTAGTTTTGTAGACCCATTTACATCCTACTGTTTTAACTCCGTCAGGAATTTCTACTAAGTCTCATACATCATTAGTGCTCATAGACTTTAATTCGTCCTCCATGGCTTCAAGCCAATTAGAGGAATGCTCACTCTTTATGGCTTCTTTATAAGAGGTGGGATCATCTACCTTTCCTATATCATTAATATCATCATTCATATAAACAACATAATCATTAGGAATGGCATATCTTCTCTCCCGCTGTGATCTTCTAAGCGGTTCATTAGTTATTTCAGGAGGCTGTTGAGGGTCATCATTAGATGTAACATTAGGAATTTCAGATACCTCAACAGTGGGTGCAACAACAGTATTTTCTACTAGAGGTGCAACCTCCTGAGGCACAGGAATAAAGATCTCTAGAATGAGCGGTGCAGGAACATAAACCCGCTTCTCCTCAAGATCTATTTTCCTAGGCTCCAGGTCCTCGTTATTTTCTAAGAACACAGCGTGTCTTGTTTCTACAAACTTAGTTATCCTATCAGGACAATAAAATCGATACCCTTTGGATCTTTCAGGGTACCCGATAAAATGGCAGCTGACTGTCTTAGGGTCTAATTTCTTAATATGTGGATTGAAAAACTTAGCTTCAGCACGACAACCCCACACTTGTAAATATTTCATACTCGGTTTTCTCCCAGTCCATAATTCATAAGGTGTTTTAGGTACTGATTTACTGGGAACCCGATTAAGAATGTGTGCACCGGTCTTTAATGCTTCCATCCACAAAACAACAGGTAAACTAGAATGGCTAAGCATGCTCCGTACCATATCCATAAGTATACGGTTGCGTCTTTCAGCTACGCCATTCTGCTGAGGTTCGCCCGGCATAGAATACTAGGCAACAATGCCATTTTCCTGAAGGAACTTAGCGAAAGGGCCAGGAATTTGCCCATAAGGAGCATGTCTTCCATAATATTCTCCCCCTCGATCCGATCTTACCACTTTAATCTTTAGGTTCTGCTGATTTTCAACTTCAGCCTTAAATATCTTAAATTTACCAAGTGATTCAGATCGATCTTTAATGGGAAAAATATAGCCGTAACGGGAGAAATCATCAGTGAATGTGATGAACGAATCAAAACCATCCACTGATGTCACAGGAAAAGGACCACAAATATCAGTATGAATTAATTCCAAAAGTCCTGTACTGCGGGTAGCTCTCTTCTTTATTTGTTTTACATATTTTCCTTTAATGCAATCAATGCAGTGGTCTGAGTCAGAGAAATCTAAAGGGTGGAGAATGTCTTCTTTGATGAGACGTTCCATTCTCCCCCTCGAAATGTGGCCCAAACGACAGTGCCACAGTTTCGAAGAAGTCTCATCATTATTTTTGCGTTTAGCATCATACACATTCAATACAGGAGATTCATTAAGGGAAAGCATATAAAGCTTGTCTTGTCTAAAAGCAAGACCAACATCATTATTATTGAACTTAATAATGCATTTATTGTCTCCAAAAATATATTTAAAACCTTCATCGTCTAATAAAGAAACTGAAATTAAATTCCTTCGGATGGAAGGAACATAAACTACATTATTGAGACGAAGCAGGAAGCCGTTGTCTAAAGTTAATGAAACAGATCCGACTGATTTCACTTCAGCTTCCTTTCCATCCGCGACTCTAAGACTTCGCTCCCCCTTTCTTAGTGTTGTCGCGGTAAGGAATCCCTGAAGAATTGGTAACGTGCACGATTGCACCTGAGTCAATCCACCAAGCATTAAGGGAGAAATCAGCGTAAAGTGTTTCATCAATAAAAGTAATTGTATCATTACCCCTTTTTGCGAGCCATTTAAGAAAGCCTACACAGTCTTTCTGAAAATGCCCTGGCTGTTTGCAGAAGTGGCATTCTCCCCCTTTGGATGTTGCAGCGGAAGAAATATGAGACTTTGGTGCATTGTGCACTCTAGGCCCCGATTTATCTGAATGGTGGAGAAATGTAGCTTCTTCTTAGATTTGAAGTCCCCTTGGAACTTCCTTTTATGAGAGCCACCAACATTAAAGGCAAAATCCTTCTTTTCTGTTCTTATCTTTTCTTCCTCCTGGACACACATGGCGATCAAATCGCTCATGCTCCATTTCTCTTTATGAGTGTTGTAATTAATTTTAAAAGCTGTGTACTCAGAAGGAAGTGGTGTCATAATGAAATGAACTAGAAAACCATTAAAAATTGCCATGTCCATGCCCTTGAGTTTTTCTGCCATACCAGTCATCATCATGATATGCTCTCTAATACTGCCAGACCTATCATATTTAGAGGTTAAAAGCCTCTGAATTAAGGTACTGGCATAAACTTTAGCGGAACCTTTGAATTTCTCCTCAATTGAAGCCATGTAATCTTTAGCTTTTTCAGAATTGGGAATTGCTCCCCTAATCATGACTGAAATTGAGGTTTTCATAATCATAAGTGATAAGCGATTAGATCGTTCCCATTTTTCAGCATTATCATCATAAATCTTCTTTTTCTCAGCAAAGTTCTCCTCACCCTCGGTGGGGGGAACGGGAACATCTACTCTTAAGGCATAATCAAGGTCCAAAATGCCAAGGACAACATAAATTCGTTCTCTCCACGAGGAAAAATTACTCCCCGTGAGCTGCTCAATATTATCAATAGTGGCGGCAACGTTTGAAGCATTAAGTGCTGAATTAAAAATACAGGGCAAAATTAGAGTCATCATAAATATATATATTACATGTAATTAACCCTACGTTGGTCTGATTAATAACATGCATAAAATTACAGTTCTAATTCATATCACCGTTGGGCAGAAAATGAAAAGAACTGAATAACTATGGCAACATACGATTATAAACAACATTGGTCAGAATATAATCATATGAATACATAATACCAAAATTAATCATAAAGTCTCAAATTTAAAGATCTCGTTGGCTCAATTTAAATTTAAGATTTATTCATTAAAATATGGTAATGATACATCATAACTGAGTCATTTAATTAATTAAAACAGTGCATAAAAATATACTAAAAACAAAAATAAATTCACTGAAAATATAAAATTTCTGCTAAAAATAACATCAAAAGAAAATTTGAGCTGAAAAACAGCCCCAAAAGATATTCGGGCCTAAAGAATGCTCACGGCCCACGGGGAAAATCCCACCCGGGCCCAAAAATTGGCACGTACGGCCCACAGGCGCCGGCGGCCCATTCACGCACGCGGCCCAGCATCACGTGCGCCGGCCCATTTCTGCTCGTAGCGCCCGTGACGCCCGCACACCGCTGGATCTAAATCGGACGGCTGGATCTAAAAATGGCCGTCCGATCTGATCGGACGGCCGAAATCGCCTGCAGCCAAGAATAAAAGAGGGAAATAACCCTAACCCTAAAGCATTTTGTGCGCTTCCACCCGGGAAAAGCGGATCGCGACGGCGGCGGCCCGTGGGGAGCGTCTGAGCATGGGGAGGGCCCGCGGCGGTGGTGCGCGCCACGCAGCAGCGATGGCGCCGGGCTGAAGCGGCAGCAGCGGCGGCGGCGGGCGGCGGCGCCGAGAGGCAACGGCGGTGGCCGTCTGTGGCGATCTGTGGCGCCGGAGGAGGCGGCGCCGATAGCGGCCTCAAGCCACGGCACTCGGGCGGCGCGCGAATGGCAGTGGCCGGCGAGCGGCGGTGGCACCACTACGACAGTAGCGGCGCCCGAATTGGTAAGCCCCTCACGAACCTCCCCTTCCCTTTTTTTGTGTTCTTCGCCGCCGATCTAAGTCCAATCCTTGTTTGGGGTTTGGGTGGTGAAAAATCATCTCCTTCTATTTGCTAGCCAAACCAATAAAAAATCTAAAACCGAGCCTAATGTGTTCTAGGGTTCAAGGGGATACTAGGGGTGGCTCTGATACCATTGATGGTTTTAATCTAAGTCTAAGCATTAATACTAATCTTTAACCCTAGACTCAAAAGCATGAACACCTAGAATAAACTTTAGATACGTACCCGAAGAAGAAGATGAAGCCATGGGGTGAAGTAGTTGTTCGGTCGGTGAGGATGATGACGAGTTGGTGGAGATGACGGAGTCGGTGGTGAAGATGATCACCGGCGGCGGTCGAGGTGGCGTGAGGAGGTCGTCGGTCTTCGTTCACCAAAAGCGCTCGTGATGGATCGGGTGTGTTTTGGGTTCTGTTAGACTTGAAGACAACGTACGTGCCAAGCCTTGCCGAGACCCACCTTTTTTATTTTAGCGCTCGGTGACCGGGACCGTAAACCAAGAGGAGTTGGCAACCGCCTCCGATCAAGGCGCGTGAGAGTGGAGGAGTTCCTCCCTGATTTCTCGGGTGGCAGTTAACCGACGCGATCAACCCAACAGAGGTAATGCGGCTCGGGTATGGTGTGGGAGCAATAGGCATGGCGACACATGCACATGGGGGAAGAGGGAAGGAGAGGGGGAGCTAGGATAGGTGAGGGGCGACGCGGTGCGGAGCAAAGGGAGCTGTTGGCATACAGTGGCAAGGTGACGCGCATTGGCAAGGCACAGGAGGGAGTCGATGCGTACAGCGGGGATAGGCCACGGTGCGCACAGTGTGGGCCAGCTTGGGGTAAGCCAAAGGCTTGGTGGGTTAGACCAGAGGCCAGGTACAAGAGGGAGAGGAGAGGATGGGCAGGGCCAAGCCCAAAAGGGTTTGGGTTTTTTTGAAAATTTTGAAATTCGAGTCGAATTTGTGTTACACTTTTGAATGCAAAATTAAATATGAAATTTCATTCAAACACAAACACGGGGCTTCCAAAATATGTCAACAAAGTTCAAGAGGTGGTATAGATTTTTTCTTTTTTTTAGGGAAAAGAAAAGGGTTGCCAGGTTCTAACTATGCAATCTTTTCTCTTTTTTCCAAATCTTAAGAAAAATTTTAAAGGAACCTTTATTAAAGTGGCTAAATTAAAGGTATTTTTTTATAAATTATCCATATTTTATTTGCAATAACAGGAATATACCTGCACGAATATTTTTTTACAGAAATAGGCTCCAGTCGTTGAACCGTTGGGCAACTGGAATCTATCACCCAATGGTCACGCGACACGCAAGCAATCTACTAGCCGTTGGGCGACAGGTTCTAGTCGCCCAATGATTAGAGCCTGTCGCCTAGCAGTTTGGCAACTATAATTGTAGTCGCTCAGCTGTGCAACGACTACAAACAAGCTGCAGTGTGGATTAATCTATTTGTGACTTTTGTAAATTGTGAATGGTAGATAATCTGTTGTATTCGCAATAAGAGTTTACGATCATTGTATGTTGTTGTAGTGCAAGAAATTTTGTGAATTTTGTTATAGAATGATTGAAATAATAACGATCGGTAAGTATGAAGGTAAGTGATATTGTGATGTAACTGGGAATTCTTACATGGAGAACTTTTTTTAATGTTGTTGGATGACTTGCTACCCGAATAATTGAATGCGAAAAGACAAGGAAATATGCTTGTCCGAATTAAAATAGACTTCATAGTACAGTTGGGAGTAACACGGCGCGTAGGGTTTGATTACATGCATAACAAAGAGCATCATGTATGATGCAACAAACCGAACTGCTCTTACGATACATATGCGTCTTTTTGGAATGGAAGTAAATTCAACATTCGGGGGAGTAGTTAGTGCGGGACGGCCCGACCTACTATGTGGACCGGGGTTATTTTCCCTTCCTTGCGAGCTCGGTGTTGAACTCCTCGATAGCCTCTTTTGCCTTGGCCGTCATTTCCCTCTTTTTCTCATGCTCCCTGCACGTACATGCCTCGAGATGAGCTTTCGTCTCCCGATGTGTACGCTCGGTTTGCTCGTCCTTACGGTGCTCCTCTTCATGGATCTCGTAGGACCTTTTGACGTTCCACTCCTCGAAGTCGAGAGCCCACTGGTTATCCATTTGCGGTAGCCAAATAGAGATTTTGGGGATTGTGTGTAGACATGAAAGGTTGTTAATGCATACTTTAAAGGAGAAAAAGTAGGGGGAACACTGTGTAATTGGTCCTTACTAGCTACTGATAGCTGGTGGTGTCCCGACGGCAGTCGGGATAGTCACTGGAGTAGTTTGCGCAACTCCAATAATGCATACCCAGGCTGAGGCAGTGCTTAAACTTGAAGAACTTGCACGTATCCTGGCACCAAATAGGGGTGGCGTCTCTCCCTCAGGTGGGTATTGCGGCGAACGCTCGGTAGGAACGTTCGGGACGGGGTTGTTGCTACAGATGATGTTATTGAGGGGAGCTAACCTCGTAGCACGCTCGGCTTGTTTGGCCCGGGCCGCAATAGCCCTTGCTTTTTCGTCGCGGGCGGCAATAGACCTTGGTAGTTCGTGGGTTTCCTCTCATTGCTTCATCATCTTATCCCATTGCTTCTTCTGCCTCTTGTCCATCATGGTGTGGTGAAGCAAGCTCCGGTGTAGTGTTGGGTTTGCTTGTGTAGTATTCTCTCCCAAATCTCTTCCACCTCCTTTTATATGGCCATGTGTGATCTTCTCACTTCATGAAGCTGCCCCGTGTGGTCTTCTTGCTGCATAAAGTTGCCCCACCTAGTATAGTCACTACGCAAAGCTGGCATGTGTGGTCTTGTCACTATGGAAATCTACCCAGTGTGGTCTTGTCGATATGCAAAGCTGGCAGTCGGGTCTTCTCACTGCGCAAAGCTGCACCATTTGCTCTTATCGCTGTGGAAATCTGGCTCGTGTGGTTTTATCGCTGCGCAAAGCTATCCCATCTAGTGTAGTCACTGTGCAAATCTGGATTGTCTGGTCATCTCATCGCACAAAGCTGGCTCGTGTGGTCTTATCATTTCACAAAGCTACCTCGTCTAGTGTAGTCACTGCACGAAGGTTGCACATGACGTGCAAAGCTGTCCCGTGTGGTCATATCGCTGCGTAAAGCTGGCCCATGTGGCCTTGTCGCTGCATAAAGCTATCTTGTTTAGTATAGTCACTGCACAAAATAGGACCGTCTGATTTTCTCACTGCTCAAAGCTGGTCCTTGTGGTCTTATCGCTACGCAAAGCTGCCATATGTGGTCATGTCGCTGCGCAAAGTTGCCCTATGTGGTCTTGTCATTTCACAAAGCTACCCCCGCTGGTCTAGTCACTACACAAAGGTTGCACATGTAATACCCTGAACGTCGTTTCGACGTAAGTTTTTAAAAGAATCGTGGAGTCGCCGGATTTTCGGTAAATCGTGGGAGGTAAAAATTAAATTGCATAATTGTCCAAACTTAAAAAAAATTAAAACAACTAATTAGGATATTTTGGGCTATCCGGAGGGGTGGGCCAGCCGCTTTGGGCCAGCCATTCCAAATGGGGGCCCGTACCCCCTCCCTTGGCCCCTCTCCCCTTTTTTCCATCTCTAGTCGCAGCCCCCCCTTCTCTCTCTTTCCCACAGCCACCACCCCCCTTGTCCCTTGGTGCTAGGAGAAAACAAGAAGGAAGGAGAAGAAAGCAAGGAAGGAGAAGAGGGGTCATCCCAAGGGATCCTCTAGGTAATTTTTTCTAATCCCAAACTCTCTATTTTTCAGAATAATTAGGGTTCTTGGCACGGATTTTGAAGGGGGTTAATAGTTTAATTGCCCGATTAGAGATTACCTGGTGTCTGCCTGTAGATTGATTCGCACAGCACGTCTGTTCGCGTGGTTTTGACCGAGTAAATGATTTTTCCTGTGGACTCTCCCAAAATGAAAGTTGTAGAGGACTTCCAGATGCGTCTCCTGTATTTTTTCGGAATTTGTGACCATGGGATCTGGGAGTTACAGGGTCAGGAATACTGCTGTTCATTAGGCGAGCAGATTGGTACAGACCGACGGTAATCTGTGAATTTGACGTAGTAAATGATTTTTATGCTCATGTCCATAATTGAGAATGTTGTATAGAATATGGTAATATAGATTCTGTAGAAAATTCAGAATTTTTAGACACCTGTACTGTTGTTGGGACACAATTGAATACTGCTGTCCAATCTGTCAGAACAGAGTTCTTCCTCTGTTTTGGGCATTAATTTACACCTAGCTGTGATCAAAATAAAAATATGTGTTCTACATGAAAAATATAGGCTTTTAAGTAATGAATCCAGAGAGGTATCATTTCACTTCATCGGATTGAGGCAAGTAAACATAGTGGTGGTTGCTACCGTTTAACTCGTTATTCCTTCTACTTGCAATTTACGTTATTATCGTAATTTGATACATTATGCCATGATTGCATGATATTTAAAGGTGGTGATGATAGCAAGTATTGATCAATTGATATGTTGATAAACTGTTAGTAGTCATGTAAAATTTTTGCTTAATGTGCAAATGTGAAATATGAAAATAAACATGTGGTGAACTTGTGGATGTGGATATGTTGTGAGCATGATAATGCTCCTTTGAGGATGGATTAATGTGATTATTGATTATCATATCATTCATATCATATCATGTCATTTGCATATGTGGATATCGCCGCACCTAGCCGCGGCCAGACTGCAGTCTGACATCGTATCTTGCCGTGTCGATGCACCTCTTATCCCGCAGGAAGCATCATATATTGACGTAATACAATGCACTTCAATTCCTGCCCTGAAAAGAGTGATGTGGAGCATAGCATGAAAGCATTCATATGCATTGCATTGTGGAAAGATTCATTTGCATACATATGCAATATGTTGTGGTGAAGTTATTTTATGGAATATTCAGCTCATAGTTGTAATGTGGAATATACAACTTCATAGTTGCAATGTGGAATTGGCTCATGTGAGCTATTTGTGGTATGAGGTTGTGGTTGTGGTCGTGGAATGTAGTTCGTCCCTTGTGTATGGTAAGGATTGTGATTGTGGCATGAGATTCTTTTCTCTTGAAGTAATTGTTGATAGCAATTATGGATGTGGGAAATAATAAAGTATTGAAGTAAGACATACATATGTTTTATTGCCTTTGGTAGTGGTAGTAATTGAGGTTTTACAGTAGTCAAACAAGAATTATTTACTAATGTTTTACCGTCATTGATGGTGATTTGAGGTTGAGGATATAAATATTGCTAATTGTGGAAGATTGAATGTTGATGATTAATCTACTGTGGTTTGTAGAAGATTAAATGTTTTCACTTACATCTAATCGTAGATAAAATGATTGCATTCATATGCCAATTAAATCTGAAATTGAAGAGATATGATTAATGGAAGTTTATGGTGGTTTATTAATTGTGGACATAAATTGTGGTTGTAGTTTTATGTAATTATAAATGATGATGTATAATTGTTTGTAGATTGAATAGCCTGTTAAACAATTTGCTTGCTGAGATTTTATCTCCCCCTTGTTTCCCCCTCCTTACAGGTGGACTCTGAGCATGCATGGGAAGGATAGAGTGGCACCACACTGATGCACTTAGACCCTAGTTTAATGCTGTAATAAAGTTGAAAGAATTCTAGACCTTTACATAGCTTTGTTTACATTATCTTAATAATGTTAAATTTGTGAACTATGTTTTAGATTGAAATGTTGGAGGATGTTCAAGATATTGAATTGCTATCACTATCCTGTTATTCCTTAGTTGTTTATGCTTCTGCTTATACTATCTTGTTTAGTAATTGTTGCCAGTTTAATTTATCTTGTAAATTGGCTAGTTGTAGAGCAGTTTTAGTAGCATCCCAGGGTAATGTAGGTCCTGGGGTGTTACAGCACATGACGCGATTTGTTATAAAACACGCCGCGATACTCTACGGGCTATAAAATGCATGCCCGAGCCATTGATAGTAGGAACAACTATCTTCTCTGTTCTAGAGTAAGATACCATGACAGACACTAAGATACCATGACAGACACCGAGGTTCCAGTCGAATATGGGTCACCAAGGGGGACCTTCGCTCGAAAGGAGGGAGGGCTTCGGCGTTAACTACCACTTGTTGCCAAACAGGTATTGAGAGATCATGTGGAAATGATCCCATCTTTGTGATGAGTATTTGACTGTTGTTTGAAGGAAAATTGAGTTTGTTTTGGGCTTTTATTGCAAAGTCTTATCTCTGGACGAAATGAAGTCGTGTACGACTTGTCCTGTCTTGTCGCATTGATCATTTTGAGCGTAGTCGGAAATTTACCGAGCTCATTTGACCACATTTGGTCGTGGTCGAAACCCGTTCTGGTGCGTACGACCACGTTGAGTGCCTTCTGGTCGCAGCCGGGTGCTGTACGACCACGTTGGTCGTGATCGGAAGGGTACACGACCACGTTGAGCGAAATCAAGAACCAGTCGAGTAGCATACGACCACGTTGTGGAGTCTACGACTACGTTGACCGTGGTCGGAGGCTACCAGGGCCAGTTACGACCACGTTGCAGCATCCTCGTGAATTTGGACGTGATCGGAAGTCGGTCGGACTGCGTAGGACCACGCGGTATCTTACTCAGCGAAAATAACCGTGGTCGGAGGTCTCTAGGGCCATCTACGACCACGTTGTGAAGTTTCGACGCGTTGGTCGTGATCGGTGGTCGGCGCCGGGTTTACGACCACGTTGAGCGCTTGGGAGCGTCGACCACGTTGGGCGCCTGGCGTTTCGACCACGTTGTGGCGCGTGGGTCTTCGACCACGTTGGGAGATCGGGCGTTCGATCACGTTGGGCGCTCGCTGTTTCGACCACGTTAGCGGATGTCTGACCGTGGTCGATGGAGCTCATTAAAACCGGTCGTGTGGGCACATATGGTGTCCGATTATGGTGGGAATCGGTCGGTTGGGTTCCTGGTGTTGTTGTGGACCTTGTGGACTTATTGGTTCATCATTTTGACAGGTCTTGTTGCAGTCTATTTTCTGAGGAAAAGGTGTGAGCTCTGTTGAGCTATGCAGAGTGTGGTCTGCTTGTTTTGAGCGGTGCAGAGTTTGGTTTCTCTGTTTGAGCGGTGGTCATAGCGAGCTTTGAGGCTGCCGTGATGACTTGCTGTGTGGTCGAAGGAAGCAGGGAAGTCTTCCAGGGCTTCGACCACTTCTTGTCTTGTGCTTTTGAGTGGTCGTAGGGAATTTACGACCAGGTGTTGTGCTGTGATACTTGTGCCGATTGATGGTCTGTGTGCATTGAGCGGTGCTATGTGATGGTTTGCTTGTCTTGTGGCTGCAGGACTTCGGAGCTATTTCATGGTGAGGCGTGGGAGGATCGGGACTAGGCACAGGAGGTGTTGAGGTCAGACGGTCGGAGGCGCCAAGATGATCGAGGTGGTGAGGTGGTTGCAGCGGAGATGAGGAACTGGGCTGGGCGCAGAGCTGAGCACGACGGGCAACAACGAGGAGTACCGGGACTAGGCTCAAGGAGGAGCTGAGGTCCAGACGGTCAGGAGGTTGGGTGCGGTCGTGTGCGGCGGAATAGACCGAGACTAGACTCTGGAGGAGTCGGAGGTCTGATCGGTCGGTTGCATGATCTTGGAGACAAGTCTTAGTGAGGCTTGAGGTGGTCGGGACTAGACAAGGGAGTTGTTGAGGTCGAGCAGCGACGGAAAAGTCAAGAAGGCGTGTCGTGCCGGTGGTCGACGGCATGGACAAGAAAGCGGTGGAGGAAGCTTCACGGAAGGCGGCGGAGGGCATTTTGGAGAAATGTCAAAGCTGGGGAAGCCGTCCTCCGGGAAAGCACACGAGAAAAGAAGTGGATTCGGTTGGCGCTAACGGGCAAAGTGCGGTCTGTTGGGATAGCAGGCAAAGCATTTGAGTTAGCGGGTAAAGTGAGTGATAAAACCCGGTGTTAGGTGGGGTTTCGGGTTATCCCAGTGTGGACTAATGGATGGATCCATTAGGGTTAGTCTCGGTGTGAGGCTATAAAAGGGAGAGGGAGGCAAGTGTTACGAGTGAGTTGGTCGGCTAGGCCTTGAGGCACCGCCTCTCCCTCCCTTGGGAGTGTATCTCGTGTGTTTGCTCTAGGGCTAGAGCTTGTCCTCCCGGGGAGTGGTTGCGAAACCTCCGTGTTATGATTTGAGAGGACTCATCTCTGCACTTGTTAGAGTTTATCTATGAGATGGGTGCGTGTTTGTGATCCGGGTTGAGAGGTCGTTCTTGAGATGTTTTCATTGATTTATTTGCCATCTCTTCATTCTTAGTTCCTTCGTATTTCCTTTGAGAGTTGGCTTATATTTGACTTGCTCGGGCGGGAATATGTCTCAAGACTAGTTGGCCGTTCATTCCCGAGAGCAAAAGTTGATTTGGAAAAATTCTGTGTCTTTCGATTCTGCCGCTTGATGAGTCTCTGTTCTATGTTTCGATTGCTTCAATCTCCTTGGCGGAACAAAGACTTTTAGTTTTCTGGTAAATTCACTTCTAGAGATCATATTAGTGCTAAGTTTGAAGTTTCATGTGCTCGGATCTCTATATCAAAAGTTCTTCAAAAATCGTTACTCGCGGTCGTCCGCCTCGAAGATCTTTGTTTTCGTTTTGCCGTATTTAGACTTTGCGTCTTCTTTAGCTTCGACCGCCTTGAGGAGACCGGTCGAAGGAAGTCGACTTGAGAATACAAGTTTCGGTTTGTTTATCTCAAGTTTCTCAACCGGTCTCGAACACTTCCTTAGTGGGCGAAATCGGTTTATTGTCATTTGCTCCGTGGTCGTCACTCCGGCAAAAGTAGTACTTATTGTTTGCTCGTCATTTTCCGATCGAGTATCGAGCATGTTCTATTTGCATCCGAGCTTCGCTTCGCCGATGGTCCAATCACGACGTTCGACTTGCCGTTGTCATTGTCGGTTGGTTCGACCGATCAAGACATAGATCATCTGCTTTTTTTTCTTGTTTGGTTTCCGAGTGCTTGATGGTCGAGATCTCGTAGTCGTGTGCCCCACGATCTCATGAGGTGTCTGCGACCGCGATCGGCTATAGGTGCGAGTCGGTCTTCGACCACATTGATCATACGACTATGTCATTGGCTTACGACCACGGCAGTTCCGACGGACTCATCTTTCGATCATTGCCGCTTCATCGTTGGTCATACTTTGCCCGGTCGTCGCGGTCATCCTTTGTCGGACGGGTCGACAAGCGCGATCTCGGTATTCTTGTTGGTCGCATTTTCGGTTCTCGAGTGATTCTGTTTTTCGGATGAGTTGTTCGACCGGTGCAAATATCATTCGGATATAGATCACAGCGGTTGTTCGTTTCTCTCCTGGATTTTGACCACAGTCTTTTGACCCTTTTTCCTCTCGGTCTTAAACTAGAGATTTCTCTGTTCTCTCTGAGTTTTTCAGTGAACAACCAATCTTCTTCTTCATAGCTCTTTAGCTACTGGAGAAAGATAGGGTTGAACTTTATGAGAGGATTTTTTAAGGCACCATTCACCCCCCCTCTGTTGCCATTTCGATCCTACAATTGGTATCAGAGCAAGGTTGGCTCTGAATTGGATCTTAACCGATCTTGAGCATGCAACTAGTAGGGAATCTTGTGAACTTTTCTTTGAATCTTTTTGGGGTGGTTTTGCTAATGATGTCCTTTGAGACAAGAGGCTTGATTTCGGCT
Source organism: Bonia amplexicaulis (assembly GCA_036346245.1). Classification (NCBI taxonomy): domain Eukaryota; kingdom Viridiplantae; phylum Streptophyta; class Magnoliopsida; order Poales; family Poaceae; genus Bonia; species Bonia amplexicaulis. The sequence continues at coordinate 4,636,826 of CM070769.1, forward strand.
AGAGGGTGATTTTATTTGCAAGAAACCACAAGTGTGAGCTTTATGGTACATTCTTGTCTTTTGGTTAATCAAGTGCTAGGAAGGAGAAAGCCTTGGAGAACACACGGATGATAATGATAAGGACGAGCGTCGACTTATCATGAGCAAGGTAAAAACTTATTATGACCTTGGCCTTGTCCAAGATGAATATACTTGCTCTTTGGGATATTGTGAGGTGCCTAGATTATAAATTGCTAGATTGTTCTTGCTAGGTTGAAATCTCATTTCTCATGTGTAGGTTGTAAGTCTTTCTCAGAGAGCGGTGAAAATTTAATTTCTCTACTTGAATGTTAAAATCGCAAATGAGAAATTAAAACTTTGACTCACCGCACTTGTGTAGAGGTGTGAGCTTACTAGAGTGTAGTAAAACCGAGTTCCTCTGTGTGTCGTCGTTATAGTCGTAATGCCTCACGACCACAACTTGACTTCTCGACATAGTCGTGGCGCATACGACCATGTCTGTGGCGGACACTTCCGCTTGTTACCGTGGTCGAAAGTCCCTACGATCACGATCGCCGGTTCTCGAGCACGCCGCTCGATTGCCGTGGTCATAATCGACTTACGACCACACCGCAATTCCCGATCGTGGTTGTAATGACCAACGATCACATCTCTACCGTAGTCGTTCAAAACTACGCTTCTCGTGCTACGACCACGCTCATTTCTTCTCGACCGTAGTCGTAGATGCGTAACGACCACTCTTTTTTTTTTTTGAGTGGCCGTGTGTCAAGTCTTGGGTTCAAGCATCGCTTTCTAACCACTTGGGATCCAAGACTTGGGCACTTTGTTCTTGTTTTTGTAGGTGTCCAGATGTTGGATGGAGAACATGGGATCGAATGGATTTTAGTCTTCTGCTTCATCACGTGACTAGAACATTTGTTGGTTCTCCACTTCATGGCCTCCAAGAGGCATGTACCTTCACGTTTGGCGTCTCCACCTACTTTGTGAGCTACTCTTTACCCTCATGCCCTTATACTCATGTTTGACCATATTGGCATGTTGTTCTTGTTCATGTGCTCACTTGTACCATACTGGCATGTTTTTCCCTCAATGCTTTCATGTCATGCCTTTATGTGTATTCTGCTTAAGTATCCATGTATCTTGTTGTATTTGTTACATGCTTAAGCTTCGACTTGACTTCATGAGCTAAATAGAATGTGTGCATTAGAAGTCAAGTATCATCATGACCTTGTGCTCGTAGTATCTATCATGGTTCACATCTTGCTCCTTATGTTCATTCATCATTATTTATACATGTTAGCATACTTTTCATGATGTTGATTTGCCATGTTGTATGTCTACATGATGTATGCATATGTATGGACAAGATGAGCTTGAGTATATCTTGGATAGTTTCTTTGTGTCATGATGGTGCGTTTATTCATGCCTTTGTATCTTTTCTAGTATACATGCTTTTATCCATGCTAGCATATGCTACGTGATTGCTTCTCGTCATCTGCTATGTGTATGGTTGTGATTCATTGTGATGCTTGTATATTTTGATCTTATTGCTGTTATGGCATGAAATAAATTGTATGACATCTTGGTAGCATTAGTACGTGCTTATGCTTAGATATCATGAGATTTGTGGTTAGGTCACAAGCTTCTTCTAGTATTGGGTGGCTCTAGGCTTGCTTTGTTCTAGATGCTTTTGATGAGGGCTAGATTGAGCTTGTGGCGGTGCGTGTTCTCATACATTTGTAATGCTACCGATTGTGGTCATTTGTCTCGATCTTGGATCCATGCCTCGTGTATTATTTACCCAGACTATGACACCAATTGTTCCCTATGTTTAATCCGTAGGTTATGAATGAGGGAGAGTGGTACATTGCTCCCCGGTCTTTATGACCACGTCGTAGTTTCTACGACCACGGTATGGACTCGGTGAACCCATACACGACCATGAGCCGGATTCGACCACGACTATGATCCGGACTCAACCCGCCACGACTGGACTCAACTACAACCGATCCTCGGATGCGAGTTCGACCACACGAACACGACTCCGACTATTCTCGGACTCGTCTGCGACCACGGTCTAGACCGGGATCAATCGCGACCGGAATCATCTCGACTATGGTCGGACTCAATTTGGATTCATCTGCGACCATGATGAACTCGGACTCGACAACGTCCCATTACATGACTTGACGCTTGATAGAGGTGCGAACACATGTACAACCATGTCCAGACTCATCTACGACCTCGCCCGGACACATATTCGACCTCGACCACTACAACAACCTCCCGAGCAATCGTAACCGAGGTTTGCTCCCTGTGATCTTTAGTGTTTTGGTTCCTCCACTTGGCTTTGCTTTGTTTATCGTTCTAGTGGGAGGAAGAGTCCGATTGGTTAGACAGGAACCGACTCTAGGTGATATTGTCTCAATCACACTTCTCATCCAAGTGGTTCTCTAGGATTATTTACTACCTAGTTTGGGCTTTTGTTCTCTAGGATTCTCTTCTCCTAGATTGGACTTTTCTTGGCCACTAGAGTCTTTTGCATTGACTTAGTGTGCTTACGCTCCGTGGTATGAGGTTATAGACTAGAGACCATGAGGATAGAGTGTGTTTGGGAATCACCTTCTTGAGTTAGAACCTTTCCTTTTGGATTTTGTGCCAAATTTTCGGTTCTTCTCAATTTGCCTTCTAGGGGAGTTGGAGTCCTTACATCATTCGGGCTATGTTTCGAGGAGAGCTTAGGGTGGTTTGTCCTTATGGACTATTGTGAGAAGGAGTTTCTGTGTTTTACTGCTTTATTCATTTATCTTGCTCCTATTCTCATTTTTTGTTGCACTGCATCGGGTGCATTTGGGTTAGTCCTCTAGCATAGATTAAAGCGTTTCTCTCGTCTAGTTAGACTTCTTACTCTTATCTATGCTTTAAGGACCTACTGTTTTCTCCTCTCTTTACCGACTTCTCGATTTTATTGCTTTGGTTGTGGGGAGTTCATTTGGGAACTTCGAGCATAATTTTGACTTAAACTCAACTTGAACTAAAAGTCGCATCACATGTTGAGGGGGTGGATTTTACGCATTGCATTCTCGCATTGTAATATAACCACATTGAGCCTTGATTATTATCCGGTTATGACATGCTTTCAATGCTTTACACCTTGCTATGATTTGTGCTCCATTGCTAATCTGATCATGACTTTATATGTGTAGTCAAGTCTTTGCCATGATAGGTTAATTAAAATGCCAAATTTGACCTAATTCATGTCTTGTTCATATTTGAGACTAGTCAGCCTTGTGTTATCTTTTTATGATTCTCGCCATGTCAAATAGGTGAGTTGAGTCTTGAATCTTAGTTGAGCAATAGATTGAGCTATCTGGTTTCTTGATGACACATAAGTTAGTACAATCTATTAAAAGCAAAAGATCTCTTTGTGCGAAAAACCGATCTCACCAATTCTTTCTCATGAGGCGGCTTGCCATTGCACAAGGCATGAACTCAGGGGAGTTTTGGATGACCAAGATCATTTCCTTAAGCTTCTCGCTTGGAATGATCGCATAAGGCTTGAGGTCTAGCACATGGCTGAATAAAAAGATGGTTGAAAACAACCATGTGATCTCTAAAGAAAAATATCAAATGTGCTCAATTGCTAAAATGTTCAATGTACTTCAACAATTGTATCATTCTTGAACAAATAGCACTCTAGTTTGCTCAACACTAGCTTCTTGATTCCATTTAGCTTATTGACATGACTTGCATCATTTGTGGATATCATTAGCTAGACTAAAATCTTGTTTGACTTGACTTGCTAAGCACTTCAATTAAAATTCAGATTATACCTTATTTTGCTTAGCTTCACTTTACATACGTAGTCATGATCCTTGTAGCATACTTGTATGTTATGGCTTGGTGTAATACATTTTGGTCATTTTGGATAATTCTCATGGCTCTGCATACTTTGAATAATCAAATCAGCCATTTCATCCATCATCATGACTTATTCTCTCTCTTGCATACTTGATGTGTTTATTGCCAAAAGGGGGAGAATAGATTGAAAAAATAATAATAAAAAGAAAATTTTCGCGAATTCTGGGAACCTGCTAGAGTTTTGAAGATCAATTTGCTCTTTATTTATTGCTCTAGTGTTCCTTCTGGCGACATGGTCATTATTTCATTTTCTATCTTTGGACCATGTCGTCTTCTACAAACTCAACTTCATATTTTACGGTGTTTGTCAATATACTCATCAAGGGGGAGATTGAGAGATCATGTGGAAATGATCCCATCTTTGTGATGAGTATTTGACTGTTGTTTGAAGGAAAATTGAGTTTGTTTTGGGCTTTATTGCAAAGTCTTATCTCGGGACGAAATGAAGTCGTACGACTTGTCCTCGCGTTGCGTCGATCATTTTGAGCGTAGTCGGAATTTACCGAGCTCATTTGACCACATTTGGTCGTGGTGAAACCCGTTCGTGCGCACGACCACGTTGAGTGCCTTCGGTCGCGGTAGGGTCAGTACGACCACGTTGGTCGTGATCGGAAGGGTACACGACCACGTTGGCGAAATCAAGAACCAGTCGAGTAGCATACGACCACGTTGTGGAGTCTACGACTACGTTGGCCGTGGTCGGAGGCTACCAGGGCCAGTTACGACCACGTTGCAGCATCCTCGTGAATTTGGACGTGATCGGAAGTCGGTCGGACTGCGTAGGACCACGCGGTATCTTACTCGTGAAAATAACCGTGGTCGGAGGTCTCTAGGGCCATCTACGACCACGTTGTGAAGTTTCGACCGCGTTGGTCGTGATCGGTAGTCGGCGCCGGGTTTACGACCACGTTGGCGCTTGGGAGCGTCGACCACGTTGGGCGCTGGCGTTTCGACCACGTTGGCGCGTGGGTCTTCGACCACGTTGGGAGATCGGCGTTCGATCACGTTGGGCGCTGTTGTTTCGACCACGTTAGCGGATGTCGACCGTGGTCGATGGAGCTCATTAAACCGGTCGTGTGGGCACATATGGTGTCCGATTATGGTGGGAATCGGTCGGTTGGGTTCTGGTGTTGTTGTGGACCTTGTGGACTTATTGGTTCATCATTTTGACGGTCTTGTTGCGTCTATTTTACGAGGAAAGGTGTGAGCTGTTGAGCTATGCAGTGTGGTGCGCTTGTTTTGAGCGGTGCGAGTTTGGTTTCTCTGTTTGAGCGGTGGTCATAGCGAGCTTTGAGGTCGCCGTGATGACTTGTGTGGTCGAAGGAGCGGGGAAGTCTTCGTGGCTTGACCACTTCTTGTCTTGTGCTTTTGAGTGGTCGAGGGAATTTACGACCGTGTGTTGTCTTTGTGATACTTGTGCCGATTGATGGTCTGTGCATTGGCGGTGCTATGTGATGGTTTGCTTGTCTTGTGGCTGCAGGACTTGAGCTATTTCATGGTGGCGTGGGAGGATCGGGACTAGGCACGGGAGGTGTTGAGGTCGAGACGGTCGGAGACGCCAAGATGATCGAGGTGGTGAGGTGGTTGCGAGCCGGGAGATGAGGAACTGGGTCGAACTGCCAGAGCCGAGTACGACGGGCAACAACGAGGAGTCTGGGACTAGGCTCGTGGAGGAGCCGAGGTCCGACAGTCGGGAGGTTGGGTGCGGTCGTGTGCGGCGGAATAGACCGAGACTAGACTCTGGAGGAGTCGGAGGTCTGATCGGTCGGTTGCATGATCTTGGAGACAAGTCTTAGTGAGGCTTGAGGTGGTCGGGACTAGACAAGGGAGTTGTTGAGGTCCAGAACGACATGGAAAAGTCAAGAAGGCGTGTCGTGCCGGTGGTCGGCATGGATGGACAAAGCGGTGGAGGAAGCTTCACGGAAGGCGGAGGGGCATTTTGGAGAAATGTCAAAGGCTGGGGAAGCTGTCCCTCCGGGAAAGCACACGAGAAAAGAAGTGGATTCGATTGGCGCTAACGGGCAAAGTCTTGGTCTGTTGGGATAGCGGGCAAAGCATTTGAGTTAGCGGGTAAAGTGAGTGATAAAACCCGGTGTTAGGTGGGGTTTACGGGTTATCCCCAGTGTGGACTAATGGATGGATCCATTAGGGTTAGTCTCGGGTGTGAGGCTATAAAAGGGAGAGGGGAGGCAAGTGTTCTGAGTGAGTTGGTCGGCTAGGCCTTGGAGGCAGCCGCCTCTCCCTCCCTTGGGAGTGTATCTCTGTGTGTTTGCTCTAGGGCTAGAGCTTGTCCTCCCAGGGGGAGTGGTTGCAGAAACCTCCCGTGTTATGATTTGAGATGACTCATCTCTCACTTGTTAGAGTTTATCTATGAGATGGGTATGTGTTTGTGATCCGGGTTGAGAGGTCGTTCTTGAGATGTTTTCATTGATTTATTTGCCATCTCTTCATTCTTAGTTCATTCGTATTTCCTTTGAGAGTTGGCTTATATTTGACTTGCTCAGAACTGGGAATATGTCTCAAGACTAGTTGGCCAGTTCATTCCCGAGAGCAAAAGTTGATTTGGAAAAATTCACGTGTCTTCGATTGCTGCTTGATGAGTCTCTGTTCTATGTTTCGATTGCTTCAATCTCCTTGGCGGAACAAAGACTTTTAGTTTTCTGGTAAATTCACTTCTAGAGATCATATTCGTGCTAAGTTTGAAGTTTCATGTGCTCGGATCTCTATATCAAAAGTTCTTCAAAAATCGTTACGGCGGTCGTCGCCTCGAAGATCTCTGTTTTCGGTTTGCCAGTATTTAGACTTTGCGTCTTCTTTAGCTTCGACCGCCTTGAGGAGACCGGTCGAAAGGAAGTCCGACTTGAGAATACAAGTTTCGGTTTGTTTATCTCAAGTTTCTCAACCGGTCTCGAACATTTCCTTAGTGGCGAAATCGGTTTATTGTCACGCTCCGTGGTCGTCACTCAGACAAAAGTAGTACTTATTGTTTGCTCGTCATTTTCCGATCGAGTATCGAGCATGTTCTATTTGCATCCGAGCACCTTTCGCCGACTAGTCCAATCACGACGTTCGACTTATTTGTCATTGTCGGTTGGTTCGACCATCAAGACATAGATCATCCGCTTTTTTTATTTGGTTTCGAGTGCTTGATGGTCGAGATCTCGTAGTCGTGTGCCCCACGATCTCATGAGGTGTCTGCGACCGCGATCGGCTATAGGTGCGAGTCGGTCTTCGACCACATTGATCATCTGACTATGTCATTGGCTTACGACCACGGCAGTTCCGACGGACTCATCTTTCGATCATTGCCGCTTCACCGTTGGTCATACTTTGTCGGTCGTCGCGGTCATCCTTTGTCGGACGGGTCGACAAGCGCGATCTCGGTATTCTTGTTGGTATTTTCGGTTCTCGAGTGATTCTTTTTCGGATGAGTTGTTCGAGGTGCAAATATCATTCGGATATAGATCACGCGGTTGTTCGTTCTCTCCGGATTTTGACCACGATCTTTTGACCCTTTTCCTCTCGGTCTTAAACTAGAGATTTCTCTGTTCTCTCGAGTTTTCGTTGAACAACCAATCTTCTTCTTCATAGCTCTTTAGCTACTGGAGAAAGATAGGGTTGAACTTTATGAGAGGATTTTTTAAGGCACCATTCACCCCCCCTCTGTTGCCATTTCGATCCTACAGGTATGCTTAGCCAGTGTGGCCGAAATGTAAACACATGGAAGACGCGATCGTACAGGTGGCAGAAGGCCATTTGGATGACGGGCGACGTTTCTTCCATGCCCACGCCCTCGGGTATAATTAGGCAATCGTCTGTTTTATAGTACTACTAATAGAGTTTTGATGTTAACCTTCCTTTCTAGCAGATAGCCAAATGCGACTTCATGCATTGGGTTAATCCTCCCCATGAACGGTGTGTTGCGAGGTACGTGGATATGTTGTGGGAGCAAATCCTTGAGTTGGAGGCACGGAATGAAAGTCTCAAAGAGCACAACGATGACCTTTGTCAGCAGATGCAGCATGAGAGGGACAACAAGGAGGTCATCAATATAGAAAGTTTGTACGATCCAACATGCTGTTGCGCGAACTCTAGTTGTATATGTGCTTGTCACTACAACGACAGATAGCCACATTCGAGGCAGCCTGCAACACTACATGTGGGTAGCACGAGACTCATTCTACCTGTAGGCACCAACATATAAGGTTGTACCGTAGTACTCTCCCTGTTATCCGTGGTATTGTTCAATGTCGTAAAGCATATAATCGAATGGTTTACACATTGGTGTGGTTGCCATTAATTGAGTGTACTGTTCGAGTGGTGAGGACTCGTCCCAAAGCCGAAGGAGTGGACTGTAGTGCCGTCTGTGTGGCCACCGATGCACCACTGAGTACACTCCTGGAGAGAACCTTCAGGAGTGTGGCCTAAGGTGCGGAGCCCGTCACTTGGTCGAGCCAGTTTGAAAAGTTCTGGTCTGTGTTGTCTTGGCCTCGGGAGACACCACATCCCTCGTCCGCGGGTATAAGACCTATAGTACAAATATCATTAGTTCATCAGATAAAAGGATGGGAGAAAACCTAAAAGATGCTATGTGTACCCTCGTTTAGCGCCATGGAGTGGTGAAGGCCGTTTGGAGGGATGTACGGCATGTCGTACGTGCCCTGCGTGGGAAAGCTGGAGAAGTACGGAGGGCGCCCAAACTGCTGCGCTGGTGGTGTAGGAGGTTGTGCTCAGGCTAACCCCCTAGCCTCGTTAGGCTGAGATGGTGTAGGACATGGCCATGCAGAACCCCCCACGCGGTGCCATGTAGGATGGGGCAGCCCCGATGGACGCACCGTGTGTGCACTTTGTGCGGGCGTGTGCACCTTCAGTAGCCTAGTGCATGACAACAAGGGGACGACACGTGCACCGAAGGCCTGCACCTGACAAAAAGCCTACACCTCCTCCTCCTGTGTCACCTCCACACCACTAGCGATCCTACCCACCATGGTGCGAGAGCCCTTCCAAATCATAGCACCGACGTTAGCCTGCAAGGAAAACACGAAAAGGTAGATTCCATTAGTGGGATTAGCAGAAGCGAATATTTACAAATTTGATGTAATGTACCGTGATGTGAACATCCCACGCGAGGTGTGCGGGGTACGTTTCTATCGGTCTTGTGACGTGTGCTGGGGGCGGGTTGATGACATGTACCAGCCTGGTACATGTCCAAGGTTGATACCAGCGTAGGTACTCATCGTACGTGCTACTGTTATAGGGGATGGCCTGATCCATGCAATCCTTCAGCCGCCCTCCCACTAGGCTATCCACCCCTCCATCTTCGTCGTCCAAGCCATGGCGCGTTTGACTCCCTTCCTGGAGTGCCTGCAGGAGGTAGCATTTCGTTACAAGTTGTCAAATGAATTAGCAGTAAAAGAAAGGTCATGTGAGTCGGTCACTCACGCGTGGATGTTCTGCAGCACCAGTCACCCGAATGGTACTGGAACAACCTGATGTAGGTTGAACTGGTGCATGACACAATGCACCGTGTAGTCCTCGACGAAGACGTCATACACGACCTTCCGTCGCGTTAGCCAGAAAGCCAGATCGCGCCAGCACAGTGAGGACAGCCTGTCAGGAGCATGCCTCTACAGTGCCTCAAGTGAGTACGACTCCCAACGCACGTCGTCAGTCGTGAGGCGGTCCAACTACTCCACGAAGGGTAGATATGCCCGCGTAACTTGGACATGTATGAACTGTACCTACAAGAAACAATAGCTATTACATATGATCATCCTTAATACGAAGGAATTAATTGCAAGTCAGACTATATACCTATCTACGACACTAGAGAGAACCCATCGTAGGCTGGTCCACATTGCCCTTGGGTACATGACGGCCATGTATGAAGTCATGTCTTCGAGGCTGTCCGAAACTACAGCGCTCGAACAACTACAGCTGTAGTAGCAGCGGACACCCCACAAGGACCGAGTTCGCCTTCGTCCTGTCGCACACATCACACAAGCCGCGATAGGTCGTAGCAAGTGTAGCCAATCCCTGGCAAATCTGGGGGGCCTCCCCCTTGACGATGGCCCTAGCGTGAGCGATGAGGCTCGCGTCGACGGTGTTGCCGTGGCTAGTGGTGAAGAGCACCCAATCAAATAGCCACAGCAAGTACGTCTCCAAGTGTCATGATACTTGCTGCTCATCTACGGCTGGGTCCATCCGCTCCATCTGAATACAACCAAAAAGTTCAGTACAACGGAAAGGAGAGCTAGAGGATCGAACAGAAGGGGTGTCAGGCACGTATCCAGAACTGTGAGAGCTACCTCAACACGCGGTGTGTGTCTGACCCGACATGAAGGCATAGTACTCCTCCACAGCGCCAGGCGAAAAGACTCCCAGGAACCTGTCTAGCAAGACCGCACGCCAACCGACCGAGGACTCTAGTAGGAAGGCAGCAGCTACTGCGATAGGAAGGCTAAGCAACAGGGAGACGTCCTGCAGAGTAGGAACCATCTCCCTGAATAGGAAGTGGAAAGTGTGCATCTCTGATCACCAGTGGTCCACCAATGCTATCAACAGGGAGCGGTCGAACTAGAAGCATCGCGATTGCTCCACGTTGTCATCCCCGCCCGTAGGCAAGGCCAGTCTGTCCTCATCGGTGGCCTGCACCATCCGGGCGAGAGGGAGTAACCCGGCATCGCGCAGCCTGCGAAGCAAAAAAAGGTCAGTACACAACCTACGTATGCCAAGAATGCAATACTACCAGAGTGCAAACCTAGCTATCCAGTGTAGGTGTAGCCTCCAGGCCACTCGAGGTGTGCGTGTGCGGACCACCTCTAAGTCAGTCGTCTCCTCTGCGCTCCCTGGAGGTGGGACACGATGGGAAACACGATATAGCCAGTCGATGTGCTTGTCCAATAGGCCGTAAGGCCAGTCCGATCCACGAAGTTCACGAGCCATACCTACAACATGAATTCAAGTTAGCATTTATGAGGAACAAAAAATATCGAATGTAAAGCAATAGTAAGTATAACTTGTAAATAAACAAAGAAAACAATATTAGACTGCCAGCACAATACCTACTACATTACTGAAAAGGGAGAAATACCACAACAATTGTACAAACGGTACATGCAATGTGAGATACAGTTAGTATGACAAAGCATGTTAAAAGTGCCAACTAACAAAGTAAAGGTTACAATAGACAAATATTTATAGTCTTCAATAACTAGTTGTAGAAACCATACTGGTCTGCCTACTGATTAGCAGATGCCTTGCATCGTCTAGTTGTGTGCCCCTCCCGACCGCATCGCCCATAGTGTGCACCAGGCGCTCCAGCTTGCGCTTCGTCCATATCATTTCTAATATGCCAGCTTTGTCACCGACCCTTCCCACCCTTCAGCATATCAACATCTGGAATCCAAGTCCTCCCTGCAATATCTGAGGTGGCGAAGTTCCCCACAACTCTGAACCCCCTAAGCTCGCCACACTATGCACGCATCACCCTCTCCATGAAGAAGTACTCGGACATGAAGTTCGAATGATCCATGCCCATAGTCCCACATGCAGTGAGGACATAAGAGCATGACTTGTGTAACAGCTTCGGCTTATTACACGAGCAGCTAGGTTTATTTACATGATTTCCAAGGCATACCTCGTGGGTAATAAGGACACGAGTCGTCCCAAATCTGGCACTATTCCAGAGTACCACATCGAAATGATGCTCCCTATTACTCATGACGTGCACCATGTGCAATTGGCCCTTCTGTGCCTTCATCTACATGTATATCGTAATTTTCGATGAGTACGATATTCGTGGGTTGGCTGCATGAAGTGCAACATTTGCATGTCTTTCCCTGAAATAGCCGATTGTGTTGTATAGAATACCTTCCACGATGGCGATGAGGGGTTGAGAACAAAGGCCCCTGAGAACCCAGTTATACGCCTCGACAAGGTTAGTCATCATTATACCGTACCTCACACCGTCTGTGCTGTGCAACAGGGACCACTTCTCCAATGGTTCTCCCTCAATCCAATACGAGAAGCACTTGATGTTCCGTGAGCTCCTCCTCCTTAAACCAGCTGCTTTAGGCTCATCCAGTGTTGTGAGGCATTTGGGTTGTGCCGCACCAAGTATGGCCGGCCACTTGTTACTCTCGATGACGTGCTTGCTGTTGTGCTCGTCCAACAATACCCACAAAGCGTCAAATTTTCTCTGCTGGTTTTGCATAGCCAGCCTCTTGAACAGCTTCATCAACGGTTGCTTTGGGAACTACTTGAAGAAGTTCGCCCCTAGGTGACGAATCTACTATTTGTTCCTCATATCCGGCCAAGAGAAGGGCTCCTCAGGGTCTTCCTAAAGTTTTCTTTTGGCCTTCATTATTCCAACGTGATGATCATAAATCACGTACACACCAGGACGAGCGCCAACAATTCCAACCCTCATATGTCTAAGGAACCACAACCAGCTATCATAATTCTCACTTTCCACAAATGAGATGGCCAGGGGCATAATTTGATTGTTGCTGTCAACGCCAATGGCCGTAAGGATCTAGCCCTTGTATTTGCCAGTCAAAAAGGTCTTGTCAACTAAATTCATAAGAAGTATAAGCCAGAATGCCTCGATGCACACACCGAAAGCTAAGAAGACCCTCTACAACACCGCCAAACCTGGTGGCCTTGTAGATGGCTTGTCCTTCACAGCAATGTATGTGCTCAGGTTCTTGTCCTGTAACATTTAAAGCATACGAGGAATGTTGTCGTGCGTCGCCTCTAGAGACCCGAACTATTTTTCCAACACCTTCTGCTTTGCACGCCACGCCTTCGCGTAGCTAATCTTATACTTGAATTTCTTCTCGATAGCCACCATGATATGAGTGGCCTCCATGTTCTTCTTCTTCACTATCTATCTATACATCAAATTGGCAATAAAGGTAGACGTTAGGTTACAATGCCTCAACAAAACACTATTGAGAATGCAGAAGTCTGGCTCCACCTTCCACACAATCCAATGAGTCTCATACTTCAGTCTACGTGTGTGCACCCTCCAAGGATAACCGGTCTGGTCACACTTTACGATGTACTGCTCCTGGCTACATTTCACGACCCTAAAAGTCAGCTGCATGGACAGGTCCCACAGCATGATAGAATCCTACAACGATGCCTTGTCAGCAAACATTGAATGCAACCGGACCTCCATGCCATGATACTCCCATGGTGATTCATGCTCATCACGTGGGCAATACCCTCAACATCAAACCGGTTCCATTCCTGTGGGATGAGAGCTTCGTCCTCATCCGAACTGTCCTCGTTGTCCTCCTGTACAGCTTTCTCTTCAGCTCAAACCATCCGATCACCACTCTCCATTTGATGCACTATGCACTCCATATGATTTTCTTCATCGGCGTGTCCTGTAGCCTCACCATGCCATGATTGTTCTTCCTCTCCTCCATGTACCGCATCGGCCTCATCACGAGCAACTTCCTTCTCTTCATCAACATGCGAGGCGCCCGAGCTGCTCGCAACTCCCAGATGTGGTCATTCGCACGATCTTGCACAACTTCTATTGGGTATGGTTGCACAAGCATCATACACTCGTATCCAAAGCACCGGCACCCTTGCACAAATCTCTTCCACGCAACAGTGCGCATCAATGTTCTCAATTTCCATCTAATGTCTGTGGGAAACCGGCTTCAAAGCCTTTGTATGATGACACTGCATACCTTAGGATTCAAGAAGAAACTACGGGTGAGCCAATGCATCACATCTGTGATTTGAGCATTCTCGCCGTCCGGGTGTACCAGAATGGCTTGCGCAAAACCACTCAAGTCAACACCGTTCGGAACTTCATGAACGGTGCCAATACCATAATGCACTTTCAATGTAGTGGGTATCGCCATTACTGATGTATGCCTGCATATATTTTCAATGTTGCAACTAGTCAAATCGCATCGCACATTACGGAAGTATTAATGTACTATAATTAACATTTCAACGACAGTTATCCTATTGTAAACAGCTACACTACCCTCGTAGCATTAACTCCCTATTAGCAAACCGCACACCGATGTTGCTCTTGTCTCGCTGCTCAAGCTTTTTTCTACTACAAATAACTCCTAATAGTTTTCGACAATTTATATGACATATCGATTTAAATGCCAATATACCAGTTATAACGGTACACATAATTTTTCAATGTACTAACGACATTACATTCTGTCGGGACCCCGGATTCCAAATCCAGACCCTCTGTGTATTACAGCACTAGTCCCAGATCAAAGCTAGTGCACACAGTCAAACAGTGATGAAACCATAACCAACAACGCTTTATTACGATAATAAAGAGTATAGACCGAAAGGCCTTTTATTACAACAGAGGTTTCAAGACCTCACAAACAGAAAAGAACACAGCGGAAGCAAAATTAAACTTGACGACGACCCATCAATACGCCACAGGCAATTGACTGGGGAAACGCGACCTAAACCTCCGGAAATCCTTCTTCGAATCCTCCCGTGAAATAGTCGTAGTCTCCATCTTGAGCTTCATACTCCTCTGAGGTTATGTTTTAAGTGTAGCATGTGAGTACATAAAGTACTCCGCAAGTCTTGGGAAAATGCAATGATGCAAGGCTTAACAATGAAGGTTATATGGTTCTTTTGCGCAAAGCAACATTTTATCTCCAATATCAATAATTATTTTTGAAGGCGATAGTCTAACTGAAGTTTTTACTTTAACTAAAATCATTAGGCATTTTTAATCATAAAGGTTCCAACCACCAAGGTTCAAACACTACGGGTTCCAACCACTCACACTGGTTCCAGCCACCAGGTCAATATCCCCGAGAGTTCCATCCACTCTCGGATTCCCAAAACTTTACTTTAAAACCATAAATAAAGATCTATCATGTGAAAGCATTCCTTGCCCGCCCTTGACCGTGGGCACGGCTATTCGAATAGTTTTACACTCTGCAGAGGTTGTACACTTTACCTACAAGAGATAAGTTGTCTTAATAGCCAACATACTTCCTTAGGCATGAGACCCAGATAATTCATCACAAAGACTTTACCTTACTCTAGTCTAACTAGACACCACCCGCTAAGGTTTCACCGCTGAAGGGTTAAATCCACCTAAACAGAAGCCTCCTCTTGCGCCGTATGAGTACAGTAACACTGTCCCTCACTGTGAATAACCAGTAACCCTGGCATCCACTTTTCCACTGGTGGCACCTAAACTAGTCTATCATAAGTTAATCAGCTAGGTCGTACCCATATAGACATGTGGTTGTGTGCGGTGGTGCTCGATCGACAAACACAAGAGTCGGTCCTTAATTGACTAGGGCGGAACATGCACTTTTCAAGATCTCGTGCTAACCGCACCAAACCAAACCAACCATCCGCCCTGGTCTAAACAATTTTCACATTTTGTTTTATTTCACAAAATCCGTGGCAACACCAATTGCCACTCACATCTGAACAAAAGACTAGATCACTGAAATGTAACTCCCATTCCGAGGTTGCTAAAGTTATAAAGCATGTCTAAGCATTCTACTACCGATACAACAATTATCAAAGAATTTAATAATAATCTCAATAATGAGACAAAGGAAATCCTAGGGTGTCAAAGGTACATAGATGTCAAAGTCAAATGAGGGTATAACAAATTTCGGTTTAACTATTACCCTTACTACAGAAAATATCATTTTATGTAACATAGCAACGCATTAAATTTAAAATAATTTAAAAGCAGTTCGCAAACATAGGTTCAACATGATCAAAGGAGACTTGCCTTCGTGGGTGAATTCCTGATTCTCTTGTTGCGGTTCTGCGAACTCTTCGACCAGATCGGATTCTACGCGTAAAACGAGAACACAAAGGACAAATAAATACAAATAAAAGTACAGATATTATAATTATATTACTGAAAGGTAATTTATTAATTTAGATGAATTTAGGAAAAAGTTCCAACTGATTCGGAGTTTAAATGAAGGATAATAGATATTTGAAATTTAAAATTTAAATTTAAAATATCAAATAAATTTCAAAAATTTGAAAGGATGGCAGAAATGGATAGTTTGGAATTTTTTATGAATTTAGAAATTTGAACGGGCTAAATCGGAGTTAGGACAGAAGAGAACGGCCTCCGGGAAGAATTAAATCAAAGGAAAAAGAAAAACTACGAGTTTGCCCTCGGGAGATACGACTACGACCACGCTAGGGTTTACGAGTGCTACAGTGGATTTACGACTACTGTAGAGATTACAACCACAGTAAGGCTACGACACGTGGAAAGCTACGACCACGTTAGGGTTTACGACTGCGACAGAGGATTTACGATCACAACCTTGGGCATCTACGACTACCGATCACGTTGAACACTTACGACTACCGAGGATCTACGACACGTGGCAATTACGACTACGGGGACGATCTTACGACTACAGGAGGTTTCGACTACGGGAGACAGTTACGACTATGGTAGGATTGCGACACATGGAGGTTTTCGACTACGGGATAGTCAGCTACGACTATGGAGATCTTACGGCTACAGAGTAGTCTTACGACTACAGAGAGATTCCGACACGTGGAAGGCTTTCGACTACGAGAGGTAGTCTCCGACCACGGCTACTGTGGAGTTTCCGGCAACAGGATTACGACTACGGCTACAGGAGGTCTCCGACCACGGTACAAGGTTACGACCGGTCGATGATCGGGCCGGGGAAACTCGCCGACGCTCCGGCGGTCGACGGCGAAACTCCGGTGACTGGCGGCGAGCGGCGACCGATGGAAATGAAAGGAGAGACGGGCAATGCGCTGGAGCACGCGGGAGTTACCGAGAACGGCCGGAGAATGGTCGGCGGCGATCGAGGCGGTGGAGTCGATCGGGTTCTCGGTGCAGCGGTGCTCCGGCGGCGAGGGAGGTCGGCGGAGGTGCGTCCGGGCTTCGCGACGGCGCGGGCAAGTCGAGGGAGTTGACGGCGAGGCTCGCAGATGGTCGAGGCGGCGGCGATCTCTCGTCGGAGTTGGAGACGGTGGCGGCGGCAATGGCGCGCGGTCTTGGGGGCACTAGGCGGCGGAGAGGGGAGGTGAGTGGGGAAAAGGTGGGGAGAACGGAAAGCAGGGGGCCTTAAATAGGACGAGGCGGAATGAGGCGGGGATTTCTCAAGAAGGAAGGCGGGCGGTTGCCAAAGGTGGGGTGAGAAACGGGGAAGCTCTGGGGGGGCCTTAAATAGGGACGAGGGGGAATGAGGCGGCGGGGATTTCTCGCCGAAGGAGGCGGCGGCGGCGGTTGCCGAGCGACGGAAAAAGAGGGGATAAGGCGGGAGAGAGGAAGAGATAAGGCAGGGGGAGAGCGCGGACGCGGGGCGGTTAGGGAGGAAAAGCAGGCGTGGAAAATCGGGCGCGATATCCGTGGCGGTTGGCGGCGGTAGGCAGGGAGAGAGATAAGGGGCGGGAGGAAGAAGCCGAGGAGGGATGACAGGTGGGGCGGGCGGCGGAGAGAAGAAGAGAGCGGCGGGCGGGCGAGATCGGCCGAGGCGGGCGTGGCGGATCTCGTCCGTCCACGTGGCGGACGCGGAAGCGGGGAGGCGGGAAGGCGGCGGCGACGTGGGCTGATCCCGGTCGTCCACGTGGTGGCCGGAGGGGAGGGGGTTTTAAATAAATTCCGAAATTGATTTTTAATATTCAGAAATTTGTAGATTCTTTATTAAGCCTCAGAAAAATATGAAAATACTTCCAAAAATTCTAGAAAAATTCACAGAAGTTTCTAGACACATTTCGAACTTAAATAAAATATTTCCAAGATATTTTGATGATATATTTTTAATTTAAAATTTCCTTTTAATTCCAAAAATTGATTTTAAAAGCTGAAAAAAAAATCAGAAAATTCAAATAAGATCCAGATGCTTAAAAATAATTAAATTTAAATTAAATTTTCAAGATTTGCAAAAATTTGGGATGTTACACATTCATTCGTAATTAATCATAAATGCTACGTATTATTGTTTTCTACAAAGCAAATTATTAAATTCTTACAAAATATTGACTGAATTTTGAA
Organism: Bonia amplexicaulis; assembly: GCA_036346245.1. Taxonomy (NCBI): domain Eukaryota; kingdom Viridiplantae; phylum Streptophyta; class Magnoliopsida; order Poales; family Poaceae; genus Bonia; species Bonia amplexicaulis. The sequence goes on from CM070769.1 coordinate 4,654,785, forward strand.
TAATTATAAATTTCTATGAAAGCTTAATTTCTACATAACAGTCACTAAATTTTCTACAAATACAATTTTGTACGTATGCTAATTTGCTAAGGATGCTATTTTTCTACAACTATGTTGTTTACTAAATTTTCTACAACTACATATTACTACGACTGCTAATTTTCTATAACTACATTGACTACATTTTATATGCCAAAGTTATACTATTATTTTCTATATCTACAATTTTCTACGGATACTAACACTAAATAAACTATTTGACACTAAATAAACTATCTACTTCATATACAAAATATGAACTACAATATATAAAAATACTAGTTGAATGCCCGTACGTTGCTATGGATTTTTAAAATGTATCATACTATATGTTTTAAAACTTACGGGTGGTAAGAATTTTTTAGAATATGCATACAAACATGTTCTAAAAGTTTTTAAATTCGTCAAGTAAGTCGGAAGCCGTCGATCACACCTCGTGGTATAAGTCGGAAGACATCGACCACACCTCGTGGTCGTAGGTCAGGAGTCCTTAGGCACACCTCGTCATCGTAAGTCAGAAGCCGTCGACTGTCGCGCATGATCGTAGGTCGGGAGCGGTCGACCATCGCTGGTGGTCGTAAGTTGGCAATGGTCGACGATCGATCATGGTCCTAAATCGGGAGCCTTTGACAATGGCTCATGGTTGTACATCGAAAACCGATGACCATCGTTTGTGGTCGTAAGTTAGAAGCCATCGAGGATACTTACCTTGTGGTCGTAAGTCAGAACACATCGACCAGCGCTCGTGGTCGTAAGTCAAAAGACATCGACCACACCTCGTGGTCGTAGGTCCAAACACATCGACCAGTGCTCATGGTCGTAAATTAGAAGCTGTCGACCATCGCGCGTGATCGTAGGTTAGGATCGGTTGACCATCACTGGTGGTTGTACGTTGGTAGGCCTCCGATGCACTTGTGCCCTGTCGCCTGACTGTCGGCGCCAGCCTGCACGGCCCTGACTTCGACCACGACCCCTATTTCGACCACTACCCCCTTCGACTTCGACCATTGCCCCCTTCGATTTCGACCACTGCTGCCTTTAACCACTGTCCCCTTCGACCATGACCCTTTGACGTTAACCACTTCCCCATTCGACCATGGCCCCCTTCGACCATAGCACTGAGGAGGAGGCATGACACAAGGGTTCGGGGGAGAAGGAGGCGGCGGTTGCAGGAGGTGGTGGTGGGGAGGCGGTGGCGGGCAAATGGGGAGAGGAGGCGGCGGGCAAATGCGTTGGGGAGGCGACAACGAGGGATGCGACTTCTTTGGGAGAAGTTGGGGACTGTGACCGATGATCTTGGCGCACGGAAAGGAATTGGTGGCGGCGCTAAGGAGGAGGTGCAGCACGAGGGTTCGGGGGATAGAAGGAGGCGGCAGTTGCGGGAGGTGGGGTGGTTACGGGAGGCCGAGGCTGTGGGGGAAGAGAAGAGGAGGAGCGTGGCCCACACGTCGGCCCAACCTTTTCTACAAGGAGCGAAAGAACTACCTACATATAGATCTGGACGACTGATCTTTGATCGAACAACTGAGAAGAGAGGAGGGAGAATGGACCGACGACCACCAACTCATATTTTTATAATAGTAAAGATTTACCTTACAGAAGTCACGAAACCTCTCCTTCCTCTCCCTCTCCTCTCGTCTCCCCCTCCCTCTCCTTTTCTCTCTTCTCTTCTCCTCTTCTCTTCTTTCTTTCCCCTCTGTTCACCGTATGGCCGAGCACCCCACTCGGCCACATGGCCCATTTATATGTCGCCCAACCCTTCGATAACTAGAATTACAGTCGCCTAACCGATGGGTGACCGAAAGCATTCACTTGGCAGTTCAGCGACTGCAATTATTTCACCCAATGGCCAGCGGATTGCTTGTGTGTCGCACGGTCGTTGGACGATAGGTTCTAGTCGCCCAACGATTCGGCGACTGGAACCCATTTCTATAAAAAAATGTTCGGTGGATATATTTCTGTTATTTTGAATAAAGTATAGATTATTTATAAAAAAATTTGAATTAAAGTGCCATCTTATTTGCTTCACGTGGACAATGCGAGAAGGTTTCCTTCATAGATGACGATGCGAAGAGTCGACTTTCTTCAATATACTAGTAAGCGTACATGTGGAATCCACGTCAAAAGCATTAAAGATCAAAATTTATCTTATTTTAGAATTTGCAAGAAATGAATCATCTTAAGCACATACTAAATAGACAGCAAAAAAGATCAGCCAAAATCATAAACTGAAGTGGTACAGTACCTGAGAAAGTTAAGCAGAGTCTCAGATTCAGGGTGGAGAAGAAGCGCATGACAGAAACAACAAAATTGAATAAACATAATCTTAAAAGTTTGGACTACTAAATACTAAAAAAAATTATGTACCTGCTTCCTAATAAATGGAGGCAAAAATTCAAATAGTGCAGAAGCCCAAGGTGAAAGATGTGAAGAGATGTTCTCAACGGAAACACCTTTGTCATGTAGCCCATGGATTTCCTAGAAGAATTAGCTCAGTTCAGTAAAGCTTTGAATGGAAAACATGAGTCCATCAGGTACTGATATGATACTGACCTGAAGCAAAGCATACAGTTCAGGAATACTCTCAACAAGGCCTTCAAGAATAAAAACAACAGACTGCATTTGCACAACATGGAAGTCTGATAAATTGTCAGGCATTTGCTACTCTCAGACTGCACATTCCCAGCGTAATGTTTCTGCTGTCTGTGAAAAAAGCACAACATGGCAGTGCCAAACATGCAGTCTCGAAAATTATTTCTTCATCTATCTATCTATCTATCTATCTACTGTTCTACACTGTTAGCTCTAGCAAAGAAGCTACTACAATCCTTCAGATATCTCTAGCTGAGATATCAAACAGTAGGCACATGAAAACAGGCAAAAGAGTCAACTAAATTCTGGCAAAATCCAAGCATAAGTTGCATCATTTATTGGTTGCATTACCACAACCTAAGGTAGCACACCAAACCGATAGCAATAACAATACATATTATCCAGCCAAGATGCACAACTGTAACGTTAGCCCACCCTTACCTAGCTAATCAGCCATTATTCAAGGATTGCATGTGGTTCTTCCCCAGCCAAACATTCTAACAAGTAACACATGACAGTGTGACATTCCAATAAGAACATTATGGAGTCTGGATTGCATTGCTCATGGCCCTACTTTTTCATCTACCTAATCTCCTTTAGAACCAATGGCAACCCTAATCTTGTAATGTGCATTTATTGACATAAGTAAAGTGCACATTGTTGTAATGCAGCACGTATTAACATACCTTGTGGTAGTCGAGGCATGGATGGTGTGCTTGGCAGTGGGCAAGGTCGAGAGAGGCGGTGTCGGGCTGTAGCAGGGGGCGCACGGGCGGCGTCGTGCTGGAGTAGGGGGCGCCGGCGGACATGGAGGACGGGAGCGGGGGGATCGGAACGGTGGCGCAGGGAGCGGTGCCGAGTGTGGAGGGGAAGCGACGTAGCAGGGGGGCCTGCTAAGGGAACGGGCAGGCTGCCGGGGGGATGGAGTGGCGGCACAGGGGCGGAGTGGGCCGGAGCAGCGACGTAGGGAGGCTGCGGGAGCGGGGCTGTGGTTTGGGGCCAGCTGCGGGCGCAGAGAGGCTGCGGGGGGACGAAGTGGTGCCGCAGGGGGCGGTCACGGGTGAGGAGGGGGGAAGCGAGAATAGGGTTAGGGTCACGGTTAGAATCGGGGTGGAGGAGGTGGCGGTAGGACCAACTTACAACAGTGATAATTGGATGATCTGAGTCAATGGTTTAGATATCAAGATAATAGGATCAACTTGCAATGATAGTTATTGAATTTAATTTATCTAACTATTAGGAGGAGAGAGTATTAACTTTGCTAGATGATAAAAGGTTTAACTAAACTAGTGCTTTTATATTAGTATAGATGAATTCCCATGGCCGCACACAATCTCCTATATTGTACATCTAATTAACACCCTATTGCACCATCTCATACCTCACAATCCTATTGAGCTGTACAATGACATTCACCTGCAACTTCATCCCCATTCAAACACTAATCTATTACTCTCTCCAATCACAAATACATATCATTTCGGACATCCTAAAACTCAACTTTAATCACTATTTTATATTATAATATATTTATAAAATACAATAAAACAACAATATTATGAAAAAGTACTTTTTAGATAAAGCTATGCGTATTATTTTTATGTTTTTCATCTAAATATTCGAAAACATATAGATAGTCAATGTTTTGAAAATTTAACTGTATGTTTTTTAAAAGGACATGTATCTGTGTGACCGGAGGGAGGAAGTATACTGTATTCATCAACACGAATGAAGAATAGAAGACCTAATCTTACATTCAACTGAATTCCAGAACAAAGAGGGCCAAAACTTGATCGAGGTAGGCTCTTCCTTCGCCTTTTGTGTCGTGAGCAGATTTTATGTTACAACTTTATATGCCTATGCAAAATATTGTGAAGATAGTGTCAGAGGTGATGCATCGATGCCGAGTGCAGACTGATTGATAAGTAGAGGAATGCAAATTGGCAACGTGTGTGCGCTGTGTATGCAGGATATATACAAACTTCCAGTCATTTGCTTCTTAACTGCTCCTGTGCGGAGGAGGTTTGGATATGTGTCACCGGGCTCTGCATATCGACCTCCCTGATTTAGATATGACATTTAGAGCTTGTGGATCTTTGCTCGATGCGGGCGGGAGCACTGGGCGTACTGGTGATATATTATGGTGTGGCGATTATGAAAGGAACAAAACAGAAGAAAAATTGATAAAGAAGCATTCAGTGTCTGATACCAGAGACGTTCAGACTTCAGAGTTTTGCTGGTAACTTCTTGTAGTCCTTTTCTTTTCAATATTTTTGTTGTAGGTTTTATCTATTATCCTGTAGGCTTTGTTGTATATGTAACGCCTTAGGCCTTAATTCTCTCAATCAACTTACCTCAAAATTTTATTAATCATAAACGTCTCTGATATTATATTTCCACGGGAAAAAAGGAGCACAAATTAGCTGCAAAAAAGGGGAATCAAAGTGGTATACACAAAGGGACATGATAAATTACGGATGTACTCAAATAACAAGTAAGGGATAATTTGTTCTTAGCTACAAAGCATCATGACATTCCTATATAGAGAGGGCTTTTAATCCTAGAGATGAGCTCCAGCCATGGTTGCGTCCTTTGTAATGAAGAAAATGTGTGGTAGTTGAGGAATTTGATGACGAGGCCATGAGGGTCCTAGGTGAAGGACCATGTAAGAAGATCTAGAATTCTTTTGTGATGAATCATTGTAAGGTTTGTGAAGTGGTCAAATGGTTTTGTAAAGATTGTATTCGATTTGGATTGTTTTCTGAAAGTTCCAGAAAAACAGGGTTTTGGAAATTGAGTCATAGATCAAGTTGGGTTGACCTGGGTCACTGCATTAAGGGTGCATGATGCATGTTTGACTAACGTGGGTCAAGTTGTCAAGAACTTGTGCTCGAAAATGATTTCTTTATCTTTGAATGTGTAGAGACACTTGGAGTTATCATGGTCGACGGTACGGATCAGGGCTACGTTCAGGGAGGAGCCGAGCCTCAGAACGATCAAAGATACCGAGTGAGATGGTGAGCTCAAGCATGGCACGAGAAAGGCGAAAAATGTTGAAGGCGAGTTCGAACGGCGAGGTTGCACCATGTGGCTTAGTCGGTCTAAGTAGAACATGGTCTAGTGGCTCCAGTGGGAAAGACTTGCTAGCGTATGGTAAGCCAATGGTGAACCTACATGTGAAAAGCATGATGATTGCTTGCAATGAAAATGAAGACCCGATCAATAAAGGGTATTTTGGTAAGTTTGGCCAAAATACCGAAAGATGTCTTGAATCAAAACCGCGGCGCATGAGTATCACTTGGAGAGTGGTTTAGGTTAAGGAGAAGCTAGTTAGATCAAGGTAAAGAAATTATCAGATTCAGGTTTATGCGCTTTGAAAAGCGTGCATAAGTGAGCATGCGTGAGTAAAATCCATATGTGTGAGTTAACGGATTTTTTTCATTGTGCTAAGTGGATAATCTCCATTAGGATTAGGTGTGGCTAGTTAGCCCACCTATATAAAGAGATTAGGATGGAGACTTGTGTTAACCATCCAATCCATGTCTCTTGTGCCCTTATGTATAGGGTTAGGGTTTGAGAATTGAGTATCTTGTGTGCTCTTTGTCCTCTAAGGTAGAGTGGTTGTAAAATTTACCTCCTCAAGTAAGTAATACATCAATCTTTGATAAGCTCCATGGATCTATCTTATTTTGATTTATTTGCTCTTAATTGGGTTGGTTTTATCTCTCCTATTCCCTTTTCTTGATCTTGCTATGCCAAGAGCATGTAAGAGATAGAGATAACCTCTAAGAATCTATATCCATCTATCTAGGCACTTTGATAGCAAGTGTATCAAGAAAACCCATTTTTGCTTGATTTGGTCTCAAAGTGTGATTTTTTTATTCGAGAGTTTTTGACGTGATTTCTTTTTTGTATTCTTGCTTGATGCGATATGTGGGAATAAATCTAGACACATCTTGGTCATCATCCACCCACGAGCAAGTTGTATTTACATATTTTGGTTTTGGCTCGGTTTCAGTGCACATTTCCTTCAAACTAAAAAATGTCTCAACTTCGGCCATAATTTTCATGATCATTTGCTAAAATGGTTTTTGATAATCTAGAGAAGATCACTACAAAATTTCATGTAATTGGATCTACGGATCAAAAGATCTATCGATTTTCGGATTCAAAATAGTACTAAAATCACTATTTATTAGCCTAAATTTACTGTAGCAAGTGGTCAAATCGCCATTGGAGGAGATGTCAGACCATCTGGCCGGTCAGACCGCCATTTGTAAGCCGGTTAGACCGCCGGGAAGTATTGGATTCAAGGTTTTGTGTTCTTGAGCTTTTTGCCTTGAGTTTTTGGATGAAAATTCTATTTTCTGCAACTCGTAGTTGTATGAAAATAGAATTTTGAATACTTAGTGAAAAAACTGAGTTGTCACCATTCACCCCCCTCCCTCTATTGTCATCCGGTCCAACACTAGGTTGTCATCCGGTCCAACACTAGGGTTAATAAGGTTTATCACACTATCAAGCTCATATCTTATGCTTGATTTAAGGTTGTGTGACAGTAGTAAAATATGAGCAAAGATGTCTACTTTCCTCTAAAACTTTGGACTTTCAGATGTCGTCATTATTTAAACTAAAATAGGTAGTTCTTAGATGCATGCATATTCCGTAGTAAACAAAGGTTCTAGATGGAACTCTAAATTTTACTTTTAGATAATAATCTTTAGCTCTTAGCCCACTTATCAGTTATCACTTTGAAAAGGCGTGGTCACCAAATTCACCATATCTTTCATCTCTCTCTTGAAAGGCTGGTTATAGTGGTCACCACGGAGGGGCATGGCACAAGATGCTCATCGAAGCCTTCATTGTTGCTCGTGTCAACACTATAAGAAACTTGGTGGGAAGTCCGGGAGTGGTGCATCCCTTTCCAGGTACTGCATTACTAGTTGCAAGCAAGGGCTTGTCATGGGTAGCGAGTGGGAGCATAAGTGTCCAAGTTTCAGCACTAGCTCTTTATCGGCAACATGGGTTCCTTCTAACCTTGCATCCATGGCGTGGATGATCGAACCACTTTGCCATCTATTGAACACCCGGTTTGCTAGCACCATAGGGTCACCATGGGTGTTCACCTCGATTGGCTGCCTTCCATAAGCAACTTCCATCATATATACACCAAATGCATACACATCAATGGCCTTGGTCGCCTTACCGAGCCTTGCCAACTTAGGAGCAATGTAACCCTAGGTGCCTGCCACATGAGTGGTGTGGGCATCGGCTCTGTGGTCGTGCAACCTTTCAAGGCCAAAATCACCGAGCTTCCCATTCATTTCGTCATCAAGGAGCACATTGCTTGCCTTAATGTCTCGGTGTATGACAACTTGCTCCCAGTCCTCATGTAGGTAGAAAAGACCAGATGCAACCCCTTTGATGATGCAAAACCTATGAGCCCAATCTAGAGTCAAGTGTTTGTCTTCATTAAGCAAGTATCTATTGAGACTACCATTGGGCATATAACGTAGGCCAACCATTGGGCATATAACATAGGCCAAAAGGAGCTCCTGCCTATGGCGGTAGTAGCGAACAGTTGGGCAAGGTTGCGATGGTGGAGGAGACCAAGGATGGCAATCTTAGCCATGGATTCCTTCATCCCCAGCTTTGAGTCTAGAGACACCCGCTTGATTGCGATATTCTGCTTAGAGATAGCCAGGACACCTTTGTAGACCCTCCCAAATCCTCCCTTCCCAAGGAGCATCTTTTTGTTGAACCCACTTGGTGGCATCAAGTAGATCTTTGTATGTGAAAAATGGCGCCCACACTTATCAACTGACCATTCTTCATATCTCTTTGGTCTCTTCTTCAAATGCCACTTGATATTAATAAGCTAGAATAAGGAGAAGGAGCAAGGCAACTGTAGGTATGGTAGCTACAAGTAAGATAAGGATCAACTGATGTGCTTGCGAACTATACCTTCCTTTTCCTGCACAGGAGGTGCAAGAGTCTCCACGATTTCAGCCAAAGAAGGCACCTTATATAAATCAAGTGGTGGAGCCTCCCCATTCAGCTTGAAACTCCAGCCTAGAATTGTAATGGTTATTGTTGGGCCCTGTTGTTGCGGAAAACCCAGTGTACACCGAGTTTGAAAACACAGGTGAGAGATCGATGGTGGTTGATAGCAACGAACGCTAAGGTGCTATGGTGACATCCAGGTGGTGTTCTTTGCTATGGTAGTCCACCCATACTCGCACTAGGTTGCCACTGTTAAGTTTCAAGGTCTCAATCTGTGGAGTTTTTTTACCGAAATGACAAATTTTGAAGCGTGATTAGCAAAAATGACATCCTCGTAGCTACAATTGCAAAAATGGTGCTCTCGTCCTACAGTTATAGTGCAGTTTTAGCCATCGAGCGACACGTGGTGGAGCACCGCACGGTCACGTGTCGCCCTATAGTTAAAACCGCAGGGTCACAATGCTGTGCTCCGCCACATGTCGCCCCGTGGCTTGTCCGCACAGTGACCGTGAAGACGAGAGCACCATTTTTGCAATTGCGGAGACCAAACTACTAACATCAATCCGGACATGTTGCCATCGATGTCTTTGAGCTTTGAGTTCAAGGCGGTGTCAAGCTCGACAGCGAAGAATTCTTGATTGGAGGCACGTGTGTCTTGTGCACTAGCAAGGCCCAGGTACTGACCTGGCATGTTGCTGTGTAGGTGATACAGCCCCTTGGTGGAAGAAAGCACGAAGGTCATGCCATGGGCGCTCGTGAAGCTAGCGGCCTTGGAGTCGATGAGTGTTGATTTACATGATTCGAATTCTGACAATACTAATGGAGGACAGTTTGTGGTAGTAGAGGGCCGGTATGGATTTGACCACTTTTTCAGATAAGTTTCCTTTTATGACTTTGAGTTATTTTGTATCTACATATATACCATCCATAAGCTATACGGGATGAGTTGACAACTCATAGTAAATCCCCTGTGTTTTGCAATTCTCCTCATATAGTTATCATTGCCGATTATACGACCATAGTTTTTTTTTGTAAAATTTTCTACATTAAAATCTATGTCTCTTATTCTTAATTATGTTCGTTGTTTGCTTGTCGATTTCTAACAATGAGGAACACAGAGGTTGTCTAGATGGAGGCATTGAAGACCTCCTCGGTGAAGTTGAGAGGGTTGCTGTACAAAGCTTACTCTTCCATGTGGGAAAAGCCATGGGTGAGCCTAGCACGGCTTGTGATAGAAGCTTGGCCATCGAGCTCCATGTTCGTCCTAGAGAAACCAATGAATATTAGGGGCTAGTTCTTTTCAGTTTATAACTTATGTTTTATTATTTCTTCTGAATAGATAAATGAGACAGCTTCTCCGTCTCTATTTCAGAATGGTTTATCGGCATTCATTTATTCACACAAGCGCTCATACTAAAATAAAAAACTATCAACCACGGTGAAGCGGAGTGGAAAGAGTAGTAGGAGATGCAGGAGCTGGCAGGAACGGAACATAGCCATAGGATGGTCTTTCAATACTCATCTCTACAAAACCAAAATGCTGTCTTATAAAATGACACACTGAATTAAGCAAGCAGTGAAGCTAGCAGACGTACAGACAGTCAAACTAAAGAACAAGAAGGCCATTTGATAGGTACAAGCGCCGTGACGAAGTTGTCATACAAGACACATGTAGCATTGGATTAGTGATTGTGAGATGTGGACTTGTTCTTTGGTCAATATTGGGGGTGTTCTTTTGGCTTCCAAAACGACTTTTGGCTTTTGTTATAGTATCTAACTTTTAAATAAAGTATTTTCTCAAGATAGAATCTACAAGTTAATTGTAGTACACGTTAAAAGCCTAACATCTGTATCAACCAAAATTACAAATGAGTATCTCTCTACAATCTCTGTTGCAAACAGCCAAAATTCAAAAATTTCAGCCAAAAGTCATAAGCCGCAGCCAAAAAGAACAGGCCCATTAGTGTCTAGCAGTGACTGGCTACAACTCTTTCTTTCTTTCTTCTCCTCCTACGCCCCCTCTCTCTCTCTTTTTTTTTTGCAGTTGGCCAGGGCATGGTCAAGCGTGTGGGTTGATGTTGTTTTTATTCTGTTCATGGCGTCTCCTTCTCCAAAAGATAGGTATACAAAAAAAAAAATACAAAATAGGAACCTTTGCAGCCTCCCTTCCCCCTCCCCGCATTTTTTGAAGTAAGATCACCGGCCAACCGGTGGCTAGTCTAATCGGTACGGTACCTGTGTTTTAAGTCCCTGTGACTACATGGTATATGGATTTTTCGGGATTGAATCAACCCACCATCCATGCCGTGAATTTCAGATAAAAAAGTGCAAAGTGCCCAAGTATTTGAATTGAGGGAGTAAGATGTAAGCACTTACGAAATATGGCGTCCCATATTACGTAATGCACCATCCATGCCGTGAATTTGTCAAAGATGATGCAAGACCTAGAGTCGCTCACCAACTGTTGTACCTACCCGCGTCTGGATTTTGGGCAATCGGTTGACTAGTGCTTCATTTTGCTGACAAGCACAGATACGCGGATACCGTTTACTCTTCAGCAAAGACTTGCCGGCAGTCAAGTACCGTTCTAGTTCGTGGGACTGTTACGCAGTTTAGTTGCCCAACAATTTCAACTCGCTCTCCTTCAGCAATCACCATGTATAATTCCTTCAGATAGTCATAGTAACTTTGTGAAGAATGATCCCTCCCTGCTCACGTCTTAGTTGTCTCCTTCCCATCGTCCTCCTCCTCCATTGTCCTATCCACCATCGTGTCTGGAGGACATCGGCCTCCGCTCGCCGCAGCTCCATCGCCTCGGCCTTTGTGCGCCGTGGCTCCACTGTGCACCTTGGCTTCCACGCCCCTTGGCTCTGCCGCATGCCCCGGCCTCCGCATGCCATGGCTCCATTCGCCTTGGCTTCGCCACACACCTCAACTCCACAGGCGCTATTTTGAAAGGTAGGAGAATAGTGATTCGGTCTCCCTATCTCCACGTGTGTAGCGCCTATCTTGGCCTCAAGCCTCGGCCTCTGTGCACCATGGTTCCACCGCGCGTCGTGGCTCCACCATGCCACTCCGCCTTGTGCCTCGGCCTTCACGCACCATGGCTCCGCCACGAGCCTTGGCTCCCTCCGCCTCGGCCTCTGCTCACCGTGGCTCCACCTCGCGTCCCCATCGTACTCTATGAAGTATAAAGCGTTGGGACCCTTATACGTCCTGAGCCACTCTACATAGTATAAAAAGCGCCGGACGCTCGTGTGTCCTGGGCCAGCCCGCGAGACTCTAAACAAACCACACGGAAGCCTCACACCCTGACATACTCTGCGGAGTATAAAGTATCGGGACCCTTGTGTGACCCAGCGCCCTTCTTGGCTTACGCCACTCGCCCTCCGTGGGCGCTGTCTTCAAAGGTAAGGGAACAATAGTTCGGCCCCCTGTCTCCGCATGCATTAGCGCACTTATCGGCCTACATTGCTTGCCCTTCACGAGCGGTGTCTATGAAGGTAAGGGAACAATGGCTCGATCTCCCTACCTCCATGTGTGGTAGCGCTTTTCTTGGCCTACGCAGACGCTGTCTTCGAAGGCGGGGAACGACGGTTCGGCCTCCCTGCCTCCGCGTGTGTTAACACCCTTCTCAGCCTACGCCGCTCACCCTCCATAGGTGCTATCTTTGAAGGTAAAGGAACGACGGTTCAACTTCCCTGCCTCCGTGTGTGTTAGCGTTCTTCTCGACCTACGCCGCTCATCCTTCGCGGACGCTATCATCGAAGGTAGGGAAATGGCAATTCGGACTCCCTGCCTCTGTGTGTGGGACCACCCTTCTTGGCCTACGTCGCTCACCTTCTGTGGGTGATATCTTCGAAGGTAGAGGAACAACAGTTTAATCTCCCTGCCTCCGTGTGTGTTAGTGTCTTTCTTGGCCTATGCCACTCACCCTCCGCGGCGCTGTTTTGTAAGGTAGGAGAACGGCGGTTCGGCCGCTCTGTCTCTACATGTGTTAGCGCTTTTCTCAGCCTACGTTGCTTGCATTCCATGGGCGTTATCTTCAAAGATAAGGAAATGATGGTTCATCTCTCTGCCTCTGCGTGCGCTTGCCCACCACGAGCGTTACCATTCAAGGGAAGGAGTTCATGGCTGAGATCGCTATCCTTGGTCATGTTCGGCCCCGTAACATTGTTCAACTTCTTGGCTATTGCAGGCATAAGCAGAAGCTACTCTTGGTCTATGGTTATATGACTAATGGCAGCCTTGACAGGTACTTGCATTAAAAGGATAAACCCACTCTTGATTGGGCTGAGGCTTCGCATTATCAGTGGCGTAGCTTCCGGTCTCTTCTACCCACATGAGGATTGGGAGCGGGTCATCAAGGCAAGCGATGTACTCCTCGACAACGACATGAGCAGAGGCTCGGCGACTTTGGCCTCGCGAGGCTGCACGACTACGGAGCCGACGCGCACTGTTGACTTTGCTCAGAAGAAAAAAAATCGTATATCGTAAATAAATTGATAGAATACGAGAGAATTTTTAAAAATTTTATTCTCTTATTTATTTCTTACAAAAACTGGTTATAAGCCTTTTCAATATATAGGCTAATACTCTTCTACTAATATAAGTATTTGGACTTCAAGTTTGTCTCGACTTCAACTTAAATTACATACGGAGACATATTCTACTACATCTTGGACTCTAAGTCAAGATTATTTCCATTAATCTCCTTAGTAATCTTGACTCAACGTACTCTAATTAGTCTCAATACATTATAAACTATTAGCCACACCTCCACATGAAGAGTTCTACATACGAACTACATATTGGAACTCAATTCAACTGGTATAGGTCTATCCAGATGCGAAGACTCTAACTTGTTGAGGCAATAAGTCTCATCTACGACTTACCTAACTTATACTTGACACATAATAACAACATATCTTCCCAATGTCTCGAACTCATCTCTATGTTATTGAGTTTGGATAGAGAACACATCTTCTCAATGTCCGGACTCATATCAGCTTACTTGAGTTTGGACGACGAACATATCTTCTCAACGCTCAACGCTCGTTAAGGTTTTATGTACATCATCATCTTGATTGTCCGGGTTACATAATTGTTCATCATGAACATTGGATAATGCATTGAGATAGCGGAACTCACCTTCATCATCACACTGGATGATACCTAATCACCGGTGAAACAACTTCTTGGAAAATGTGATATGATCTTAGACACAGATCAAAAACTCAGGTTTACTCTCTATGACGGACCAAATGACTGAACCTTATCTTCGATTTTAAAATAGATAACTGCTGAGCACTGGACTTTGCTTTTTCACTTGAACTGAGGGACTAAAATAAAACGCTACTTTTCACTGTCGTCCAATAAACGATTTGATTTCTGCCAAAGCTAGGACAGAAGGAAAACTGTTGCTACTAGTCGGTTTTTCGTCGCGCGGACGGACAAAAAGAAACTGAAGCCGCTTCTCTATGGTGCCTTTTATTTTGCTGTGCTGAGCCTTAGACTTTGCCTCGGAGACGGCCTACACCAACTCGGTTTCGGCTCGGAATTGGTGAAAAATCTCACGGGGAATCAGCGACGAGTTCGGAAGCAAAATCGCAGAAGCTTTCTCGGTCTCGACGAGAAATAGACGTTGCAGTTTCCGGAAAGACTTCTCACGTAGGGCCCGAAAGTTTGCTGTCTCCGGCCACGTGCGTCCCTTGGACCGGATGACTTGTCTCTCTCTGCTGTCCTTGCTAAAAAAAGTTGCTTTGCTGACTGAAGCTTGCTGCAAGACAGGACTCGAACGCCAGAGATGGGAGCTACTTGGCTTCTGGTTACGTGTCGTCTTTGCGTTGGAACTGAGAGCAAACTGAGCTCTCTGTCCTGTCTTCTGATCAATATGAACATGGGCTTAAACAAAAGTTTTATTTTTACACTATTCATAATTTCATCTTTTCTGAATTTTGATTTTTTGAGCTTTTTGTCGGTTCTTTTTTCTCGTATTCGTTTGCGTTATGCGTGATGGGCTAACATATTTTTATATTTTTAATTTTCTAAATTTAATTATGTTAAATAAGTTCTCTCTCACCATTTCAGTGTTTTTTTCACCACACATGTATTTTCATAAGCTTTCAGCCGAACCGATCACCACAAATTTTGAGCGGGAGAAAGCACAACTTTCTTCGTGCACAGCACGCAGTAGCACCTGGCTTTTTCCTCAAAAGTCGCCGCACGCCCCAGGAACTTTGCGCGCGGAGGACTCGCGATGCGTCGGGACCGAGAGATCGGAGAGAGCCGACGTGTGCTTTTTTTTCTCATTCTGCGGCTGGATAATTGTAACATCTTATAATTTTGTTTTCTTTGAAAACTAATTTCAATTAATTATTTAAAACTTTAGGATTATTTGGATTATTTGTGAATTACTGGAAGAAATCTTAAAATTTCAATTTTCAATCTCCCGCTAAAATTTTGAATTTCCAAATTCAAATTCCAAAAATTCAAAATCAAATCTCTAAAAATCTCAAATCTCTAGAAAAATATCCATTTTATTTTTCTAGGCCCAACCTATTTTTTTGTTTCTTCTTGGCCTATTCTTTTCTCTCATTTCTTTCTTTCTCTCTCCTCTCGGTTACTATTCATACTACAGTCTCGATGCCACTGTTCATCTTCCCAAACGTGACTGAAGCAAGTTCAAAACAGAGGGCCATACGCCTCTTCCTTTCCCCAAGCTATCTTTCCATCCAAACCCCATCTTCTCTTCGTTCCAAAATGAAAAACCGTCCTCATGACTTAAGCAATCAATTCATATCCGTTTCTTTGCCATTTAGTCATCCGTTTTTCATTTTTTAGGCTTCAAAACTTGAAAACGAACATTGCCTTAAACTTGACCGTTTCAATCCATTTCTGCTCCCTCTGAGCACTCAAATGCAATCCTAGTGATCTACTCCAACCTATGGACCCCTCTTACAAACTTCCTAGAGCCAGAAAACCGTTTCCATCGCAAGCTCATCGCCCCCAAAAATTGTTCGTCGCACTGACTCGCATTCCGAGCGCTCTGGTGATCTTTTTCAAAATTCTTTCACACCATTCCCTGTCTCAGTACCCAAGAAACTCATTCACCATTTTTTTTATTTTTCGCAGTCAATCGACGGGAATTGAGCTTTTCACGGAATCGGCCGTTTTCGACTTTCCGCCGTCGATTCGTCGTCATCGGTGAGCGCTTTCCTAACTCCTTGTACCGAGAGCATCACCTCCATCTCCTCAACACAATCAATCACTCAGTTCACCCAATAATTGGCCAAGGAGCTCCACCACCGTGCACCACCACCATGCCGGCCGTCCTCACCATCGCGGGCCATCCCTGGCCATCCTCTAGCCAAATCAGCACATCCGGCATGATCCGTGTACTGAGGAGTTGCCGATGCTCATGCTATCCATCGCTGGCCCCACCGGAAGCTCGCCGTCATCTCGCCACCCATGGCCGTGCCCATGGGAGTGCGAGCCGTCTGACCGTCTGAGGCCCCAATTTGTGGCCTCAAAAATCGGCCCAGCAGGAGAAGGCACATGTATTCGTGTGAGGCCAGAGCGCCAGATAGGGGTGAAAACGGATCGGATACGGACGGATAATATCTCTACCATATTTATTTTCATATTTTTTTACGAATACGGATACAAATACGGATAACTCGAATACGAATACAAATACGAATAATATCGAATACAGATACGGATCGAATACGAATCGAAACGAATATGGTTACGAATATTTATCGGAACATGAAAACCCCTTAAACTATACATCCAAAATTAACGAAAATACATAAATAGTTCATTTTTTCAAAATATTCATGAAATCTAAACAAGCATAGTCTTTGTATCCATAATAAATATACCCAATAGTCGATCATAACATAACTACATAAGTAGCAACAACGTGCAATTCATGGAATACACATGATGACATAATAGCAATTTGAACAAGCATAAGAACATTTCATTCCTCCATTTCATCCACCAAGTCCTCCATGATAGCAATTTAAATAAGCATAAGAATACTAGGCTTATCAGATCCGTATCCAGTATCCGGTTTCAGATATCGGGCTAAAATCCCAGATATCCGGTTTCGTATTATCCGGATTATCCGTATCCTTATTCGACGGATACTAGGTTTACTGTATTCGTATCCGTATCCGATAAAAAAATCCGTATCCATATCCGATCCGAGAACTATCCGAAAAAAATCCGACCCGACACAACCCGTATCCGTCCGGATCCGACGGAAACTATATGATCCGTTTTCACCCCTAGCCCCAGAGCCTAGCTCGAGTCCGCGCGCGACGACTTCGCATGCGTGGCGCTTCGTATTCTCGGCTCCGAGCCCCGAGGCCCCCACGGCGTTTCGTATTCTCTCTTGTATTCGTGACTTCGTCAGTTCGTGTTCGTCTCGTCTCCGCCGAGCGCCGGCCAGCCGGCTCGTCCAATGTCCATTCATCCAGAGCCGTGCCGTTACTTAGAGCTTTGTACATGGCCTCCAAATTTCACGGCACAGCCCTGTCGCCACCATTTTGGCCGTCGTTTCCAAACGTGTTGCAGCCCCTGTGAGCCGCACCGGCCAATGCCGTCTTTGTCCATCCTCTTCTCATGCCCCTGCGAACCCGCTTAACCAAACCCCAAGCCACCCCGGCCCTCTGCTCGCATGTGCATGGCCATGCCCGAGCCATGCCAGGATGCCATGCGAGCTGTGCAAGAGCTTAGCCTTTGTGCCACATTCAACTAATTTGTTGTAAGCAGCACTTACATGTGATAATATGGCGTGGTGGTGAGAGCCTTGGCTTGTATTCCTTTGGGAGTTCAAGTCCTAGGAAATGCAAATTTCCTCCCTCTTTGATTTTCCAATTATTTTCTTCCTTGAGTCAACGACAAGTGGGCCTCACATGTCATAAACTCAAATATATCCAAACATCAGCCAAAAATAAGATTCTAGAGAATATTCTCTCAGTTTTGCAATTTTCTGGAATTACCAGTCCGTTCGATATTGCAGATGTTCGTTCTCCCTCATACGAACTCCGAATCTGTTGATTCTTTCTCCTAAATTCATATAAAATCTTAACCTTTCTTCAGTATATATTTTGTATTTTTGTTATTTTATTTGTATTTATTTATTCATTTGTATTTGTCGTTTCGCGCGTAGAACCCGACGTCGCCGAAGAATTTTTCGATCTGTAGCAAGAAGGTTCAGACAACGTGTAAAAAGGCAAATCTCCTTCGATCATATTGTACCTATGTTTACCAAAATTATTTTATTATTTTAAATTAAAATGCATTGCTATGTTACATAAAATGATAATTATGTTTTAAGAATAATAGTTAAACCGATAATTGTTATGCCCTCTTTTGACATTGATAACCATGTACCTTTGTCACCCTAGGCTTCTCTTGTCTCAGTATTGAGATTATTATGAGATTTTTTTAATTTTAGAACGGTAGTAATTGCTTAGACAAGTTAGTCGGTCAATATAACCCTTCGGGTGGAAAATTGATATGTATGATTTAATCTTTTTTCAAATAATTTAGTGGCAATAAGTATTGCTGTTGTTTTAAACTAAAATAAAATGATAAAAATTTGTTTTAGACTTAGGCAGATAGTAATATTAGATTGGTGCGGATTTAGCATGAGAACTTGTATTGTGAATGTTCCGTTCTAGTCAATTAAGGGCAACATTGAAGAAGGGCAGCAGCATGGTGACCAGCGTGGTGAACATGATGAGAATGGTGCGTAGCACCAGCTTGAGTGGCGCCACTGCTACAGACAATAACGACCGGTCCGGTAGGCGCACATAGTAGGTCGCGCTGATGAACTTGGCGTCCGGCCACTGGCACGCCACGTAGCTCTGCTGCGTGAACACTTGCAATGAACATGAGATCCATCAGTCTGGGCGATGAGCTTTGCTAATGGGAAAATTCAATAATTTGCCACTCTTATGAGTAGAGTGGCGATTTGAGCTTCGGTGGCCTACATGGAGCGATAATTGGCTAATGTTAAGAGTGGCAAAAAATTGAATCTCCCTTGCTAACGGTCGGAGGAGGTGCACGTATGCATGATTCATTAATGGAGGATGGTGTTGTTGATTGATCGAGGGGCTGCCTGGAGGGGGCGCCATCCCCTGGGTCTACGTTATAGGAATCTAGCCTAAAGCCGAAAAGAACATCATTTTCATTTTTCCCACTAAAAACTATTTTTAATTATTTCCCTAATAGCCTATTTTAAAAATTACTTCCGAATAAAATATTGTTCGGGATGGGCGAGCACGCCAAAAATCTAGGCTGGCCATGAACAGGTCTTTTGTACTTTGTAGTTTGTGTTCTTTTGGCTGCTACTTATCGTTTTGAGTCCTATTACGAACGTTTGTGCAAATAAATTAAATGTTGATAAGCCGTTTCCAAACATTGACGAAGAAACCGCCTGTTAGTTTATTTGAGGAAAACCATAAGCTAAAAACGGCCCTACTTCTACCTACGTACGTGTGAAAACATAAGTCGTTTTAGGGTTAATGTTTACAAATTTTTAGGTTTAACAACTAATATATAAAGAATTACCTAGATTGAAAATATATAAAGAATCACTGCCGCTGGATGCTTCATTGGCAATTTCCCTTAATACCACATCATTTATTTGGAGCTTATTAGTAATTAATTTACTGCAGGATCCTTCAATAATAAATTTAAGTACTCCCTCTATCTAAATTTATAAGACATATTTTTTATTGACACATAGATCAAGGAGATAGAAAAAAATAACTAGATCACATATAATTATTATCTCTAAGTGCTATATTCAATCCATACATACAGACAATAACAAATAAATATATATATATTTATTAGAGATATAAAGAGAATATAACATTAATTTATATTAAAATATAAATTATGTTCTATATTATAAATAAAATTACTTAAAAATAAGTCTTATAAATATAAATATGTAAGTAAAATATCGACGGTGGTTGTTTCGTAGAATCCCACTCAGCTGCTCTCCCGTCTGGCTTTAGGGTGCTTTGTGACACTTGGAATTCCTGGGAACCCACCAAAGATTGGCTTGGCTTCGGTCATTAGCTGGCCTCCTTACATTAGTAGTCATTGTCCAACAGTCCATCTTCCAAGCTTCTTTATTGAGTTTACGCCTTTACGGTCGATCCCCTTCCTGCGAACCACGCGACCGCTGAGCTCGATTGGGATGGCGAAGGTCCTGGTGAGCGTGTCCACGGGCGCCATGGAATCCCTCCTAGGGAAGCTGGAAGCTCTGCTCGGTGAAGAATACAAGCTGCAGATTGATGTCCGTGGGGACATCGATTCCATGAAGAGGGAGCTCGAGGCCATGGAAGTATTCCTCCTGAGGATGTCCGAGCGGAGCGACCACGACGGGCAAGCCAAGCTTCGGATCCGCGACGTGCGGGAGCTCTCCTACGACATCGAGGACCGCATCGACGAGTTCATCCTCCTACTCGACCGCGAGGCTAATTCTTCTTCCAAGCATCATGGGCTGATCATGAAGCTTGTGGGCAAGTGCAAGAACAAGATAAGTGAAATCATGACTCGCCGTGAAATTGCGAAGGAGATGAAGGAGATCAAGAAGCAAATCGATGAGACGACCAGGAGGCACAAGCGGTACAAGATAGACGAGACCAACTCCATGCCAAGCAAGGTGACGGTAGATCCGCGGGTTTACAATCTGTACAAGGATGTATCGCAGCTCGTAGGTATTGACGGCCCAAGGGATGAACTCATCAAGCTGCTGGATCTGCTGACAGAGGAGGATGTTGATGCTCCGGCGAAGAAACAGTTGAAGGTGGTTTCAATTGTCGGATCTGCAGGACTGGGCAAGACGACCCTTTCCAAACAAGTGTACGACGAGCTCAAACGAAATTTTGAATGCAGCGCTTTTGTGTCTGTTTCACAAAATCCTAATATCATGATGGTCTTAAGAGAGATGCTGAGCAAAGTCAGCGGTGACAACTTTGCCAACACTGAAGCAGGAAGTGTAGAACAACTCATCTCCAAAATTGCAGAATATCTCAGCGATAAAAGGTACCTACATAGTTACATTATTATGTATAGAGACTAGAGAAATTTAGTGCAAAGCAATAGGTACAGCTTATGGTACAAACATGTGCAAAGAAATCACAACCGTTCTCTTTTTGGGCCAGAACGACTAGGAAAATGTTGAAGTTCATACTGTTACTCTTCAAAAAAAATGTTGAAACATTCGGAACCCAGGAATTTATGTTGTTTCCTTTAAAATTACTGCAGATTTTATTAGAAATTCATTCGTTGAACCTCATCTCCTGGTGGAAGCACGAAAACCATTTTTGTTTAGGAATCAAACCAACATGAAAAAATTCAATAAATATTTATAGTCTACGAATTGTTGTAGCACCCTGTAAATTTCAACTTCAAACTCGAAATGTGTTAGAACAAATAAAAAAGAGAGAATTTTACTGTGCATAGTACCTCATGTTCTTTTCTTTTTTCCTTTTCCTTTGATTTAGCGTGTCAGAATTTCCTATGTTTATTACTGTCAACATAGATTAAAGTTGATATTGAAATTTACTGTTTAAAATGTAAAGCAGAAACTATAGTACCCTTTATTCTGTTTCCTCAACTTGCTTAGTAAATTATATTACATTAAATAATTGCTAACCTATATTTTTTATGAATATAACAGGTACTTTATTGTGGTTGATGATATATGGAAAATAGAAACGATGGAAATTATCAAATGTGCTCTGCAAAATAATAGTCAAGGTAGCAGAGTAATTACAACAACACGCATATCTGATGTTGCCAAAATGCGTTGGTCATCAAATGGAAATTATATTTACAACATAGAGCCTCTCAATGATGTTGACTCCAGAAGTTTATTTCTCAGAAGAATTTTTGGACCTAAAGAAAGATGTCCCACTCATCTGGAAGCTGCTACTGATAAAATCTTGAAGAAGTGTGGTGGTATACCGCTGGCTATCATTACCATATCAAGTATGTTGTCTGAAAAACCGACTACAGACGAGCAATGGAACAGGGTGGAAAATTCTATTGGTTTGGTGGATGGAAATGGTACCGAGATAGATGTCATGAGAAGGATACTATCTCTCAGTTATTTTGATCTTCCCTACCATCTGAGGACTTGCTTCCTATATCTAAGTATGTTCCCTGAAGATCATATTATTGAGAAGAAGCGTTTAATACATAGTTGGATTGCTGAAGGATTTATCGAACAAGGTGGAAAAGATGAACGAGAAATTGGTGAAGACTATTTTAATGAGCTGATCAATCGGAGCTTAATCCAGCCATGGGTATTGGATCTATCCAATTTCGAGATGTTTTGTCGAGTTCATGACGTGATTCTCGGTTTCATCATTTCCATGTCTATTGAAGAGAATTTTGTTACTCTATGTGGCGCTTCAGAGCTCACACCAGCGCCACAGAACAAGATTCGCAGACTATCTGTCCAATATTGTGACCAGGGATGCTCCGTGGAGCGGAATACTCTACATCATGTCAGGTCCCTTTATGTATCCGACTCTGCCAGACAGATACCCTCTCTTTCAAACTTCAAACATTTGCTTGTTTTGGACATAACACAATCACGATTCAGAGATGGGCATCTTTTGAAGATAGGAAAATTACATCATCTGAAGTACTTGTGTCTGGTATGTATAAATATAGAAGAACTTCCAGAAGGAATAGGAGAACTGCAGTATTTGGAGACACTCGATGTATGCCGCTGCAGTAGGATCAGAAAATTGCCGTCGACGATTACTCGACTTCAACGATTGGTCCGTCTATTTGTTAACGAGGATAGCATACTGCCGGATGATATTGGAGAGCTAAAAAACCTGCAAGAGCTAAAAGGAGCAAAGGTCTCCACAGACTCGCCACCAAATTTCATCCGAAGCCTAGGTGAGCTAAGCAAGCTGAGGACCTTGAGTATATGTTGCCGTGGAGAAGCAAAACAATATGAGGAAAAACTAGTCGCTTCTCTTTGTAAACTAGGCAATGGCAACCTTCATTCGTTGACTGTTTATAACCCTCCATCGAGATTATTCGAATTATGGTGCTTGGCTGCACCCAACCTTCGAGAACTTCAAATCTACGAAGTGGATAGGTTTCCGAGATGGGTGGGGTCACTTCAGAAGCTCCAGAAACTGGCTGTGTATGTTAAGGAGGTACGTCAGGAAGATATCGATATCATTGCAGGCATACCCGGATTGATATTTCTTGTGATAGATTCCTACTCTTGTTTCAATGAAAGGATTGTCATTAGTGGTGGAGGACGCTTTGAATGCCTGAAGAGCTTCAGTTATGGCACTACGGGTGGTCCAATGGGTCCATTGTTTGAAGCTGGTGCTATGCCAATGTTGACGCACCTTCACCTTAAGTTCTGGGGCCATTGGACAAAAGGTCAAAGCTGTGGTGGTTTCGATTTCGGTATGCAACAGCTCTCTAGCCTCGCCGTGATCAATGTCTCACTTCAGAAACCGTACACTTTTGACGCTCGCGCAGACAAAAAAGTAGTAGATGATCTGAAGTCTGCCATCACAAACGTCTGCAGTACACTTCCCAACCATCCATTTCCGAATTTCTACATGAGGTAGGGTGAGAATCAGGTGGTATAGTTAGTTTGTCTCTTGTTATCATGCGCTGTATGTATGCACGTTTTTTGACGAACAATATGTATGCACGTTGCCATGCCCTTTGGATCGATCTGCGACAAGTCTACGTAATATTGTAATGTAAACTGATTGAGTGTGATCAGTGTGTGATCACGGCAGACAAGCTTTCCTGCTTAAAACGGTTTAAGTTTTTGGCTTCTGATTTATTTTTCACTATTCAACAATTTTATCTTTTTTTTTTAGTTTTTTAGCTGTTTTTAAGCTTTTTTGTCAGTTCTTTTTTTCATATTCGTTTGTATTGTCTGTAATAGGCTAACTTATTTTTTCTATTTTTATTTTTTTAAATTTAATTATATCAAATAAGCCACCATCAGTTACAGTGCAATTTCAGCTAGTTACAGTGCTTTTCAGCCATAAACCACTAAAAAACCATTTTGAGCACCCCCTTACTACTTTAAAGTTACTATAGCCGTATATAGCCCCGTTCTTTTACAGCTTTTGGCTTTTGTACAATAACTAGCTCTTTAAACGGAGTGTCTTTTCAAGATAGAGTCTAGTAGTTAATTGTAGTACATACTGTACCGACTTTATTTATATCGACAAAATCACACATGAATTTTAGTTACTCTGTAATATCTCACATAAATAGCCCAAAAGTCATAAGTCGTAGTCAAAAGTCATAAGCCACAATAAAAAAGAACATACCGTATATGTCGTAACAGATATTGAAGAGCTGGTAGAGGAGATTGATGAAGACTGGAATTGAAGGGATTAACTGCAACTGTTCCTTTCTATCAACACCAACCGTCTAATTAAGCCCCGAGCCCTTGATCTCACATTTTATTTTCTTGTAATTGGTAATTTGAACAGGACAAATTTTATTTTAGCGTTGATGCACGGAGATCGAACGCATTCACTCTGCCACCATTTGAAAATCAAGAGGAAGATCATGTTACCAAAGGTGAGCGAAGAACATTTCATGGAATATTAAACAAAATCACTTCCTCATCGAACATTGCTGAACGGAAGCAAGCACTCCAGATCCTCGGCTACTTATCAAACGTAACAGCGAACTGTGAGATACAACTGGTCATTAACACCCTGTAACGACGGAAATACGCCTGAGCCAAGAAGAATACTTCCACCATCTTCAAGTCTCTCACAACCAAGGTTTCAAAACCAGAAACCGAAAGAAATTCTGGCCGGCGGCCGATAACGGTAACCGGCCCGGTTACCGAAAAACCGGCAAAAAATCAGTCATAATTTAAAAATCAAAACTTGAATTTTAAGATGTTTTAAAATCGGTAACCAAAAAAACTGGACGATAACCGAAAAAACCATCCAAAATTTGAAAATCAAAAATTGATACCGATCGGTTTTTAGTTACCGGTCTTCACCGATAGAAACGGTAACGGGCGGTCCGGTAATCGCCGGGATTTTAAAACCGCTCACAACACGCAAATACATGCTCAAAACTGCCTTCCATTCAGAGCTGTAGACTTTTCTCTTGGCAAAAAAAGGAATTCACAAATCATTCATGTAAAAATAGGAAGCACAGATAGGGGTGGAAAACGGTAACGGATAATTTGTTTTATCCGATATTCGTATTCGAGAAAACGCGAATGTGGTAAACAAAAATCTATATTCGAAAATGTTCGTATTCGTATTCGATAATATTTGTATCCGTATTTAAGAATATTTGTATCCGTATTCGTATTCGAGACTATTTGATTTATATTCGATCCGTTTCTAGAACCCATGGAAAATCCGTATGAATTTTGTGATTCAAAATTTGAATTTAGGCGGTTTAAAACCGGTAACCGGTCAAAAATCGGTGAAAAATCGGTAAAACCGCTAGGAATCTGTTTTATCCGATATTCGTATCCGAGAAAATCCGTATTCGAAAATATCCGTATTCGTATTCGAGGATATTCGTATCCGTATTTGAGAATATTCGAATTCGTATTCGTTTTAAAAATATGAATTTGTATTCGTATTTGAGACTATTCGATCGTATCCAATCCGTTTCCACCCCAAGCACAGACGGTATCAGGGAACCCACCCTAGCTGATGCACAATTTACTGCTACCGCCACGAAATTCATCAGAGCACGACACGGCGCCATTTTCGACACAGCAAGCAACATAGCAACTGACGGG
Source organism: Bonia amplexicaulis (assembly GCA_036346245.1). NCBI lineage: Eukaryota > Viridiplantae > Streptophyta > Magnoliopsida > Poales > Poaceae > Bonia > Bonia amplexicaulis. The sequence continues at coordinate 4,680,244 of CM070769.1, forward strand.
TTGTGAGTATTACATGATTCTAGCTGGCACAGAATCTCAGGTTAAAAGTCGAAACCACATAGAACTGTATCATGATTAAATAATAGGCTCCAAACATAGCTAGTATAGGGTACTAACACAAGACAAAACGATAAACATCCTGCCTGGAAAAAAACCCCTGACTGGAGCCAACTAGGGGATTTGTCTCGAGCATCTCAGCTTAAATACTCATGACATCACCATCCTCATGATGATTACATTAGACATTATTCATTCTCACTTCTCATCCTCGTCATCACCGCCGTCGCCACCGCCACCACTCGTCTTTTTCAGGTTCTCTTTTCACTCTGATCGGGGGCCTCCACCGAATGGACTTGTCAGTGAAAAGTCAACGTGCTTCTCAGACTCAACCCTCACCATGAATGATGGGACGTTAACAATTTGTCTACTAACCCTGCAACGTGGTTTCAAAAAAAATCATCACCCAGTCATCCGCGACGTCAATAACACCTTAACAGAAACATTGATAAATGCTACAACCATGACTGCACAAAACTATGTTGTCACTGCTGTATCACATCAGAATTCAGACTACCTAAATGAGAATAGAGATCAACCATGTAATATAATCTCAGTAGGGGTGCAAACGGATCGGATTCGGACGGATATTGTTGTTACCATATCCTAACCTATATTTTTTCTCCGGATTCGGTACCAATCGGATTCAGTACCAATTGGATTCGGTGTCGGATCGGTCGAGATTAACTCGAGCCGTTTGCACCCCTACTTGTTTGTAAGGAATATATGCAGTACAATAAATGGAGTAGGAGGTCGTACTGTCAAGAACTTGATGTTACTACTTAATAGCTGATGTGGAAGATTTTATTTTACCATTGCAAAAGAAAATGAAATGTCAAATAGTAGCACTAACCTGAAATCAAACTTGAAGACGTATCGGATTCGGACGGATATTGCTGTTACCATATCCTAACCCATATTTTTTCTCCGGATTCGGTACCAATCGGATTCGGTGCCAGATCGGTCGGGATTAACCCGACCCGTTTGCACCTCTAAATCTCAATTGAACAAAGATCAATTGAGACATGCACGTAATCATTGTCTGACCCAACAAGCCACTGAAATGCTATCTATTTGGTTATTAACCTTTTGCCGCAGAAAAAAAAGTTAGGTACAAAACCATGCAAGCGTGGAACTAATTGCATCAAAACTACTTTCCTCTTTCAAATTCTAGACAAGGAAAATTAAGGGCTTCAGAGAATATTTATCACATCAAAGAATTCTCAGCAGACCGTTGTGAGATTATTTATATATTCCCATCATCAGGGCCCATCAGTTAGCCAATATGAACCAGCTAAAACAATCTACTAAGGTTTTCAGGTCAACATTCGAATTTAGAACTAATTATAATGATCTTGGAAGCATAAATGCGAAAACAATTTATTACAAGAAAGGAACCAGAGAACCATACCTTATATGATGTTGCCTGATCAAGACACGAGCATGGTGGATGGACTTCGCCATGCCAGCCTTGAAGACAAGAATCTGAAGACGCCTTTCAAGGAAGTTCTCGGCAGTAAGGGCAAGGCCGTAGTCAAGCTTGTTCTGACCCTCGGCGAGAAGCCCATAGCGGTTCGCGCGGCAGAGCAGCGCCTCACCCTCAAAGATGCGGCGGGGGGTTCTTCTCATCCAGTGTGAGCAAGTGCCTTGCAGCATTACGGATCCTACTCAATGCATACTGAACTCTCCACAGCTCACGCTTGCACCTCAGTCCATACTCACCCACCAGCTTCAGTTCTGCATCAAGACGCTCCTTCTCATAAGGACGACGTGGTTTCTTGGAAGTCTTACCATCTGCAAGAAAAGGCATATTAGTGTAATACGACATATGATACGTATTTAGGACTTCAGAGATCCCAGTACTAACATGATACCCAAAGTTGAGCAATTAACAAGTTCCATGGAGTAAGTGAAACGCTCAATTTTTGCACACACAAAACACTCTCCATGAATTAGATCTACAAGGACATCATCAAGGCTGCTAACAAGCCCTGGACACCTCAAATCCACAGACACTCGGAACATTAGAGAGGCCAAAATGTCACCCCTTGAATTTTGATGGCCTATTTAACTCCATGAACAATAAAATTGGCTGTCTAAACTTTTAATACTGATCCAAATAATCCCCTACACTATGATTACACGGAGTGATTCATCTCAGCAGGCCATACACGTAGACGTGGTCAAAATCCTGGTATCTTTGGAATGGAAAGGTATTAGGCTCTAATGTGGATATTCACGTTATGTTTATGCCTTTCGCTTGGAGAAGCTATAAACCACTGTAAATATATGGTTTCTCGAAGTGGCTTTTCTACTTTTCTCATTGCAGTCTTGCTCTAAAGATAAGGCGAGGTTACAAGCCCATCACCATCCACCATAGCTAATATAAACAGGCTTCTAAGTCATCAAGAAAAACTAGTCTTGTGCCAGTGCATTACAACAGAAAATAAAATTTAGAAGTAAATATTATGTTGAAGTTATATATCCTTGCTGAAAGGAATAAAAGTTTGTTTTTGCTTCACTATATGACCTACCTCTAATATTACAGTACACAAAATGCCTATGCTTTCTTGCAGATATAAAATCATATCATCCCAGCATGTCGAGTCGATATCATTAGGATTGACCTACCCAGCCCACGACATAGGCTCTTCCTTCCCACTCAGCTACATCGTGTCTCTACGTCGTTGGCTCTACTATGCACCTGGTAGAGCTTTGTTGTTTTATCTATTGTAATCAAAAGATAATACATACAGAAGTACAACATATGAAGTTGGTCTGGTTGTATTAAAGCATATATGCACAAAATATAGGGGTCCAATAAAGCAAAAAAGAAGTTGAAGAATGATCGTACAATGTACATGATCTAGTAGCAGAACCACCTATTCTATGAGCGTGTCAGGAGCCTCACATCCTCAGGAGTAGGCACTGCCAGGGACGGTAACCAGCAAAGAATTGTCTACCTATGTTGCTTCACTTGCCTACAGTGAAAAAAATAATGGGAATTAACACATAGTCAAGCAAATCTGTCAGCATTGTCGAATATCTGTGAACAGAACTGGTGTGTTTGAAAAAGCTAAAAGAATTATACGACTATCCAAATCAAGCTATTTACTACACGATGGACTAACTTCTAAAGGTGTCATCCATAAAAATATCATTCTATGTCATGTTCAAGCACATGGGGGAAACACTATCTTTTAGCATTTCAATATGACAATCATATTGTAATTAAGAATTGACAGATGGTTTTCCAGGAAAAATGGTTACATAATTTTTATTTCCTTTTATTTTGCAAAAAGGTTCAAAGATACTTGGAATCCAAATAAACTACTAACTTTATCCTTCTGCTGATTCATGGCATTTTTCAGATGCTCTTTAGCCTTCGTTCTTAGTTTCTGCTGATTCATGTTAGCCTTCATTCTTAGTTCTTTTAGCTCCTTGTGCTGAGCTCAGGTGACCTCATAATGACAAACCACACATAGAGTCCTCATATTATCAAGTGTGCATTCCCCTGCCAGAAATCAGATAAATTAGGACATGCTGTTAACAGTTGAGTCAAGAACACAAAAAACACAAAAACTTGTGCATATATTGTACCTCCTCCTTTATATACAGGTATAATATGATCTGCATGCCAAGCATTTCCCTCAGTACATGGACAAGCTTATCTAGCCTATGGTACTGTCCAATATCAGAAAATGGCATCCACATTAATCCGTCAAATTAACAATGCTAACTACTCCCATGTTTATTAATATTTGTAAGTTCGAACCACAGTACTCTGCCAACCCCTAGATATGCAAAAGAGAAGCTAACAAAAGTACAAAACATTGGAAAAGCATGGTGTCAAAGTGCAGCACTAACAGTTTCCTTCTACTTGCAATATTTGGAGCAACATTCCTAATGTATTCTTCTCTCTTTCTCTTGTGTAAGGGTTTAATATATTTGACAAGCTTGAAACAGTCAAGCTTGCACTAGAAGCATATACAACATTCTATTTGAAACAGTGCCTACAAATTATTTAACAAGCAGAAGCTTCATTATATAGTTCACTATGTTTGTACGTATAGCTGCCAAACTAGCTTTATTTGTACAGTAGGTAAACTTCAAACTTTGTTTATCTATGCTAATACAGAAGGAAAAAATCTTGCACTTGCCACAGGGCCCTACCACTGGTTCTCAACCTGTATTCCTGAAAGCAAGTTAGACCACAAAATAGATCTTCAAAATATTCAAGTGACTTTGCAAGGTTTCCACTGAACACAAGTAAACAACATTGTTTTGACAAAACACTGTTGGCTCCTTGAAACAAGCTTAGGAGTAAATAATCTTACTTGCAAAGTCCTTGACATAGTTTGCAGAGAGGCTCATCATCAACTATCTAGCTTTGAGTGCACTCTCTCTTTAGTTGTGCCACTATGTAAAACCACCTTCCTCCAATTAGCATTTTCTGGCAAAGGATTACTAACATCATTCAATGGTGTTATACACCTATTACTTCCCCCTTTAATCAATCCCTAAGAAAGAAGATCACAACAGACAGAAAAAGAAACATGATCAAACCAACAAACACCAAGTACCTTGAGCGTGTCCCACAGCACGAGCAGCCGTAGCTCCACCTGGCGCTTCTAGTCATGCTCTAGGATCTCCTTGTTCATGTCGATGTCGCCCTTCTTACAGACGATGTTGGAGAAGCGGCGGCCAATACCCTTGATGGAGGTTAGCGCAAACATGATATTCTGCTTCCCATCCACGCTCGTTGGCCGGGGTTGGAGTTGTCATATCCAGCCTTGTCAATGACGAAGATCTCTGGGGAGGAGGGGTCGGAGGCATTGAGGCAGTTGGACTCGCGGCCGGTGAGGTCGTCGATGTTGGGGCGGCGATGGCATAGCCATCCCAGGATGTGGTCGAAGCTGCGGTTCCCCACGACCACCACCACCACCGTCTTAATTGGTGAGTGGATCTCATGCTTCCGACGGTGCCACTTCAGCCCGTGGCGGTGCGCGTGAGGCAATGCCCAGAGACGAGGCAGAGGCTGGCGACGCGACAACGACTGCCATAGGGGTGACCTGGGAGGCATCCGCGGAATTGGGGGCAGCGTAAGGGAGGAAGGTGTGTGGCCGCCATAGGGTGACCGGGGAGGCATCTGCAGAATTGTGGGGGTGGTGGAAGGGACATAGGGCTCTTCTTTTTTACTGAGGGCTTATAGTTTTTAACTGAAAATTTTAAATTTTAACTGTTTACAGTACAGATTTTGGAGAGACAGATACTCACTTGTGATTTTGGTTAGTACAGATGTTAGGCTTTTAACATATAGATCGTTTAACTTATAGACCTCATCTTGAGAAAATACTCCGTTTGAAAGTTAGGTACTGTAGCAGAAGCCAAAAGTTGATTTCAAAAGCCCAAAAAATAGGCCCATAATTATTTACCATTCCAAAAGAATTACATTAACCCATGTTCATTTAAATAAAACTGGACATATAAACTACTTGAATTTTAAAACATGAATATACATATACTCAGAAGCATCCATTTTATCAATTGAAGTAGTCACAAACTTATAGATATTCCATGAAAAAATGCACTTGGCAGATTGTCATAGTATATCAATTGAAGTAGTCACAAACTTATAGATATTCCATGAAAAAATGCACTTGGCAGATTGTCATAGTATCCATTGAAGGTTCCATTGCATCGACTGGTTTTCAACCATCCGCTGCGAGAAAAATATCATCACACCTATTTTCGTTCTATACACCCTATGCTATCCATATCATATAGCTTGAAGGAAGTTGACAAGCAATGTAAACTTTTAGAAAGCAGAAATATGACATCAAAATGGCCAAAATGAAACAGCGGGACGATAACTTACAATCATTTTCTCTTCCATTGGAATGCTAGAATGAAATACATTGAGAGCTCGAACAAAGTCACCAAAGTCAATGACCCCCTCTCTTTCTTGACATGAAAAAGGTCAAATATTTGCAAGGTTCTTTTAATGTAAATTCAAGTAATCTATTAGCCAAAGCATGCTGACATTAATATAAAACAAATATCAAAAGCATATTAAAATGCAAACCAATGCGAGGGCAAAGAATACCCGATTAGGAAAAAGACTGTCCTTATTGCTTTTAAACAATGTAAGCTAGAATTCTTCCTGCACAATAGGAATTCAAAAGTGATTTAATATCATTGACAGAATTCGATTACAGACAGCATATACTTTCAACAAATCTATCCCAAAAGACATCAAGATGATCGGTGATCCAGTTTTTATCCAAGAATAAAGAACAAAAGAATTGTTCTTACTCTATAAAACAAGAAAAAATAAACCTAGAATTGTACTTGCATTTTCACTTAAGGTATGGAAGAGTAATTATCTTCATCAAGGAAGGATTTCTTGAGACAAAATTCTCCCACACTGCTGTGTCTATCTTCCCATCCTGATTCACGTCAACATATGAAAATGTCTAGCAACATCAACCGCATGGGATCAGTCCCCATAATATCTGAACTCTTTTGTAAGTATGGAATTTAAGAGTCATTCAAAACTTGAGCAACAGCTAGTTCTCATTATTCACTTTTATAAATGAACACTCAAGTTTTGTTACGTACAAAAAGAAGAAAAGAAAAACATATATCAGTCCTTTACTGTAATTTGGAGTAGACAACAATCAACAACCACCTGGCCAGTTGGCCTTACACCCATATACCACAAAGTACATTTGTACCTCCTGGGTACAAATCAAGTAAGGACACAAAAACTTTGTACACAGTACAAAGATAATCATAAAGCAGCAAAAGATATGGAAACATCCAAAAGAAATAAGAAGTTACTCTTCAACACAATATACACGGAATGGAAATATGTGCAGGTGTCTATGAAACATCATAAGAAAGCTATTGTTTCCTATTTCACTTCATAACACATCTAGCCCTTCAAGCTATTATTCACTTACCAATATGCGAATGGTCAAAATTGTTGAAGAAATACAAAAAAGTTCAAAACTGCATATCACATACAAGTTAATACAATCACAAGTGAACACATCCAAACAAATCCAAGAGTGAGTATATCGACACTACTACAAAAAGAATTATCACAGATGGTTCTGAACTGTCATCACATATGGTTTTCTGAACCATCTAAATTTATGGGTCAGTGATAATCGAAGTTTATCACAGACGGTTTGTGAGCCGTCTGTAATAATACAACATAGACGGTTTGTAACTAGAATCGTCTATAAAGAACACTATCACAAACAACACGAACCAAAAATTGTACGTGATATTCACACATCACAGATGACTCTAGTTACTAACCATCTATGATGGGCGAGTATCACAGATGGTTAGTGTATAGAACCGTCTGTGATACTTTCGTATCATAGACAGTTGTTAGATAGAACCGTCTATGATGTGCGAGTATCACAGACGGTTTTGGTTCGAGCCGTTTGTGATAGTCCTTCATAGACGATTTATACCACAAAAGATTAGAATCCACCGTGATAGTTCATTCTATACCTTCTTTACGAACTCAACTCTTTTTGGCTAACCTCAAGAAATGTTAGCTATGCCCTTTGAAAACAAGCAAACTTGAGCGCTATCTTGGTAGCTAGTTGCTTCTGTGGGGAGTCTACTCCATAAGGGCCATCAAACATTTTGGGCGTGGTAGAAAATGGGTTTGGGTGAGTATGTATAAGAAATGGAGAGGCGGAGGGGAAAATTTTTGAGAATGGGCACGGGACGAGAGGTCGAGCTACAATCCTTGGGGTGGGGTTGGTGGGATGGTTTGAACGGTGATCACAAAATTACAGACGGATTGAACCACAAACCTCGTGACACTAATTATCACAGACGGTTTGAACCACAAACCATTGAAGACAATTTATGTATATACTGATGCAATGTAAACAATTAGTCTAAAAAGATAAAATATAAAAGTTCTATATGGCTTATATATGCTCATTTGAAAAGTGTCGATGAGATCTATAACTTTGCAGTTGAGGTGAACCGCAAATTCCAACTGGAAGATCAAAAATTTTATCAAAAATAGAAACCAAAAACTTACGACGCAAATTTAAGGCTAAAGATGGCCGATTTGGGGTCTTAGAGGGTGATTGGCACAAGTAGGTCGTTTTTTTGGATCAAGCTCGTTGTTACCTTTTCAATGAGTACAAGAACATTAAAAATGGACATGGTATGTAAAAGTTATGCCTATTTTACTAAATGTATCTTGGAACGAAATCCTACTTGACCTCAAGCGCGAGATTATGAAATTTTAGAGAATTACGAGGTGGGAAACATATCACAAACAATTTGTAATACAAACCACAAACCATCTGTGAAGTATCATAGACAATTTAAATAAAAAACCGTGTTTGTGATAAGTACATATATCACAGACGATTTTATTTTGAATTGTTTGTGACATTATCACAGACGGTTCGGAATAAAAATCATCTGCGATAAGTTTATCACTGACGGTTTGTATTGAACCGTCTGTGATAAAGCTTCCAAGATGACCCTTTTGTAGTAGTGCAAAACAAATCCATCTGTCCGCATTGAACCCTTTTGTGAGAAAGGGAGGGAGGGAAAATAACATACCACTAATTAACCCTTTCTTTTAAGTAGTAGAGATAGGGAGCGACACCCTAACTGCTAAATTAGCTAATGAAATGCTAAATCAGCTTACCTAGTAGATAGATGAAACATTGTCTTACTCATTGCGCAATGCATAATCATACTGACGAGCAAGAAAAAGCAGCAGGTTGGTGGTAGAAGCGGGGACCTCATCAAGTGCAGCTAAGAAGAAAATGACCAGAAGCCTGTCTCCTATTGCATACGCAGGACAAATATACTTTTCACTTTGTACGAACGAACGTCGGTTAATCGGGATTGTTACTCCCATATCTGTCGTGGATGCTTTTTAGGGCATCCATAGTGTATATAACCCAAGAGGTCTTAAGGTGGGTCCCATCTAAACCTTAAGGCCAATGCTGTAATGTATATAACCCACTAGGCCTTAAGATGATCCCACTTGTCAGATAAAGAAAAAATGTATTTTAATGCTTATGGTCAGGTCTTTAGCTTGAGACCTGGTCTTAAGGTTTTTTTGCTTATGGCCTGCTTAAGGTCACCCCTGTAATGTATAAGGTCGACCTTAAGGTGGCTTAAGACCCCCTGTTTTTGCACACTGTGGATGCCCTTAGGGCTTGGGATGGGCGCGCAGGCAAAAAAAATCTAGAGATTTGTTTTTTGTGGCTTTAGATTTTGGTTTTTTTATAGTAAATGATTTTTCTATGATAGCTAGTTTTTAAATAGAGTGTTTTTTAAGACGAGATATACTAGTCGATTATAATACACACTGTAATAGTTTTATCCATATCGACAAAAATCGCATATGAAAGTCTTTTAATACTCTCTCTCATAAATAATCACTATTTATCTATTATTTATAAGATACAGATAAAAATCATAAATCACAAAAAGCAGATCCTAGGCCCAGTGGCAATGACGGTCACCTACTTAGGGTCTGTGTATTATGGCTGTGGGTTATGGCTTTTAGCTGAAATTTTGAATTTTGCCTGTTTGTGGTAGATATTATGGAGAAAGAGATATCCGCTTGCGATTTTGACTGGTACAGATATTAGATTTTTAACGTGTACTACAAGTTATACAATTAACTTATAGATCCCGTTTTAAAAAAATACTTTATTTAAAAGTTAGGTACTATAACAAAAATTAAAAATCACTTTTAAAACCGCAAATATCAGGCCTTACTTTCTCACAATCCAGTACTGCACCACTTTTGACCGAAGCCAATCCAACACGGCAAAGCCTTTCGGTGGTTTCCAGGTAAGATTCCAAACAACGAGTGCTGTCCAAAACGCGTGTCGAGAAATTCCAAGTGTAAATAAACGCGTACATTGCCCTGGTTCGTTTAGTTGCTTTCGCGTACTCTGCTTTGAGTTTACGCCTACTGTCAATGTTGACGCTACGCCAATGTTCGTTTATGGCATTTTCCATGGTCCAGTGGGTCCATTACTCCATTGTTTGAAGCTGGTGCTATGCCAATGTTGACGCACCTTCACCTTAAGTTCCGGGTCAGTAAGAGAAAAGGTCAAATGCGTTGCGGTTTCGATTTCGGTATCGAACAGCTTTCCAGCCTCGCCATGATCAATGTCTCACTTCGGAATATGATAGACACTTCTGTAGTAGCAGATGATCTGAAGTCTGCCATCACAAACGCCTGCAGTACACTTCCCAATTTCCGAATTTCTAAATGATAGTAGGGTGAGAATCAGGTGGTACAGTTAGTTTGTCTCTTGTTATCATGCCGTACGTTTTTTGACAAACAATATGTATGCACGTTGCTGTAACAACTTTATTTTTGGAAGTATTATGAAACCCTCGCAACTGCCCAAGATGGTTCAGCTGCGAGTACTTCCATCGAGTGTATAACATTGTCAACACAAGCTCAAGAACAAAAGTCGACTTTATTACATTATAAAGGCTTAAAGCCAAGATTCACAGTAGGGCCAAAGGTCTAATTTACATCACAGTAAAAAGATACCACAGGCATACTCGAGTGGAGGATGACCCTAATCCCAAGCTTCTTCTACCTCATAGAATGCGGTCTCATCATCTTCGCATGGCTCCTCAAAACTGGCAGTTTCTGTTTATGATTTTAGCAAGTATGAGTACAACTACCGTACTCAGCAAGTCACGCGGAGCTTAACAATAACTATATGCATGACATAACAAGATAGAGGGAAACAAGTTTATTACTTTGTGTGGATGCAGATTTATTTGAAAATCAATTAAAGACGCGAAAGTAACTTCATTAATGTAAAGGGGTTTCTCAAGCGTGATTATTAACCTTCCACATTACCAAACCATTCTCAAATCTACTTATGCTTTGTTACTGGATTCACCCATCAAACATAGCTTCATTTACCGGAAGCACGGCGTATTCGAATACCATCACTTTATGACTCTGCAGAGTTGCCCTGCTTTACCCACAAGATCTCTCAACTCCCGCGACAGAGTTAAGAAAACAAAGTTGTTCACTGCTCAATTCTTTATATAGTCTCTGCCCAGTAGGTCCTAGATCCCCATAAGCTCGGAGACCCCACGGATCTCCTCCGACTTATAGCGGTCCTACTGTTGTATGGTTAACCACCTCCCATACGACTCACCCTCTGTCTCCCCCAACCAGTTGTAGAGGTTCAATCGAATTTGAGCAGTTACTAAACCAGGTTTGACCAAGTCAACGCTTGTGGTTGGGCGGGTACTATGTTCTTTTACTCAGCACAAGGGTCTAGTCCTTATATTTTTCACTGAGGCCTTAACCATGCACAAACCCATAATCAGCGCCCGCGGCACTGCCACCAATCCACAACCAAGCCTCCACCCTAAGGTAAGGTCATCGGATTCACCTCTGTGATCCTCGCTTACCCCAGTTCCAACTTTTCAAAATTCTAGACAAATACTAAAATTCTTAACAGTGAAAATATTTTGGTGAGTCCCTAAACTACCATGTTTACTTAACTATTATATTTATTTTTACAATGTCTTTCAAGGCAAATATGTCCATCAAATTAATCGGGGCTTTTTCAGGTGGTAGGGCATAACTAATATCATGTCATTCTAAATATAAATTTTACCCAAAATATTGACTTGAAAAATAACATAATGAAATTACAAATTAAATAAACAAATAAAGCAAATACGGGTTCAACATGATCAAAGTATGCGTAACTTGCCTTGCGGGTCTATGATCTCGACTAACTCGTACTCTTCAGAAAATTGGGCTTGGACTTGATCTTTTCCTTCCAGATCTTGAGAAAGGTCGGCGTCCGAGGCTAACACAAAAGCAAATAAAATAAATTAATTCCATGCCCGAAGGTTTGAGCTAGGAATAAAGAAATAAAATAAAGAAAGAAAATCGAAAAAATCAAATAAATGAGATTTTGGGCTTATAGGAGGGTCATATGGGAAAATGGGCCTGAGAAATGGGTTGGCGGGCTCGAAACGGTCAAAATGGGTATAAACTTATTTTTTGGGATTTTTTTGGATTTTTCTGAATTTTTCTAGGGTTTACTGTTCATCGGGCTCGGTCAGTTAGAACAGGCGGCAGGCGGGTTTCGGTGGAACCGCGTCCACTCGGCGCGGTCGGGCGGGCGATCCGGCAGGCGCGGGCGGTTGGCTCGGTCGGGCGTGGGCGGGGGGTCCGGCTTAGCCGAGACGTGAGGCTCGGTCGGGCGGGACGGACGCATGGGCAAGGTCGGACGACGCAGCGGGCGGCGCACGGTCGGGCGAAATGGTGCGGCGGCACTGTTCATCTTCCCCACCCAGCGGGCCCACTGACAGGTAGACCCCACCTGTCACCCTCTCTCTTTCTTTTTTTTCTCTTTTTTCAATTGAGAAATTCCCGAATTGCCCTCACTGTATCGACCAGTCAGAATGCGCAGACATCTTTACAATGATGTGCAAAAGTCAATGTCATACAGTTAAATGTTCTACCTTAAAAAATTTTTAGAGACGAGAGAAGTTTTAAGGCTTGGCTGTAATCAGATGTATGTTGAGTATATATATAAAATGAAAAATCTCAATTATAAAGTCTCAGCACTACAGTATCCTGTTATTTATATTATGTATATATACACACACGCACACACTTGTTCATATATTTACATAAAAAACTATATGAGTTACGAGTTATGACGCCCCACTTACAGACACCAGGTAAGATTTCAAACAATACAGAAGGACGCGTCCCCCGACCAGGACCACGAGTGCTGTCCGAGAAATTTCCTGGTTTGTTTACTTGCTTTCTTGTACCCTTCTTTTCTACTTATTGAGTATACGCCTTTACAGAGATACAAGAGCAGGCAGGTTGGTGGTAGAAGCCGGGACCTCGTCTGCACATAAGTGCAGTTAAGAAGAAAATGACCAGAAGCCTGAAGCCTGTCTCCTATTGCATACGCAGGACAAATATACTTTTCACTTTGTACGAACGAACGTCAGTTAATGGGGATTGTTACTCCCATATCTGTCGTGGATGCTACAGATATACTTTTCACCTTGGCACATTGGCACATTTGCAGGTTAGTCATAACGCCCTAGCCTAACACTATGCCTGAAATACCACTTTTACTCTAAATTTACATTATTATTATAAGATTTCAGTAATATCTTTTCCTCGGTATACTACTCATAAAAATAATTTATATGGCGTGAACTATCTAAGCTATAAGAGCCCAGCCGGAAACAGAAAAGAACCCGATTTTTGTTTCCTCCCCTAAAACTATTTTTAATTATTTCTCGAGTAACTTATTTTAAAATTACTTCCAAATAAAATATTATTTTAATTATTTAACTAATTCTGTCGTGTTTTTTAGGATTTGGGATAGACGCGGCAAAAAAAATCTAGAGATTTGTTGTTTGTGCCTTTAGCTTTTATTTTTTAAGTAAACGATTTTTCTATAATAGCTAGTTTTTAAATAGAGTATTTTTTAAATAATATCTATTAATTAATTATAGTACACACTGTAATAATTTTACCCAATTAAACACGGCAAAGCCTTTCGGTGGTTTCCAGGTAAGATTCCAAACAAGTGCTGTCCGAAACGCGCGTCGAAAATTCCAAGTGTAATAAACAAACGCGTACATTGTCCCTGGTTTGTTTACGCCTTTACTGTCGATCCCCTTCCTGCGAGCCATGCCACCGCTGAGCTCGATTGGGATGGAGAAGGTCCTGGTGAGCGTGTCCACGGGCGCCATGCAATCCCTCCTAGGGAAGCTGGCAGCTCTGCTTGGTGAAGAATACAAGCTGCTCAAGGATGTCCGTCGGGACATCGATTACATGAAGAGGGAGCTCGAGGCCATGGAAGCATTCCTCCTGAGGATGTCCGAGCGGAGCGACCACGACGAGCAAGCCAAGCTTCGGATCCGCGACGTACGAGAGCTCTCCTACGACATCGAGGACCGCATCGACGAGTTCATGCTCCTAGTCGACCGCGAGGCTAATTCATCTTCCAAGCATCATGGGCTGATCATGGAGCTTGTGGGCAAGTGCAATAACAAGATAAGTGAAATCATGACTCGCCGTGAAATTGCGAAGGAGATGAAGGAGATCAAGAAGCAAATCGATGAGACGACCAGGAGGCACAAGCGGTACAAGATAGATGAGGCCAACTCCATGCCAAGCAAGGTAACGGTAGATCCGCGGGTTTGCAATCTGTATAAGGATGTATCGCAGCTCGTAGGTATTGACGGCCCAAGGGATGAACTCATCAAGCTGCTGACAGCGGAGGATGTTGATGCTCCGGCGAAGAAACAGTTGAAGGTGGTTTCAATCGTCGGATCTGCAGGAATGGGCAAGACGACCCTTTCCAAACAAGTGTACGACGAGCTCAAACAAAATTTTCAATGCAGAGCTTTTGTGTCTGTTTCACAAAATCCTGATATCATGATGGTCTTAAGAGAGATGCTGAGTAAAGTCAGCGGTGACAACTTTGCCAACACTGAAGCAGGAAGTGTAGAACAACTCATCTCCAATATTGCAGAATATCTCAGCGATAAAAGGTACCTACATAGTTACATTATTATGTATAGAGACTAGAGAAATTTAGTGCAAAGCAATAGGTACAGCTTATGGTACAAACATGTGCAAAGAAATCACAACCGTTTTCTTTTTGGCAACGGTACATATTAGTAGATATTATGGGCCAGAACGACTAGGAAAATGTTGAAGTTCATACTGTTACTCTTCAAAAAAAATGTTGAAGTTGAGGCCACATTCGGAACCCAGGAATTTATGTTGTTTCCTTTAAAATTACTACAGATTTTATTAGAAATTCATTCGTTGAACCTCATCTCTTGGTGGAAGCATGAAAACCAATTTTGTTTAGGAATCAAACCAACATGAAAAAATTCAAAAAATATTTATAGTCTACGAATTGTTGTAGCACCCTGTAAATTTCAACTTCAAACTCGAAATGTGTTAGAACAAATAAAAAAGAGAGAATTTTACTGTGCATAGTACCTTCTGTTCTTTTCTTTTTTCCTTTTCCTTTGATTTATCATGTCAGAATTTCTTATGTTTATTACTCTCAACATAGATTAAAGTTGATCTTGAAATTTACTGTTTAAAATGTAAAGCGGAAAGTATATTACCCTTTATTCTGTTTCCTCAACTTGCTTAGTAAATTATATTACATTAAATAATTGCTAACCTATGTTTTTTATGAATATAACAGGTACTTTATTGTGGTTGATGATATATGGAAAGTAGAAACAATGGAAATTATCAAATGTGCTCTGCAAAATAATAGTCGAGGTAGCAGAGTAATTACAACAACACGCATATCTGATGTTGCCAAAATGTGTTGGTCATCAAATGGAAATTATATTTACAACATAAAGCCTCTCAGTGATGTTGACTCCAGAAGTTTATTTCTCAGAAGACTTTTCGGACCTAAAGAAAGATGTCCCACTCATCTGGAGGCTGCTACTTCAAAAATCTTGAAGAAGTGTGGTGGTATACCGTTGGCTATCATGACCATATCAAGTATGTTGTCTAAAAAACCGACTACAGAGGAGCAATGGAACAGGGTGGAAAAATCTATTGGTTCGGAGCATGGAAATGGTACCGAGATAGATGTTATGAGAAGGATACTATCTCTCAGTTATTTTGATCTTCCCTACCATCTGAGGACTTGCTTCCTATATCTAAGTATATTCCCTGAAGATCATATTATTGGGAAGGATCGTTTAATACTTAGATGGATTGCTGAAGGATTTATCCAAGGTGGAAAAGATGTACGAGAAGTTGGAGAAGACTATTTTAATGAGCTGATCAATCGGAGCTTAATCCAGCCATGGGGCATGGATCAATCCCATTTCGAGATGACGTCTTGTCGAGTGCACGACGTGATTCTCGGTTTCATCATTTCCAAGTCTGTTGAAGAGAATTTTGTTACTTTATGTGGCGCTTCAGAGCTCACACCGGCGCCACAGAACAAGATTCGCAGACTATCTGTCCAATATTGTGACCAGGGATGCACCGTGGAGCGGAATACTCTACATCATGTCAGGTCCCTTCATGTATTCAACTCTGCCAGCGAGATACCCTCTCTTTCAAACTTCAAATATTTGCGTGTTTTGGACATAACACAATCACGATTCACAGACAGGCATCTTTTGAACATTGGAAAATTATATCATCTGAAGTACTTGTGTCTGGAATATCCAAGTATAGAAGGACTTCCAGAAGAAATAGGAGAACTGCAGTATTTGGAGACACTCAATGTATGCCGCTGCAGTAGGATCAGAAAATTGCCGTCGACGATTACTCGACTTCAACGATTGGTCCATCTATTTGTTTCCGACAAAACCACACTGCCGGATGATATTGGAGAGCTAAAAAACCTGCAAGAGCTAAAAGGAGCAGTGGTATCCACAGACTTGTCACCAAATTTCATCCGAAGCCTAGGTGAGCTAAGCAAGCTGATGACCTTGAGTATACGTTGCCGTCGAGTAGTCGCTTCTCTTTGTGAACTAGGCGATGGCAACCTTTATTCGTTGACTGTTAATAACCCTCCATGGAGATTATTCGAATTATGGTGCTTGGCTGCACGCAACCTTCGAGAACTTCAAATCTACCCAGTGGATGGGTTTCCAAGATGGGTGGGGTCACTTCAGAAGCTCCAGAAACTGGCTGTGGAAGTTGGGCGGATAAGTCAGGCATATATCGATATCACTGCAGGCATACCCGGATTGATACTTCTCGAGATATCTTCCAACTCTTGTTTCGATGAAAGGATTGTCATTAGTGGTGGAGGACGCTTTGAATGCCTGAAGAGCTTCATTTATGGCCCTTTCTATGATCCAATGGTTCCATTGTTTGAAGCTGGTGCTATGCCAATGTTGACGCACCTTCACCTTAAGTTCCGGATCAGTAAGAGAAAAGTTCGAAGCTGTGGCGGTTTCGATTTCGGTATCCAACAGCTTTCCAGCCTCGCCGTGATCAATGTCTCACTTGGGATACCGTACATTTTTAATGCAGTACACTTAAAAAAAGTAGCAGATGATCTGAAGTCTGCCATCACAAACGCCTGCAGTACACTTCCCAACCATCCATTTCCGAATTTCTACATGATCTACGGTGAGAATCAGGTGGTATAATTAGTTTGTCTCTTGTTATCAGGTGTATGTATGCACGTTTTTTGACGAACAATATGGATGCACGTTGCCATTCCCTCCGGATCGATCAGCGACCCACACCTCCCTCTTGACAAGTCTACGTAATATTGTAATGTAAACTGATCGAGTGTGATCAGTGTGTGTGTGCACGGCAAACAAGCTTTACAACTATCTGTCCAATATTGTGACCAGGGATGTGCCGTGGAGCGGAATACTCTACATCATGTCAGGTCCCTTTATGTATTCAACTCTGCCAGCGAGATACCCTCTCTTTCAAACTTCAAATCTTTGCGTGTTTTGGACATAACACAATCACGATTCACAGACAGGCAACTTTTGAACATAGGAAAATTATATCATCTGAAGTACTTGTGTCTGGATTATCTAAGTATAGAAGAAGTTCCAGAAGAAATAGGAGAACTGCAGTATTTGGAGACACTCGATAAGCCGCTGCAGTAGGATCAGAAAATTGCCGTCGACGATTACTCGACTTAAACGATTGGTCCGTCTATTTGTTAACTACGATAGCACACTGCCGGATGATATTGGAGAGCTAAAAGAAGGAAAGGTATCCACAGACTCGTCACCAAATTTCATCCGAAGCCTAGGTGAGCTAAGCAAGCTGAGGACCTTGAGTATACGTTGCCGTAGAGAAGCAAAACAATATGGGGAAAAACTAGTCGCTTCTCTTTGTAAACTAGGCGATTGCAACCTTCATTCGTTGACTGTTCATGACGCTCCATCGAGATTATTCGAATCATGGTGCTTGGCTGCACCCAATCATGGTTCACTTCAGAAGCTCCAGAAACTGGCTGTGCATGTCAAGGTGGTACGTCAGGATGATATCGATATCATTGCAGGCATACCCGGATTGATATTTCTTAAGATAGATCCCTCCAATCCTTTCAATGAAAGGATTGTCATTAGTGGTGGAGGACGCTTTGAATGCCTGAAGAGCTTCAGTTATGGCACTATATATTTTCCAATGGGTCTATTGTTTGAAGCTGGTGCTATGCCAATGTTGACGCACCTTCACCTTAAGTTCTGCATCGATTGGACAAAAGATCTAAACAGTGGCGGTTTCGATTTCGGTATCCAACGGCTTTCCAGCCTCGCCGTGATCAATGTCTCACTTGGGAATCATTGTGAAGACAAAGTAGTAGATGATCTGAAGTCTGCCATCACAAACGCCTGCAGTACACTTCCCAACCATACTAGTAGGGTGAGAATCAGGTGGTATAGTTAGTTTGTCGATCTCTTGTTATCAGGTGTATGTATGCACGTTTTTTGACGAACAATATGGATGCACGTTGCCATTCCCTTCGGATCGATCTGCGACCCGCACCTCCCTCTTGACAAGTCTACGTGATATTGTAACGTAAACTGATCGAGTGTGATCAGTGGGGACGAAAAGCCAGTTTTGGCACCATATGCAGCGTATTTGTGGGGACGAAAAAGCTAGTTTTAACACTGTATCGTAGTGTATTTACAAAACAGCAGAATGCAGAAGGTATTGATAAATATTATTTTTGCCGCCAGCGAACGGGGCGACAATGGCCGCAAGGCGGCACGTGGCGGCGTCGCCTGTGGCAGGCGCTTTTCGCCCAGCCACCAGGCGGCACGCTTACCTACCGCCACCCCAGGCGGCCAGAAGCTGGCCTAATTACCTGTCTATTTTTTTTGATTTAGTGTTTGTTTGAATTTTTAAATATATCAAATGAGCTGAAAAAATTACAAAAATTTATAATATAGTTAGTTTGTCTCTTGTTATCATGCCGTGTATGTATGCACGTTGCCATTCCCTCCGATCGATCGGCGACCCACACCTCCCTCTTGACATGTATACGTAATATTGTAATGTAAACTGATCGAGTGTGATCAGTGTGTGTGTGCACGGCAAACAAGCTTTGCTGCGTGTATTGAAGAGCTGGTAGAGGAGATTGATGAAGACTGGAGTTGGAGTGATTGAACAACGGGCTCAAACCCATGTACATTTGAAGGTATCAACTGCAACTATTCCTCTCAATCAACACCAACCGTCTAATTACGCCCCAAGCCCTTGACCTCACATTTTATTATTTTTGTAATTGGTAAATGATCATGATAAGTAGAGCTAAGCAGTGTAAAAGAACCAGAGGCTCACAACGATCTCTATGGTGAGGTTAGTGGCGACGGAGAAGCCTTGCGGTGGGCGGATGACGGTGAACAATGGCGGTGGCGATGGTTCGAATGGTGACAGAGTTCTTCGGCGAGAACAAGCTAAAATGAAGCACGCCATGAGGTTCAAAAGAAGGAGGTGGTGCTAGAAAGGCCCATGACTAAGGCAAAAGCTCACCAGAAAAAGGGGAAATGACAATGGCGACGACGAAGGCCATTCTCGGAGAGAGAGGGCTACAAAGGAGCATGAGAACGTGTTTAGGTGAGTACGGGGATGGCGAAAATGACTATGGCACGGTTAGAGCCTTACTAGAGATAAAACTGCATGTCGATGATAGTGGCGGCCGAAGACGAAGACAACGATGCAGATCCAGCGCTACACTGCACGGGATATGAAATTGGTTGGGGTTTTCGAAGAGGGCTACAAAGGATTATTATGTTCTTGCTACTACAAAAAAAAGAGAAAAAAAGAGAGGAGACTTTACTGTGCAAACTTCTATGGGAGCATCCGCTAACAGCAAAAGTGTGATTGCATTGATTGTCACTACTACAAAACAAACTATACTAGACGCCTCATCACAGATAGTTAACCAAAACCGTCAATATTAAATACAATCACAGATGATTTTAATACAAACTATCTGTGAAGAGAAATATCACAGATGGTTCATGGTGAAAACCGTCTGTGAAGTATCACATATGGTTCTTGGTAAGAATCATCTGTGATATTGCCAAATATCATCACAGACGGTTCTTTATTTTAAATAGTCTATGATATTTCACAGACGGTTTGTATTAAAAACCGTCTGTGATATTACCTCATCACAAACGGTTTATATTAAAAATCGTCTGTGATATTTTGCCGTTCGATTTTGCCACCCCCTCTATTCAAACTTTCAAACTGAAGCATTGCGACCTCTCGGTTCCGCTACCTAAATGCCCTTATATATGCCTCCCCCACATGCCTCCCCCAAACACACTTTAAACCAATTCGCCTGCTAGCTCCCCTAAGCCGCTGATCGAAGCACCGGTTGCCTCCCGTGAGCTCCTCCGCGTCCAGTTGTGACGCCATAGTTCACTGCATAAGGCACTCTTGTCGTAAGAGTGCCTTCTACAGTGTCACCGTCATGATACAATGGTGACGCTGCTGCCTCCTCCCCTTCATCGACGCCAGTACTTTGTTCATATCCCCATCCAATGCCCTCCCCTCTCTTGATGCTTGGATGGATATGATGCATATGAAAATCATTTGATGATGCTTTAGTTCTTGTATGTGATGCTTGGATGGATATGGTTAGGATGATCTTGTTCTCATAAATATACCTGCTTTGGCTCATCTGCATTATCTAATTACGCTGTTTTATAGCACAATTAGCGCAAACAGTGCAACCAACGCTTGGACCACGGCTTCAACCACAACGCTTGGACCACGACACTTCGACCATGGCTTTGACCACGGCACTTCAACCATGACTTCGACTACAGCGCTTCAACCACGGTGTTTTGACTGCAACTAGAACAAAACAAATAAATTGGATGCCTCCAGATTCCCACTAATCAGACAATAATTTAGATATCAACCACAGACCGAACTTGGCAGAACAAAATAAATAAATAAATAAATACACTGCAACAAAAAATATAACCAAAAATAGAATAATCTATGATGACCACATATCATAGACGATTTTTGGTAGTGGTCGTCTGTGATAGTAGACTTGCACAAACAGTTATTTATACAAATTATCTGTGATAGTAAACTTTCATGGACGGTTCTTTATATAAACCGTCTATATTGTGACTTATCACAGACGGCTCACAAATCATCTGTGATAACCGTCTATTACCATAGATCCATAAATTTAGACGGTTTAGAAAACCGTTTGTGATAATAGTTTAGAATCATCTGTAATAACTTTTTTTATAGTAGTGTATTTTCCCATAAGTTCCAACATCACTACCTTGTAGCCTTCCCCCAACTAAGGATTATTGTCTACTAGTAAATTTAAGAACTTCGATTAGAACCTTTGCTTCTATGTAATGTATGGATGTATTTCTGTTTTTTTATAAAAAATCGTACATCAGTTGTAATAATTCCCACATCCAAAAGTTTATAATAGAAAAGAAGACATCTTTCGCCATATTTTAGTACATGTCACATCGACCTTAAATCAAGCCTATGATTAGTTGACTGCAAAACCTTGTACACCGTAGGCACCTCATGGTCTCACCTTCCTGACTACAAGTTAATTATCATTAGAAAGGACGACCATTTATGAGACTCATCAGGCTCTACTTGTACAATGAGTCCCATATATAGATCAATTATTTGAGTGCATATGTACCATGAATCCATATATAAATGAAGTTTGCGAACCTTTTTAAGAGCAAGCTATTCCCATATTTGTTGTTTTGAGTCCATATTCTACTTCTGTATGCTTCTTCAATTCCCCTAATTTGTCGCCAATAGAAAACAAAGAATAAAAACTACAAGCAAATATATCGAGCTTTAAGTATAGGAAAGTTACCGTGAGAACTCAAGTCTAAACATATCATGAATTTGAGTGACAACCATGCTTCTTGTCAAAAAATTTCCTTCTATTTAGCTCATCCCATAATAGCCACAAGCTAAATTGTAAGCGAAGAAGTCCAAAGTTCTTGTATTATCTGCATTTATCTTGCCTCAAGCAAAGATCCAGCAGCTCTGTATGTTGATACGTAGAAGCCCAATGATCCATTGTAACGCCCCCATTTCTGGAGACGGTACGGAACTCCATAACCGTACAAGAATGAACAGTTACAGAGTTCGAATTAAAGCGTTTATCACAACAGTACACGCATACAATAAAGACTTCACTTTATTACAATATATGGTTGATATAAGAATAGCAACGGGCGCGCAGACCCACAAACCACATAATATTACAAAATACACCCAGGCGGCCTGAGCAAGGCTAAGACCTAACACCAATCATCATCGGACATGACTGGCTCCTCCAGGGCCCCTTCTTCCGCTGGTTCCTCTTGTATCCATTGGCCTTCTGGTAAATTATTTAGCAAGTCATGAGTACCACCGTACCCAGCAAGCCACAAGGGTAATCCTTTCTTACTATACGCAAGGATATTCAAAGATGGGCATATAGGGGTCTATTACACTTGAGGATGCAGTTTTATTTGCAAACAATCAAAAGTAAAACATTTGCTCCTTAAGATCAGGGGGTTTTCAATTATCAAAGCGTTCATCATTATCCATCTTAACATCAAAGATCTACTTATGCCTCATGTTTGGAATCACCCAATTAACACAGCTTCATTAACCGGAAGCACGGCGTATTCGAATACCATTATTTCACTCTGCAGAGTTGCTCAACTTTACCCACACGATCTCTTAACTCCCGCGACAGATTTAAGAAAGCCAGGTCGTTTCACTGCTCAACTCTCTATATAGACTCTACCCGATAGCACCGCTCAGTCACGGCCACAATTAACCACGTTCTCCCTGCCGTTTTAAGTTAATACTATCGTTGTTAGGTACCTGCAGCATACCTAACACCACGTCATCAAAACATCTCAGCCTGTAGAGGTTCAATCAAATTGAGCAGCTATTAAACCAGTGTTGACAAATCAACTCCTGTGGTCTGAGCGATCACTATGTTCTTTCTTTGGCACAAGGTTCTTGTCCTTATATTTTCACTGAGGCACCAACCACAATCTTCCACTGAGCTCAACAGCACCAGCCACCACCAAACCAAACAGCCTCCATCCCAGGGTAGAGCGGTAGGCCTAGTCCGGATAACCAGAGTCCCACCAGCCTCTCTACCTTAGGTCCGATCCTAGGGTTTGGTCGTGGGCTTTGATCACAATGTGATAACCCCACATTCTGACCCTCCCCCTAGTTCTCCCAATGATAGAGTCGTGGGCTTGGATCACATCGTGATGACCCCACATTCTGACTCCTACCTCGGGTTCTACCAAAGCAGAGCCGTGGACTTCGATCACATCGTGATGACCCCACATTCTGACTCCTACTTTGATGTACATTTTCCAACTCTAATGGCCAGCAGCCAATGTCACTTAGTAGTACAAAATGTCATGTGAGATGATCTATAATTCTTAATACAGTAAATCAATATTTACTAAGGTTGTCAAGGTGAATATGGCCATCAAGTAAGACAGGGAATTTATCAGTGGTAGGAATAACTAAGTATCATGCCATTCTAAACATTTTCGTTTAAGCAATTAACATTTTACAACTAACCATAATGCAAATATTTACTAAATACTGTAATTTCATGGGATTCAACATGATCAAAAACTTATGACTTGCCTGTCTGATCTGGTATCTCCACAATCTCGTATAGCTGGGCGACTGGCTCTGGATCCGCAAATTCGAGAAGCTCGGGAGCTAACGCAAATACATAAAATAACAACACATGTCAAACCTTGATTTTAGCTACATAAAGGAAATAATACAAACAAATAAATATTAATGCATAATATCTTTTAAAAAGGGGTTTAAATAGTTTTAAAGTTCAATTTCCTGAAAACAAGTAACATTTCAATTTTTAACCAAAAAGCAATTACATTTTACTAAACCTAAAGTCATATTTCTAAATTTATAAAATCCTAAAATTCGGTTTAAGAAAATAAATACTATTTTTGAATTCTAGAATTTATTCTGGTCAAGATAATGTATTTTTGTAATTTTTGGAATTTTTGGAATTTTCTAGAATTTTTTATAATTTTAACACATTATCGAATTTTAAAATTTGGTGAGCAAGATCTTGGGCTCGGCCTACATGCAGTCTGGTGACCCACACACACGCAGTCAGCGGCGGCGGCGGCCGTGTGGGCCACGGCCCACGCTGCAGCGGCGGCATGGCCAGCATGGATGCGCCTCGCTCGCCGATGGGCGACGCGTGCCCGCAGCGGACGAGCTCGATCCCGCAGCTGTGGGCGCTCGGATGGTGCCGTTATGAAGAATCAACTGCCGACGCTTAAACCGGTTTGGACGGCTGGATTAAAACGAAGCCGACGCCCCGGATGCGACCACGTCGCCCCCTAAGCTGCGAGCAGAGCTCGATCCCTCCGGCGATACGACGACGACAGGGCACTAGGGTAGGAATGGGTTTCACAGAGTGAAGCGGTTTGACACTAGAACTCCATTTTGGCACTTTAGAATGTCCGGGGATGAACGACGGTGGCTGGCGCCGGCCGGGAAGAAGATGACCTCCACGGCGGCGCTAAGGGACTCCGGTGACTCCCTGGTCGAATTGGATGTGCTTTCACCATCTACAGCACTATAGGAAGCTAATGGCAGTGGTGGTTTAGCTCGAGGATAGCTCAGTTGTGCTAGCCACGGTGAGGTCCTTGCCGTCGGCGGTGGCTCCGACGCCAGAGCTCTACACTAACTCTCGACATCGGGTGAGCTTCCCAACGTGATCAGGGGGTGGTAAGGAGTGTATCTACGGACGGAATCGAACTCTAATCAACAGAATCACAGGATTAGCATCAAGGGCTCACCGGCGTAGGGGAGACGATCGGCGGCGTTTCCGACGATGGGAGCTCGATTCACTGGGCAGGGAGGTTTGTGAGGTTGCTAGAAAGGTTAGAGAGGTGAGGGGAATGAGCTTTATGCTCTGTGCAAGCAGTTTGCCCACGGCCGGTTTTTGGCTCCGCTAGGGCCACGTCGGCGGCAAAGAGGAGAGAGGCTCGGGCAGCAGGGGAGCGGTGAGGGGGAAGAGGTGGCACTGCTGCTGCCCAACCTTGACCCCGCTTGACCCAGGCGTGAGAGGAAGCCGCGAGATCTTGTGTCTTTGGAGCAGCGGCGGTGAGGCGTGGGGGCCGCTGCACGCGCGAGGAAGGAAGCGGTGGGCTTGGCGGCTGGCGGGTGGGACCAAGCAGCAGGCGGTGACGTCGCCTAGGGAGAGAAACGACGCCAAATCCCGCGGAGGAGCTAACGCCGCTGCCCGCGCCAAGGAGAGAGGAGCTGCCGTGTGAGCAGCGTCGCCCGGTCAAGGCGTAAAGGCCGGAAAAGGAAAGCGTAAACCCGAGAAAATTTCCGAATTGGGTAAGTTTTCATAAATTCATAAAAATTCAAAATAAATAAAAAATTTCACAAATTTTGGGGCTGTTTCAACCTACCCCCCTTAAAAAAAATCTCGACCCCGAGATTTAGGCAGACTCAGAAAATAAATTTGGAAAATCCCGCTGTAAGTCCGATTCCTTTTCCCACGTAGCTTCTGCCTCTGTATGATTCTTCCACTGTACCCGACACAATCTGACACTCTTGTTTCTGAGTTGTCGTTCTATTGTCTCGAGTATTTGTAAAGGTTCTTCTGAATACGTCAAATCTTCTTGAAGTTCAATTTCTTCCATCGGTACTGCTTCTGTAGGCTGTGTCAAACATTTTCGGAGTTGTGACACATGAAATACATTGTGTACTCTGGCCAAATTGGATGGCAACTGTACTTCATATGCTACTTCACCAATTCTCTTTGTAATTTGAAATGGGCCTACGTATCTGGGTGCTAGTTTCCCTTTGACTTGGAATCTTTTAACAATTTTGAAAGGTGTAACTTTGAGATAGACATAATCTCCAATTTCAAAGCTCAAATCTTTTCTTTGAGTATCCGCATAGCTCTTCTGACGGTCTTGTGCAATCTTCATGTTTTCTCTGATGATTCTGACATGAGCTTCAGCATCTTGAACAATCCGAGGTCCGAGATATTGGCGCTCTCCAGCCTCAGTCCAGTTTAAAGGAGTTCTACATGCTCTGCCATATAGTGCTTCAAATGGTGACATTTGTATACTAGCTTGATAGCTGTTGTTATACGAAAATTGCGCAAATGGCAGACATGTATTCCAGGCTGCTCCATAAGTTATGGCACATGCTCTCAACATATCTTCAAGTATTTGATTGACTCTTTCAGTCTGTCCTCTAGTCTGTGGGTGGTAAGCTGTACTGAAAGCTAAGTCAGTACCCATTGCTTCGTGTAATTTTTCCCAGAATACAGAGGTAAATTGAGCACCTCTATCTGAAACAATTCTCTTGGGAATTCCATGATATATTACAATCCTTGTCAGATAAATCTCTGCCAATTTATCCTTTCCATATGTCTGTTTGATAGGAATGAAATGAGCTACTTTTGTCAATCGATCAACAATGACCCAAATAGCATCATACCCTTCCTTTGTCTTTGGTAAACCGGTAATGAAATCCATCCCAATATTATCCCATTTCCATTCTGGTACTGGCAGTGGATGTAATAGACCAGAAGGTTTTTGATGGTCTATCTTCACTTGTCGGCATACGTCACATTTAGTTACATATTCAGCTATTTCTTTCTTCATGTTATTCCACCAAAATTTCTTTTTCATTTCATTATACATCTTGGTGCTTCCAGGATGTATGGAGAAATGCGAAGAATGACCTTCTCTCAGAATCAATTCTTTTAGTTCCTTGTTATCAGGTACACAATAACGACCTTTGAAGGTTAAAATTCCACGTTTGTCTTCAATGAATTCCGTTGAACCTTTTTCTTGACTGTTCTTTTTAAGTTGTCGTGTGGCTTCATCTTTGATTATTCTTCAATCAATTCTGCATTGCTGCCACTAACCGTATCGGTTGGTCGACTTCACTGATTATACCTGAATATGGTCTCCTGCTAAGTGCATCTGCTACCACATTTGCTTTGCCCGGATGATATTGAAGGTCTATGTCAAAGTCTTTGATTAGTTCCAACCATCTTCGCTGTCTCAAATTCAACTCAGGTTGAGTGAAAATATATTTCAGACTTTGATGGTCTGAAAATATTTCACAATGATTGCCCAGTAAATAGTGCCTCCATATCTTCAAGGCATGAACTACTGCTGCTAACTCCAGGTCATGTTTGGGAAAATTTTCTTCATGTGGTCGTAGTTGTCTTGAAGCATAAGCCACGACTCTTCTATCTTGCATTAGGACACATCCTATTCCATGTTTTGATGCATCACAGTAGATCTAAAACTCTTTTTTTGGATCTGGCAATATTAAGACTGGTGTCGTTGTTAACTTTGTCTTCAACATTTGAAAACCTTCTTCACATTTTTCTGTCCATTCAAAAGGTCTGTCTTTCTTGAGTAACTGTGTGAGTGGACGGGCAATTTTAGAGAACCCTTCTATGAATCGGCGATAATAGCCTGCCAATCCAAGAAAGCTTCTCACCGTGTGCTTTTGGTCGCTTCCATTCCATCACAGACTTGATCTTCTCAGGATCCACTTTGACTCCTTCTTCACTGATTCTATGCCCCAAAAATGCCACTTCTTTCATCCAGAAGTCACATTTACTGAACTTTGCATATAACTGTGTTCTCTTAGCTTGGTCAAGGCAACATGCAAATGTTCTTTATACTCTTCTTCACCCTTGGAATAAATCAATATGTCATCTATGAATACTATCACAAAACGCCATGTACACCAGGTTCATAAGACTCATGAAATATGCTGGTGCATTGGTCAGGCCAAAAGGTACCACTGTAAACTCATACAGTCCATATCTCATGGTGAATGCAGTCTTCTCTCGATCTTGCTTTCGGATTTTCAATTGATGATAACCCGATCGCAGATCGATTTTAGAAAACACCTTTGCTCCTTTGAGCTGATCAAACAAATCATCAATTCTCGGCAGTGGATACTTATTCTTAATGGTGACTGCATTTAATCCTTTGTAGTCAACACACATTCTCAGACTTCTATCTTTCTTCTTGACAAACAGAACTGGTGCTGACCATGGTGATACACTGGGATGAATGAATTCTTTTTCTTTCAATTCATCCAGTTGTTTCTTTAATTCCTTCAGTTCACTTGCTGACATTCTATATTGATGTTTGGTAATAGGTTGTGTGCCTGGTACCAACTCTATTGCCAATTCTACTTGTCGATCAGGAGGTCTACCAGGTAACTCTTCAGGAAATACATCTAGATATTCTTGCACTACTAGTACTTGTATAGCTTCACTAGTAATGGCACTGTGTACACCCCTTTTTACCTTGTGAATCAGGTTATGATCAGTATGTACTATCCTCTTCTGGTTTTCAGGGTTGGTCGTGGTTCTTGTTTTGCTTCACAGTCTACTATGGCTTTATTTTTAGTAAGCCAATTCATTCCCAAAATAACTTCCAACCCTTTCATGTCCAATAATAACAAGTTTGCTTTAAACTCTAACCCATGGATTTCTACAGTAACATCACTACATCCAAAACGGGATTCCATTTTATTTCCAGGTGTTTAGATGGCATAATATTTTTTGCAAAGTAACCATTGGCATTTGGTTTCTTGAAGCAAAATCCATGGATATAAAGGAATGCGTTGCTCCAGAGTCAAATAAAATTAATGCATGCTTTGAATTGACTGGGAACATACCTACAATAACATCATTTGCTCCAGCTGCCTCCTCTGCTGATACATAATTAATTCTCCCTTGGAAAATCTGGTTTGCCACTCCTTTGCCTTTCCCTGCATGGTTATTTGAAGAAGAACCAGCAGGTAACATCACTGTGGTTCCAGTTGGCAGTGAAGATCTCGTTTGGATCACTGTAGTCTTGGCATCTTGTGATTGATTTCCAGCTTGAATCTTAGCTACATCTGCAGGCAAATTTCTTTTTGGGCATTGATCCCTAAAATGTCCGGCTTGGCCACAATGGTAGCAGTTCTTCTTCTGCGGACAGTTAGTCTGATAGTGATTTCCCCCACAGATAAAGCATTTCACGGACTGTAGCTGGACTCTACTGCCTTGTTGGGGAACATTAGACTGTCGCTTTGGCACAAGCATCACTTGACGAGCGGCTGGCTGTCTATTCTGATTAGGCACAAAAGTCCTCACTCTTTGTGGGTTGGGTGCTGAGGCAGATGGCCGTTGCATAGCCTTTCTCTTTTTAGACTCTTCCATCTCACCTCTGGCTTCCTCAGAAGTGACCAGACAATCTACCATATCAGACAAGTCCTTAAAACGTGTTGCTGATATATGAAATTTCATGGATTTCTGCAATCCTTCCCTGAATTTTTCCATCTTCTTTTCTTCATTCTTCACATCTTCAGGAGCATATCTTGATAACTGATTGAATTGATGTAAATACTCCATTACTGTTTTTCCTCCTTGTCTAAGTGCCAGAAATTTTCGGCGCTTAGCTTGCATGACTCCTGAAGGAACATGAACCTCCCGGAAGGTTTCTTCAAAATCCTTCCAAGTTATTTCTTGTTCTGCATGCATAGTCTGTAATTTATCCACCAAGTGGCAGCTTGCCCTTGGAGTTGATGGGTAGCATACAGAACCTTTTCTTTATCATCACACTGCACTGTATTTAGCTTTCTCTCTATATCCCTCAGCCAGTCTTCAGCTGCTAAGGGGTCCGAAGAGGTAGAGAACACAGGTGGTCTAGTCTTTTGGAAATCATTCCATCTAGATGTTATTGGTGTTCCTGCTACTGCTACTCCTGGGGAACCACCTGGGGTAGCGGCTCGCATCATCAACTGTTCCAACATTCTAGATTGCTGCTCCAACATTCTAGCTTGATTCATATCTGCCTGATGACGGTTCTGTTCTATCATGGCCAAGATATTTGCAATTGCATTCTGATTGTTTGGGGCTTCCTCAGGTCCCACTGGTTGATTACCAGGGTTAGATTCCATTCCTGCCATTGTACTTCTGCATTTGGGAACTTGGAATTAACTTTTTACAGCGGTTTTCTTTTTACAAATTTCTATATAGGTAAAGGAAATTTAAATTTTCAAACAAATATAAGAGGGTTAAAACAAGAATTAATTTAAGCATGTAAAAACATTTTACAAGTGATCAAGCAAAGCTTATATTAACAATCAAGCTGCAAACAAGGGTAACCATACATTACATAATTTACAAACAGAAAATACACTACTGAGTGATCGTACTACCTACCACTATACAATCAAAAGTCCTGCACTAGCACTGGCTAATCTATCTACACTGTTCAAAAGCAAGTCTCTACTCTCGCTGTCAGGCGTTCTAACTACTCTCTACTCTGACCTCACCATCCACTGGATGGCGGCCTACTGGCGGTATACCTAACTATCTCCTCAGGATCCTCCTCGTCCTCTGTATCCTCAGCTGTTGCCTTCCCCCTATCATCACCAGCTGCTGGTGGTGCTGAAGGAGGAGCAGGGCGAAATAGCTGATGATACTCCACCGTAGTGAGGCGTCGTCGAACTCGGGGAGAAGAAGGACCGGCTGACTCTCCAGTGATAGGGCGTCGTCGACATCGTGAAGTAGAAGGGCCCTCTGGCACCAGCGCCTCTGGAACCAGTGCCTCAGGCTCCACAGCAATGGAGATCTCTGGTACGACTTGTACGTCGTCCTCTGGAAGGTCCGGCGACTCACCACATGCGGACAACTCTCCTGCCTCCACCATATCTCTACGGTGGATCTCCTGCTGTAAGGCTCGAAGCTCGTCCCTGGCCTGGCAGAGCTGCTGACGCAACTCCTGCGACTCTCTGATGGCCCTGTGGTACACCACCTCCTGCTGGACTATGTACCGGGAAGCAACCCCTAGACGTACATCGTCCTCTGGATGTGGCTCTGGCGTGACGTACCCTCCGCCCTGGCGGACTCTCTGGGGCACTAGGTCGTAGCGAGTCTCAGCAAACTCGGCGTCGTAGTAACGCCTCAAGTGTAACACGACGTCTCTCGCCGCGTCCTGCACTGCGTCCCACTCCAATACTCTCTGGCCCACAAACCTCCTCTCCCTGTCTGGGCGGACAGGTAAAGGAGTCAGGCCTACTCGGGCCCTCAACTCGCGACTCCCATCAGATAACTGATGAGTCACGGCGTGGAACATGGGGCGGTGCCAAGCTATCGCTCCTAAGAGCTGCTGCATCTCCCAGAGCAGGCGCGGCCATCCAGCCACCTGCTCAGGCCTCGAATGGATAATATGGACCATCTGTTTAACAAAGAAAAACTTACTGTTAGATACAATTTAACATAAACATTTGCAGAAAGCGGAAAACTTGAGCATAATTAAATTTAAAACGATAAAGTAGCATTTAAGAAAAGACAACAATATTTCTTATATTTTATGTAAATCCTTTTTACCTTTTCAACTTAGGTTTTGCCACAAAATAGCCCTTATACTTATCCTTAGGTCTCGTCCTATAGTCAAGCATGCCTGCTCCGATACCACTCTGTAACGCCCCCATTTCTGGAGACGGTACGGAACTCCATAACCATACAAGAATGAACAATTACAGAGTTCGAATTAAAGCGTTTATCACAACAGTACACGCATACAATAAAGACTTCACTTTATTACAATATATGGTTGATATAAGTATAGCAACGGGCGCGCAGACCCACAAACCACATAATATTACAAAATACACCCAGGCGGCCTGAGCGAGGCTAAGACCTAACACCAATCATCATCGGACATGACTGGCTCCTACCTCGGGTTCTACCAAAGCAGAGCCGTGGGCTTCGATCACATCGTGATGACCCCACATTCTGACTTCTACTTTGATGTACATTTTCCAACTCTAATGGCCAGCAGCCAATGTCACTTAGTAGTACAAAATGTCATGTGAGATGATCTATAATTCTTAATACAGTAAATCAATATTTACTAAGGTTGTCAAGGTGAATATGGCCATCAAGTAAGACAGGGAATTTATCAGTGGTAGGAATAACTAAGTATCATGCTATTCTAAATATTTTATTTTAAGCAATTAACATTTTACAACTAATCATAATGCAAATATTTACTAAATACTGTAATTTCATGGGATTTAACATGATCAAAAACTTATGACTTGCCTGTCTGATCTGGTATCTCCACAATCTCGTATAGCTGGGCGACTGGCTCTAGATCCGCAACTTCGAGAAGCTCGGGAGCTAACGCAAACACATAAAATAACAACACATGTCAAACCTTGATTTTAGCTACATCAAGGAAATAATACAAACAAATAAATATTAATGCATAATATCTTTTAAAAAGGGGTTTAAATAGTTTTAAAGTTCAATTTCTTGAAAACAAGTAACATTTCAATTTTTAACCAAAAAGCAATTACATTTTACTAAACCTAAAGTCATATTTCTAAATTTATAAAATCCTAAAATTCGGTTTAAGAAAATAAATACTATTTTTGAATTCTAGAATTTATTCTGGTCAAGATAATGTATTTTTGTAATTTTTGGAATTTTCTAGAATTTTCTATAATTTTTAACACATTATCTGAATTTTAAAATTCGGTGAACAGTACTGGGCTCGGCCTACACGCACAGTGCAGCCCAGCCCACACACACAGTGCGGCGGCGGCGGCCGAGTGGGCCATAGCCCACGCGCGCGCGGGCGAAGCCCAGCGCGGATTTTGGGGCTGTTTCATCTATGTCTCCTCATCACAAGAGCAGTTAAGAAGCAAATGAGTGGAAGTTCGTATCCTGCAAACAATGCACATACATGCTGTCAATATGCATTCTCGTCTTATCAATTGGTGTGCAACGTTGTGTCACCTCTGACACTATCTTTATAACATTTTGTGTAGGTATATACAGTTCCAACAAAAATTTGCACACAACACACACAAAGTGCAAAGCTTACCTCAATCGGGTTTCTGTCTCTTTCATGTTATGGATGATGCAGCATATTTTAGTTTGGCACATTTTTAAATTGCAGTATTTCTGCTGCTCATGAAAACATCCTTGAGACAGCACCACTAGAAAGTTACACTTCAGACTGCAGCCTTCAGCTTCTCACAGACCACTCTTCTTGTTAAAATCAATGGATATGAAGTTGTAAACTTCTTGATAATTGTGCTGTCATGTCACTGTTTATGATGGCATCCAGTAGAAGTAACCACCTCTCTACTCCTTCACAGCAAAACCAATCTTAAGTCAGCTGCAGATACAGATGCTCCAGAATACTGTAAATCTCATCAAAATTGGGATGGCTGAAGTCCCCCATAGAACTCACGAACAACAATGTCCACTTCAACCCAGCTGCAACCTGCCGTTTTGTCAATACCATTTCCTCTCATCAATTGCCGCACATCCTCAACAGCATCCCATCGCCGACCTCGAGCTAGTGTGTTTGCAACATAGTTGCCAGGATGCCCGGTTCTATCCTGATGAGTTCTCTCGCTGCAATCTCACCGACCTCAACATGGCAATGCTTCCTTCAGGCATTGAGCAAGGCTCCCCAGACACCTACATGTGGCTTCACTGACATTGTCTTCACTAAGCGGTGTGCTTCTTCAATAAGCCCAGCTCGGCCATAAAGATCCACCATGCAAGTGATCTAGGGATTGCTCAAGTGCATAGGTTGTTCTCATGGACTCAAAATAGCGCTTTTCATCATCAACTAGCCCGGGCATGAGCACAAGCTGATAGTACACCAAGAAATGTTACTGCATCAGGCTGCAACCTATCCTCAACCATCTAATTGAAAATCTCCAGTGCATCTCTGCCAATGTCCATGGTGCACCAGAGCACTAATCATCACATGTAAGATTGCATCCTTTGGACGTGTCTCGACAAACAATAAATAAACTTTACTGATTAGGCCGTACTTGGCGTACATGTCAGCCAAAGAATTCTGTACATGGCAGTTCATCTCAACACAGCCCTTCTGTAAAAGCCCATGCACTTGCCCTGCAACTGAAAGAACCAATCTGCGCACATGCGGGCATCAGCACAGCCATTGTCGCAGCATCAGGCTGGAACTCTGCCAGCCGCATCCGATTGAACACCCCCACCGCATCAGTCCACAACCCCACCTCCGAGCACTCAGCCATCATCATATTCCAACTGTTCACATTCCTCTCCGGCATCTCATCAAGCAGGCCCCTCGCGACACCAGCATGCCCCCGCCGCAGGTACCCTTACATGACCGTGTTCCACGAGATCGGGTCCCTCTCCACCATCCCGTCAAACACCTCCCGCGCAGCCGCCACATCCCCTGCTCTAACATAACATGCTGCCATAGTGTTCCCCACCACCATGTTTCTCATGGGCATTTCGTCAAACACCCTCCTTGCATCCTCCACCCAGCCAAGATTCCCATACAAATCAAGCAGCGCAGCACCCACGTGCACGGAGGAGCCCAGCCCAGCCTTCTCCAAGAACCCACGCACCTGGCACACCTCACGGACAGCTCGGAGAGTCCAGCAGGACTTGAGTCCACGCACATGACACACCTCACGCAACGAGTTCACGCTGGCCGCCATCGCGTTGATGCGGGCAACGCGTTGGTGGGGACGGCAAGCGTCCACGGCCGTGTCGCTGCGGTGTACAGGAGTGGCATACGGCAAAGGCGGGGGCTGACATTGTGGTCTGATACCAATTAATAGCCTTCCTTGTGAATCTCTCAATTCACTAGCTCTCGCTTCAAAATGGAATGCATACACAGAATAAAACACGGGTGTTTTTTTGGCACTACGTGAACCAGTTACCAACTGCAACGTTTTCTTCTTCCTTTTATAATGCAAAACAAGATCTACTAACTCCTAGAAACAGATGTAATACATGCCGTTACATGTATACCAAGCATCACTACATGCATGGAAGCGGATGGGAGTTACAGGACATTGAATGGTTGCATGGCTCTCACACAAATCGTGGACTCGTTCAAAAAGGAAAAATACATATACTAAATTAAAAATACTAGCTAACGTGTACAGGTTACCAAAAAAACTTAGATGCAAGATTAAATGATCATGCTAACTAGAGTGGGAGTTGGGCGTGCCGTGTCTGCAAGACGGCCAAGCCTATCGTGCTTCGTGCCGCTTGCGTCGTGCCGGCTCGGCCATCATCTTCTTGCCGTGCCGTGTGCGTGCCGCCCGCGTCGCTTTGGATGAGCCCAAGCACGGCCCAAAGCCCACCGTGCCGGCGTTCGTGCCGTGCCCCAAACCCCACCAAGTAACTATACGCGAAGGCGGCGGCGATAGTCATTATCTTTCTGGATCTGTCGTAAGGAAAAGAAGGCGGTGTTAGAACGGTTTGGTGACCATCCGCACTTTTTTGTCTGATGTCATGCATGTATTCGAGATTAGCTCCTTTCTTCTGAACATACATACATACATCTCATACATACATACATACATACATATCATCATACATACATACATACATACATACATACATACATACATACATACATACATACATACATACATACATACATACATACATACATACATACATACATCTCATACATACATACATACATACATCACATACATACATCTCATACATACGTACATCTCATACATACATACATACATACATACATACATACATACATACATACATACATTGATACATACATCTCATACATACATACATCTCATACGTACATCTCATACATACATCTCATACATACATACATACATCTCATACATACATACATCTTATACATGCATACATACATACATACGTTGTATTACAATGATTACATGACCGTTTAATTGTCCGTTTAGTCTTTTTAGACGTTAAGTGACCGTTTAATTGACCGTTTTCAGTTTTTTCAGTTTTTTAGTCTTTTTTTTTCTACCGCCCAACTAATCGCACGCGCCACGTTGTTGCCCGCTCGGCGCTCGCGCGGGCGCATCACATCGCCATAATTCGGGGCCTCGGGGACGGCCAGCGGCCTTTTTCTTTTCCTCGCCCGCCTCGCCTCGGTCCTCCCTCCTCCGTCTCCTCGGATCCCTCGCCCTCGCGCCGCGCCGCCTCGCTCTCTCCTCTACTCCCCGACCCCGGTGGCCGCCTCCCCGCCCTCCGCCTCCTCCTCCCCACCCCGCCTCCTCCCACCTCCCCGTGCCCGCCTCCCCGCCTCCCGGCGCCCTCCTCCTCCCGCCCTCCGCCTCCTCCTCCCACCTCCCGCCCCGCCTCCCGCCACGCCCGCCTCCTCCCCACCTCCCCGCCCTCCGCCTCCCCGACCCTCCGCCTCCTCCTCCCCGCCTCCCCGCCTCCGCCTCCCCACCTCCCCGCCTCGCCTCCTCCCCACCTCCCCGTGGCGCCTCCTCCTCCGCCCCACCGCCCCCCCCCTCCTCCGCGGCTCCGCCCCTACCTCCGCCGCCTCCGCCCCTCCGCCTCCCCGCCGGTGATCAAGGGACCGAGGCCTCCCACCTCCCCAGCGGCCCGGCCGGCTTCATCGCCGCCGCAGCACCACGGACGATGCCGCCGCCGGCGGGTGGGCTGCTGGCGCTCTGACTCCGCCGGGCTCGCTCTGGCGACCATCGCCGCGCTGGCGTCGCCGGGGGCCGTGAGCCGGTTCTTCTCCGGGGACGTGTCCGGGCTCCCACGGCGGCCACCGAAAGGTACACCTTCGGTCCTTCCCTCCCTCTGCTCCCTCCCTCTGCTCTGTGATACTGTTATTGTGCTTGTGGGAATGGGGTTGGGAAACTGAGAATGGGGGGGCGGTGGGCGACGAGGCCGTGGGCTCGCCGACGCCCGGTTGCCAGTCTGTGGCGCAGGGCGCCTGGCCGACGGTGGTCAAGACGTGGCGCCACCGTGGCCGGCCGTGCCCCCGGCCGGCGTGCCCACCGTCGCCGGGCGTGCCTCCGTCCGACCGTGCTCACACGGCCGGGCCGGCCCAAGCACGGCACGCCACGCCGGGCCGTGCCGCCCACCGTGCCGGACTTGCAGGCCCAGCACGGCCCACTATTCGTGCCGGGCCGGCACGGCCCGCCACGTGTCGGGCCGGGCCGTGCTTGGGCCGTGCTGGGCCGGCCGTGCTTCGGGCTGGCCCGAAAAAGCACGGCCCAAGTCCCAGCTCTAATGCTAACACCCACGTGCACGGAGGATCCCAGCCCAGCCTTCTCCAAGAACCCATGCACCTGGCACACCTCACGGACAGCTCGGAGAGTCCAGCAGGACTTGAGCACGGAGCTCACAGTGAAGTCGTTCGGCAGCGTGCCCAACCGGAGCATGAGCCTGAACAGCACGAACGCGTCGGACGCGGGCGCAGGGGAGGCGTGCTTGGCGTAGGAGGAAATGGTAGCCGTCCAGAGGTAGACGTTGGCGGAGGCGGCGGGGGCGGGGGCGCAGTCGAAGACGGCTCGGGCGTAGTGCGGCGAGGACGAAGAGGCGATGAGCGCCACGGCCGCGCGGGCGGGGAGCGGGAGGCCGGGAAGGAGGAGCTGCGCAGCCGGCGAGGCCTGTCAGAGCGCGGGGAGCGGGGTCGCCGGCATGGAGGTGGAAGGTGACAGCGCCGCGGCCGCCGTACGATTCTCAGGCGGAGATGACAGCGGCATGGTGCATTTTCACACTCTTCCTAGGATTCAGTCGTGCTGAGCAAATTACGT
Organism: Bonia amplexicaulis; assembly: GCA_036346245.1. Lineage (NCBI taxonomy): Eukaryota > Viridiplantae > Streptophyta > Magnoliopsida > Poales > Poaceae > Bonia > Bonia amplexicaulis. The sequence continues at coordinate 4,717,985 of CM070769.1, forward strand.
AGGGTCACGCTATTTATATCCATTCATCGAGATATATATTCAATATTTTTTTAACTTTAATGTTCGATGCTCACGTAACATAAGCTCCTGTGATTCCCAAGCTGGATAGATCGCCTCGACTAAAGCTCAAAATAAAGTCGAGCTCGGCTCAGAAAGCACAGTAACTACACTTTAATGTTGTAAACTTCTAAAAGATCTCAGTCAAAGCACATACTCCGCTTGAAAAAAACTCAAGAACTACACTTAAAACGTAATAACTCAAACAAAAGCTTGGCCAAAGCCCGAGCTCTGTTCAAAAAAACTCAACAACTAGACTTTAACTTTGAAAGAAACGCGTGGAGAAAATTAGGAAGGGAGTAAATGGAACCTTAACCATACTATTCGAGCTTAGGTTCAAACTTGAGCTCAGCTTGATTGGAGCTTAGGACGAGCTCGAATCGAAGCTAAAGCAAACCGTGCTCGAGCAGCATATCGAGACAATCCTTTTTTTTTGTCTAAATTTAACTGAAATGCCTTTGAAAACTAACCTATTATAACCGTGGCCACCACAGGTGGTGGAGTGAGGGGGATAATTAATAATGGAAAAAATGAGAAATCATGTGTTGAGAAACAAGGAGTGACAAGTATTTGTAAATAAATAAAGTAGTTAAAAGTGATAAGTCAATTCGAACTGAGGGAGTATATTTTTTGTTAGGCTATGAATATTAAAGCAGTCCAAACCATTAGCGTTAAAGAAACAAAAACTAGCATAAACCATATCTAAAGAAGTTTCAACTTAAGCTTAAAGCCGCCGAAAGGTTAAACTCCTTCAAACAAGATGTGGCTCTGCGAGCTCTTAGAGAAGGTTAAGGTTAAGCCCACTATGATACCTAACTTTCAAGCGGAGTATTTTTCAAGATGGGGTCTGGGTTAAACGATCTATCGTTAAAAGCCCAACATGTACTGTCAAAATTGCAAGCAGTATCTTTTATACAAGTGACTGTAAGCAACAAAAATTCAAAAATTCACCAAAAGCCAGAGAGCTAAAAATCATAAGCCCACTATATATTGAAGGTTTAAGCTTGTTTCTACTGGATATCTTTTTATACAAGTAACTTATGAAGAGAGCTAATCATCTACAAATAGGGCCCTAGCAGAGGCGTATCCAGCAATAGGGCGAGCTAGGGCGGTCGCCCGAGATACCCCACTGGCAGAAACACCCATAGGAGTAACACAGGGTTGGGAGTGGCACCCACGAAGGCGAGAGTGACATGAAGATTTATCCAGATTGGGGGGTCTGAGAGGACCACCCTACTCCTATCGGTGGCCTTCGAGGCAGTGGCAGATCCAGATTCGAACACGCCCCGGGCTAAATTTCAACTATGTAACAATCTAGCATATCACAAGTTTAGAACTATATTATGATATAACAAAAAAAATATGACAATGCATGATTGATATAAAGATTTTGCTTAATGCTCAATACTTGAGGAGTTCAAGTTTTCAACACAAATCACAATTAAGAAAGTATATAAAACCATACAGAATGTAGCATAATAAAGATACAAGTACCCCAAATCCTAAATGAATATTTGCTCACTATCCTATGCGGTTAGCCCACCATTTCCTCATCAATAGTAGGACAAGAACCAGAACCTACGAAGACAGCATAAACAATAAAATAAAATATGCACATAAATAAATTCAAGGAGCATGAATATTACATTTGAAATAAACTAACTGAATATTACATTTGAAATAAACTAACTTACCACTTGTACGAGAAAGTTGTTTCTTTCGTGATCTCATCCCTTGAAAACGCTCTAAAATCTTCACATCTTTAATACTTACAAATACATCTCGCTCAATATAGCACACCATGCTATGATTCATCCACTCATCATTCATCTTGTTTCATAAAACAATCTTAACGATGTTCATAGCCGAGAAGGCTCTTTCTACAGTTGTTGTTGCCACTGGTACAATCAAGGCTAATTTAATAAGACGATATACCAATGGAAAAATTATATGTCTATCAGTCTCAACCATCTTCACAGCAAGATTTCCAAGGTCGGTATAATTTGCAAAGATAGATCATCTCTTGTATCAACAATAAATGTATGAAGTTGATCCTTAAGGACTACACAATCATATTGAGATAAGTCAGTAACATACATTCTAACAAATTCAATTAATTTGTCCTCGTCGATGTTGGCGAAATAATTTTTTGGATCAAGACAAGCAATGCACCATAATAACTTAGTAGATCTCCCAGCAAAGCGATTATTCAACTCAACAATAATTTGATCATGCACCACAATAAATATTTCATGATGGAAATGATCATAATAAGTTACCATTCGATCACCACGAACCCTTGAACGACCTCTAATCGGTATTTTATCAGACATATCCGGCACAATGATATTATGTTGGAGACAAAAGGCTCTTGATTCTTCAAAAAACTCATCCCAACCATAATTTCTTACTTCCTAATTGTCTTCAATGTGGTCCCAATCAAACCTACATCACGGACAATATTTTGATCTTTCTTTTGCAAGCATTGTAAAAGATCATTAGTTTTGCCCAAAATTCTGATCATAAGATGCAATATAAATATAAATTCAAAGCTCTCCATTTTTTCAACAAACCAAGCTGTGGTTTTCTGTGTAGCATTAGTGGCATCATCACTCAAATTCTCTAATACCTCTAGGTCTGAATCCCACATGAAGAGAAGACGACATAATGTTTTATGATGTGAACCCCAACGAGTATCACTAGGCCTTGTGTCGGACCTCGAGTTAACAAACCCAGATCCTCTATGATTCCACCGCACTATTCCCTAGATCAGTAGATAGTGCTCACAGATACATTACTGTATATCAAAAACATATCGTGCGGAAGCGTAATTGATAAAGTAATACTTACTCATGGGCCGATTATGCCGAAAACGATAAAATGCTGCAGCGGAAACTCCACACAGGTGGTGCCCTTAGGACTTGCTCTCAGGTAGTCAACTGGGGTTCATGACCTAGTCCATGGCCTCATCGTCTTCCAGCTCTGTCGACCCCTTTTTAAGCATCGTAGGGCTTAACTTCCTTTTATTTCTGATTGAATGATGATAATTAAGCAAGAGTGAGTACAACAGTACTCAGCAAGCCACCACACAGGATGCAATAACATTAGATGCAAGGCGGTCAAATGAGGCTTGAGGTTCTTTTATTTGCTTAATGTGACAATTGCAATAATCATAATTAAAATTCCTATGACTTAGCATTTTACAAACATGCTTTAAAGAGTTTGAAATTGTGTAATATTTATAGCGGTGTAGGTTTCATCCACCGGTTACATGGTTTCATCCACCTATGCTAGCTTTTGATCATTAGCTTACTCCTATCTTATCAACCACGCTGGAGTATGTCCCTCCAGTAAAATTCAAAATCAGAGTACATCCCTCTGATAGATTTTTGCCCCACCCATAAAGGGTTTTTGAAATAGAACTAACTCAAGGGAGTTCCCATGTCCGCCCTTATTCATGGGCACGGTGCTCAAACAGTTTTATACTCTGCAGAGATTGTACACTTTACCCACAAGAGATAAGTCATCTTAATAGCCAACATGCTTCCTTAGGCATGAGATCCAGATAATTTATCACAAAATATTTACCTTACTCCGATCTAGCTAGACACCACTTGGTGAGGTTTCACCGTTGAAGGGTTAAATCCACCACAGTCAGAAGTCCCCTCTTGCGTCGTATGAGTACAGTAAATCCATGTGCCTCACTATGAGTAAACCAGTATACCCTGGCACCCACTTACCACTGGTGATATCTGAACTAAACCTTTCCAAGTTAATCAGCTAGATCGTACCTATATAGACTTGTGGTTGTACTGTTTTACACAAGGAGGTCATCACAATATTCGGTCCTTAATTTGTCCAGGCGGTTCATACCACAAACCAAAATTTCTCGTGCGACATCGGCACCGTCCACTCTTACCATCCGCCCAGACAGGTATAGCAGGTTTTTAGGGTTTTGAGAAGCATAAAACAGTTGTAGCAAAATGCTCAACCACGTACATCCCATGACTGTCCCAAAACAAGTTCTTATATCTTTAAAGATTGATGATCAGGGCAACTAGCGCCCTGAACTTGACAAGACTAGCATGACATTTTAATTTGACTTATACCTAGTAAGGTTATCATTAATATCTATGGTGACAAGGATCAGGTGATTCAAGTATCAAGGAATGACATATTAAATTTTAATACGACATTAAGTTGGCATGTATCTACCTTAAGCTTTGACATACATTTGCATAATAAATTAGGCATGCAAGTTGATAATTTAAAGGAACATAATTTTCCATAAAATGTAGGATCAATATGATCCAAGTGATGACTTGCCTTGCTTGGTGTACCATGGCCTTGATTTCTCTAATTCAGAGCCTTCTTAGTCAGTATTTTTAATTTGTTGATCTTCGCTTTTACCCAAGTCTCGATCCTGTTCGAATCTGTTGCTTCATTGAGTCTTCAGATTCTAGTACACAGCAAGGAGAAGAAAGACCAAATAATTCCAAACACTTTAAATGTTCAATTAAATTTAAATTATAAATTTATTACAATTTGAGAATAGAAAGATGATTCGGATTAGTGTGCTGTAAACACAACGATAGCTGAATTGAACAAGAGAATGAATTATCTAAGTAGCTTTATCGTGAGGGGAAATTAGGATAAAGAGGGATCGGAGGTGAAGAAGGATCTACAAGAATTATCCACTTTGGGAAAAGAAGGTGGCCAAACATAGCCGATTGGGGAAGGGCGAGGCTCGATCTTTTATTTGATGAGTTTATTTTTATTGATTCACATTTACCAAGAAAGTTCTATGAGTCGAGCAGGACTTATGGACAGATAAAAGAGGTTATCGAAGATAGTAAAGAGAGAACAGAACTATGTGATTCTTGGATGCGGGAGTTTTACAGGAGATGAGTATAATTTTAATTACTCGATGAAATTTTGATATAATTTGAGATTGCAACTGCCAATTTAACGAATCATTATTTTAATAACTTAATTAAAGTATGGAGTCAAACATTTAATCGATTATTATTATGGACAAAGTTGATTATTTTATTGATTTACCAATCTATTATTAACGGTTTGCCTTTTATCGGATGGGGAGTTATGAATGTAGTAGGGACCTTCCTGATAAAGCTATTTCTTTTATTATTAGTTATTCTTGACCGTCAAATTTAAATCCTGAGATAATGATTGGAGATTTGGGCGTGAGATAAAGACTAATGGTTTCTCATTTATTTTTAAGGTTTATTAATTATAGACGAGAAACCATTAATTTAAATTTAGCATTTTACAGGTAATTATTGAGGACTTCACCAATAATTATCTTAAGCACTAATAAAAGAGAGATGACATGATTTTAGAGATGAGCAATCTATGTTTAATATTTTATGTGGCAAAGTCCTGCTAAATTGATTTACTTAGTTTGCATTAATGGATTTAGATCGGGAGATGGAAGATATCCTTTAGATCACTCGAGCTTTTAATAGGATTTTTAAAAATTATTATTCGAGTTTCCAGAGTAGAATTTGGAAGCGTTAAGATTATTTTTATAAGGTCATCCAAGTCCATTATTTGTTGTCTGGAAATAGGTCATGTATATTTTTGTTGTAGTTTTACATGAGGATTTATATGTTATTTTGTTACTCTTTATTATCATGAAATTTATTGAAGATAAGTTTTAAATTGCAAGCCTCCTTTATAATTTTGCAATTAATCCCTCATTTCCATCATATTTTATTACTTTGCTCACTTGAGAAAATCTTAGATAAAAATTCAAGCTTTAGAAATAAAGTGAGGGGATACAAAGATACACATGAGCTAGGCCATTTTCTAGTTGGGCCCACATGTCAGAGAGAGAGAGAGACACATAACGGAATGACTTTCGGCTGAACTGAGGAGGAGGACGCAGAGGAAACAGGGGAACGGCGGCGGCAGTAGAGCCGTGCGGCGTCGCCGGCGGGGAGCGGCCGGGGAGGTGACGAAGACCGGAAAAATGGGTTGCCCAGGCGACGAGGAAGCTAGGGGAGGCAGTGGCTTCGGCAGGGGAGGTGCCAAGGCGAGCTGACGGCGGCGCTAGGCGGCCGGCGATGAGGAGAAAACGGGGCGCCGGTGGCCGGAAGGGAGGGGGAAGGAGAAGGGGCGCGCATGAGCACGAGCAGGGTACCAGGAGCTCACCTGAGCGGTAGAAGTGATCGGAGGGAGGCCGAGGCGAGCCGGCGACGGAGACCAAGGGCGGCGGCGGGTGGTTCCCGTGGACAGCTCGCTAAGGGGAGGAGGGTCCAAAGCGGCGTTGGGAATGGCCTCAGCGGCTGCTGGAGAAGCTCTAGGAGCCGGGAATTAGGTCGGGGCTCGGCGAATCGTCGGGGAGATTAGGCGCCGGAGTTGGGGATGACGGCGGTTGCTGGTGGCCTACAGGGTATGGGGGACAAATAGCATTGAGTGAGAGCATGAGGGAGATAAGGCGAGCTCAGGGAGGGGCTTGGCACGTCTCGGGGCTCACCGGGTAGTGCTGCCGACGGAGGCGGCCACAGGGAGCTCGGCGGAGGCAGCGGTGAGCTCAGGAGGAGGAAGTGGGGAATGGGGAGGAGGCAAGCTCGGGCTCCTTATAGGCGAGCGCGGGCTCGGGAAAGTAGAGCCGGGGCATGGGCGACGGCATGGGCAGGGAGTACGCTGGGCATGGGCGGCGCGTCCGGTGGCATGGGGCAGCGGGGAAACCAGGGGCGGGGCTGGCGAAACCGGAGGCGGATTCAGGTGGCGCAGGCTGGGCGAAGCCGGGGCGGAGCGGCGCAGCTGTAGCCGGTGGGCGCGGCCGACGCATGGAGCTGGGCCGGCGAGCACCAGGAACCGGGGGAGGTGAGGGAAGAAAACAGAGGCAGGAGAAGAAGACAGGTGCGCCGGCTGGGCCGGAGGCCAGAGAAAGAAGAGCGGGCCGGGCGGAAGAAGTGAGCCGGGGACAACGAAAAAATGAGCGGCTGGGCCGGGAGGAAAAACAGGCCGGTCCCAAAAGAGATTTTGGGAATTTTAGAAATTTCATAAATTGGATTTGTGAGTAGATTTGTATCTGAAAACTTGGTTCAAATTTTTTGGGTTCAACAATTTTAAATTTTCAAATTGTCGAGTTTTGATAAATAATTCTTAAATTTAAGAATTTGAATTTTCATATAAGAAAATTGGATGGAAAGATTTTATATTGATTTTAAACTTCCATTCTTGGTTTTGGAGGTCCAGATTTCAATTTTTAAATTTGAAATTAATACTTCCAAGGGGATTTGGATTCTCTAAATTTTAAACTTTAAATTTTGGTTCTGGAGTCCAAGGTTTGGATTTTTATTAATCGGGCTTTTTTGGCAAGAAATCAAACTCGAGAAATTCGAATAACGCTAAAATTTTTGAGAACATGGGAAGAACAACAAAAATATTTTATATTTTTTGTAATTACACTAGTTTCCTATGTATCTTGTGTTGAAAAATACGTTGACAATGTCTTGCTCCTCTTCATTTTATAATTTGCATTCTTAAACCTTAACTGTTAGTTCCTAAATAGCAAATGTAAAACATTATACATATGTCATTTCATCTTATCATTTGTTAAATCGCAAACATTAAACATGAGAGACCATGTGAGGTCATCTCATATGTATGATGAGTAATTGACTTCGGCTTAGGGAAGTCGAGTTTGAGTTGGTTGGTTCGGACCATGTCGTTGCGTGGTGCAACGGGCTCGGTCTGACTTGGTCAAACCTGGTCAAAAGGATTAGGACGTTTATTCTGTTGATTTGACAGGTTTGGGCTTATGTGGTTTCTTTGATGTTATTATGCTTTCATGTATCGAGCGGTGCTATTTGATGTGTTTCTTATGCGGCCGTTGCCGGGGCGTCGAGGCGAGTCGTGGTGAGACACGGTGGACGGACTAGGCGCGGTGGCGCCGAGGTCGAACGGTCGGGATGTGTCGAAGACGGCGTGGACTCGAGGTGGTTGCGAGGCGTGCGAGGCAAGGAGCACGGAAGCTTCCGGAAGGTGCGGGGAGGGGCGAAACGGAATTTCGCAAAGCTGCACAAGCGGGAGACGGCTCCGTTAGGATTTAGCCGGCGTAACGGGTTGGAGATCCGTTAGCCAATGGCTATAAATAGGTGTTGGGGGCTGCATACCCCTTTGAGGATCACAAAGTCTTTTAGAGAGTTCTTTGTGTGTGTTGTGTTCCTCCTAAGAAGCATATGAGGCTCTTGGTGTTCTTGAGGATTGAGAGGGAGAGGATGGATTGAGAGTTTGGGTTTTTCTTTTCTCTCCGTATGTGTGTGTTCTTGGTGCATGAGTTGACCGTGGAACAAACTACTGTAATTGTCCATGTCTCCATATGTATCTGAGAATTTTTCTTTGAGTTGATTTGTTCTACCCTGTCTCGGTAATTGTCATCTGGCTCTCTTTCTTTGTCCTCTGGTTTTCCTTGCTTTCTTTGTTTTGGAGGTGAATCTCTGTACAAGCCGTTGCAAAACGATTTTTGCCCTGAACCAGAGATGCTCTAATGAAGTTTCTTGTTAAAATCATTTTAGATTTTACTTGGCCACCCTTCCTCTGTTTAGAATTAAAATCCTGTTCATCTGGCCTGAGAAGGACAGCAGTAATACGACATTCTTGGCGTCTTTCATCTATCTGCAGTATTTACTGTGTTGCTCCTCATCTTTTCGGTTTCAGTCATTTTTCTACAATCAGTTTCTTGGGCATCGGCTTGTGTATCTTTGCTGCAGTCCATCTCGGCTATTTTCATTTTCGACAAAAACAGTCTAGCTCAGTCTTCGGCAGCATATACTCACGCTGTTGTTGCTGCCGAACTGCTCATTTTTCTTGAGTTCTGCTGTTCAGCAGATTTGGTTTCTTCGGCAGCATAAGGTCTCATGTATTGCAGACTGCGTCTTTGCCGCAGCTTTTGTTTTCTCTCTACAGCCTTGCACTTTGTCTGTTGCCGGCATTTTCTCTGGTTGTTGATTTCGGCAAGATGGTAGCAGTGAGATGTTGAACTACAGAGTCCTCTTTTCGTCAGAACAAGAAATCCTTTTAAGCTTGCTTTTCTTCTTAGATTTCGGTTGGGAGTCTGTCTTTTGCTTTTGTTAGTTGGCCAGTGCAATTGCTCTACTTTTCGGTGCCTTCTTGTAATTACTGTGCAAATTCTTTTTCTGTTTGCTGTGCTGCAGAATGCATGTCTCCTTAGTGCCTTTTCTTTTTTTTTCTTTTTCTGATTTTCCTCCCTTCCGCATGCAGATCAAACAGCATTATTTTCAGCTGAATTTTTTACTGTTTACTCTCTGATTTATGCTGAATTTATTAGTATCACATGTGTTCCAGTTTTCAGCAGAATTAATTTTCGTGAGTTGCTTCGTTCTGCATCTTTTTGAGTAATCAGTGTACGAATTCTCGGGGGCGATTTTCAAGAGAACGACATTCACCCCCCCTCTGTCGCCATTTTGGTCCTTCAAAACATTACTCAATAGCAAACATTAAACATAGTTCCTAACTGCTGGAAAGTAATGATTGATTAAAAGACAACCTTCTTTTAGCCAGAGATGGACAAAAGCCAGGACAAAGGCCTCATTGGCTCACTGCCTCTGTGCCTCACTCCCTCAATACTTCAGTAGTTCAGTAGTCAATCCGGTCTACCTCTATAGTCACCGCCCATCCGCTCCTGCTGTCCTGCAAACTGCACACTACAGCCCTGCTCAGTTCTCACTCTGCGTCTCCATCCTTGCCCTCTACTCACTTAATTCACCCGGCCTCCCCACCCGGGCCCCGGCGACAGCGAGAGAAACGGCAGCTAGAGCAGTGGAGCCAGAGGAGGAGGCAGAGCTGGCCGGAGGAGGCGAGGGCGAAGCCGGAGGGCGGAGGAGGTGGTGGGCCGGAGGCGTGGGCGTGGCGGAGGAGGAGGCGGGCCGGAGGAGGCGAGGGCGGCGTCGGAGGCCGCGAGGAGGAGGCGGGCAGGTGAGGAGGCGGAGCCGGAGGGTGGAGGAGGAGGCGAAGCCGGAGGAGGCGAGGGCTGGCACTAGGGCGCGATCGCGCGAGGCAAGGGTGGTGGCTGGCGCAGCCGCGCAAGCGAGGGCCGTGTTGCGGTGCTAGGATTGGGGATTTTGGGGATTAGAGTTTCAGCCTTAGGGGTTATAGTAGTGTTAGGTAGTTTGCTGGGCCTCGGGCTATAGCCCACCCAGCCCGAGGCCCAGCTCCATCCCTGCTTCGAGGGGTTTCGAGGGTCCTCCCGGAGGCATACCGGTTTGAAGGACACTTTGTATTCCTTGTGAGCTTGAGTCTTCAGTGAGAGATACATGAGGTATTTATAGCCTCTAGGGCCTATATAAATGACCAAAATAACCCCTACGGGATAGCTACCCTATAGATACAATTAAGGGATATAATTATCCTTTGCGAATATAATGGTATTTCTTAGACTTGTGTATATCTCTTTGTCATGTGGGTCCGTTGAAGTTGGACCAAGATTCCAAACAACACAGATGGACGCGTCCCCCGACCAGGACCACGAGTGCTGTCCGAGAAATTTTCTGATTTGTTTACATGCTTTCGTGTACTCTTCTTTTCTACTTATTGAGTTTACACCTTTACAGAGGTACAAAATCAGGCAGGTCTATCGTGGATGCTATAGATCCAAAACCTTGGCACATTTGCAGGTTAGTCATAACGCCCTAGCCCAACACTATGCCTGAAATACCACTTTTTCTCTAAATTTAAATTATTATTACAAGATTTCAATAATATCTTTCCTCGGTATACTACTCATAAAAAAATAATTTATATGGCGTGAACTGTCTAAGTTGTAAGAGCCCAGTCGTAGTTGAGAAGAACCCGATTTTTGTTTTCACCACTAAAACTATTCTTAATTATTTCATGAGTAACCTATTTTAAAACTACTTTCAAATAAAATATTATTTTAATCATTTAACTAATTCTGTCGTGCTTTAGGGCTTGCGATGGGCACGCTGGCAAAAAATCTAGAGGTGTGTTCTTTACGGCTTCAGTTTTTTGGTTTTTGTTATAGTAAATAATTTTTCTATGGTATCTAGTTTTTAGTATCTTTTTAAAACGAGTTCTGCTAGTCGATTATAGTACACACTAGTGATTTTATTCATATCAATAAAAATTACGTGTGAATATCTCTTTATACTCTCATAAATAATAAGTGGTCTACTAATCAATTATAATACACACTATTAATTTTATTCATATCGATAAAAATTACATGTGAATATCTCTCTATACTCTCATAAATAATAATGATTTATTTATTATTTACAAGTTATAGCTAAAAAATTAAAAACTGCAACCGCAAAGAGCAGATCCTAGGCCCGGCGGCCATGATCCAGTAGTACACCACTTTTGACCGAAGCCAGTCCAACACGGCAAAGCCTTCCGGTGGTTTCCAGGTAAGATTCCCAACGCCACGCCACCGCTTTGAGTTTACGCCTACTGTCGATCCCCTTCCTGCGAACCACGCCACCGCTGAGTACCACCAGATCTGCCTCCACAGAGCTCGACTGGGATGGAGAAGGTCCTGGTGAGCGTGTCCGCGGGCGCCATGCAATCCCTCTGAAAGACCCCAAAATTTCAAACCAAATTTTTCCTGGATTTTTCCTGATTTTTTTGGTGAATTTTGAAAACTTTCCCAATTGAAATCCGTGAAAGGCGCTTTCCCCTTTACCGGCGCCTTCCTTCTCCCTCGGCGCCTCGCCCATTTCCGCCTCCCTCCGGCGCCCCTCCGTTTTCCTTCTCCTCCCCACAGCGCCGCCTCGCGTCTTCCCTCCCGCAGCGCCTCCTCTCCTCCCCTTTCTCCCCCCCCGCCAGCGCCCGCATCCGCACCGCCTTAACCCCCGTTCGGATAGCCGCGCCCGCGCCACGCGGTCCGAGGAGGGAGCCCGCGCCACGCGCCGCCACTTTCCCCGCCCCACTGTGCCGGCTTTTCCCCCTTCTCCGCAGCGGACGCCCGGCGCCCATGCCGCCTGGTGGCGGTCTCGCGCCCGTACTCGCCTTCACTTGCCGCGGTCTGCCGGACGACGCCCACCCGCGGAGGAGACGCCCAGCGACTCCCGTCCTCTGTGACTCCCGCGCGCCCGAGCCTTCTCCTCCACGCCTTCCCTTCTTCTTCCTCGGGTATAAATACCCTCTCTGCCGCCCCACCTCTCCTTTGCTTCCCGAACCTGTTGCCACCTCCAAACCCTTCTGTCACTCCCGGCACCTCCCGAGCGGTAGATTGGACTCCCATCGCCTCCAGCTCCGTCGCCGTCTTCCCCTGCGCCGGCGACCCCGTGAGCTGATCTTCCTCCCCTCTCCCTCATTCTCCGATTCCTTGCTCCCAGAGCACCCTTGCTACTCCCTAATTACAATGCTGCTCTCCCCTGACCAGGTGATCGCCTGTGGAGCTCCAGCACCGAAGCTCACCGCCGGCCGAAACACCCTCTCCGTGGCCAGCTCACCCGGGGACCTCCGAGCTTCAACCACCGCCACCAACGTGAGCCCCAGGACCCACTGACCATAAATCCACCGCCGATTTGGCCTGATCGCCGCCGGAGACCCTCCTTCACCGCCGGGAAGCCATTTCTCCCCTTCGGTCTCTCTGCCTTCCCTAGTGGTTCTCCGGCCTCCTAGAGCCCCAAAATGAGTTCCTCTCGTCGAGACCTTCCGGATAGTGCCCTCCTTGGCCGCCGGAGACCTCGCCGTCGCCGGAGAGCGAAGCCCCTCTTTCCTCGCTTCTCTACATGGCATGAGAGGTTGAAGACGACGACGTGGCCGCATCGTCGCCGTTCTCTCCAACCGTTATCCTTTAAACTCGGTCGTCGGATGGCAGTTCTTCTCAGCCGTCCGATCTTCTTAAACCCTACAGTCCTCACCCGTCCGATCCCGCCTTACCGCTTCGCCCACCCACCTCTAATCTCAGCCGTCCGATCTTCATAAACTCCGAGATCCGAGCCGTCCACCCCGCCCCCATCGCAGCCCGCCCGCCCGCCACGCTGCCTACCATCTCGCCGAGGCGAGGCGCTGAAGGCTAGGGCTGCTACTGCCTTCTCGGCCGGCGCGGGGCATGTGATGGGCTGGGCAGCCTTGTAGCCCGGCCGCCCAAAGATTGTTCACCGAATTTCCAGGGATTTATTCTTTTCCAAAAATCCAGAAAACCCAAATAAATCCTAGAAAATCACAGAAAATCCCAAAAATTCCCAAATTTCACCACCTTGCTCCTTTCATTATCCTGAACCCAGTGGTGACCTCCATTTTCCAAAATTCATCTCCAGCAAAATCTAAAAATTCAAAGAGCCCTTTTATTTGATATTTTATGCAATTTTATTTCTTTTTAATTCTTTTTCATAGATTATTTTTCCTTGCTTGATTATTATCAAGCTGGATTTAATTATTTTATGTGTTTGCGCTAGTTTCGGAGATCCCGGAAGCTCAGGTGCAATCTCAGGATCCAGAAGCGTCGACGTTCGAGCTCGCCGAGATCATTCCAGTTCACGGCAAGTCGCAAATCCTTTGATCATATTGTACCCTATGATATTTACATATGTTATTACATTATTTGCATTATGCTAGTTGTGAAATGCTAGTTTAAAGTAAAATAAAAATGTTTAGAATGACATGTGATATAGATCGTCCTACCATAGAAAAATGCCATGTTTAATTTGTAGCCATGCCTTGTAACCCTAGAAATAATTATCATTAATCTAGATCACTATAGGTTATTACTATCTTGCAAAGTCTTTTACTGATAAGGTCGTGGCTGCGGGCCAGTAGATTTGAAAACCCGACCCTAGGGTGGGGTGGTATGGGACACCGTACCCTAGGGCGGAGAGTGTCGGTGTCTTTGGAAAGGGTAAAAGCGTTGTGGGAAACATGGTCGGTCTTCGCCCACCGTTTACCCTAGGTTGTGGTCGCGGACACGGAGAGGTTGCGGGCCATGTGAAAATATAAGGACTGAAACCCCTTATCTTTGAGCGATGTCATAGCAATCGCTCAACCACAGGAGTTGACTTGTCAACACTGGTTTAGTAGCTGCTCAACTCGATTGAAACTCTACAGGTGTTGAGGAGTCGGGAGGTTGAGTGGTTGGATTAGGTGGGCCGTGCTGCGGACACCTAATAACGGTAGGGTTCACTCGAAGCGGACGGGAGTTTCCATGTGCCAGACCCGAGTGAATTCTACCGGGTAGAGCCTATATAAAGATTTGAGCAGTGAAACGACCTGGCTTTCTTAACTCTGTCGCGGGAGTTAAGGGATCGTGTGGGTAAAGTTGAGCAAACTCTGCGAGTCAAATAAATGGTATTCGGATCTGCCGTGCTCCGGTTATTGGGCGTGTCACTTGGGTGATCCCATCGGCCAAAGCTTAAGTAGTTTTCGAATGTTTTAATCGGTTAGATGGTTATTTAACTCTTCATGAAAACCCCTGTTGATTAAGGAGTAGTTTTATCAGCAAGTTTTACGAAAAGGTTTACAAATAAAACTGCATCCACTCAAGGATAATAAACCAAATATACTCCATTCCTTTGTTGATCCGTGCATTTAGTAAGGAAGGATTCGCTGCGGTTTGTTTGGTGGTTGTTGGCTCACGGCTTGCTAATCAATTCTTTAGAAGATCAAGACGAAGGTGAAGGTCTCCCCGTTGAGGAAGTCCCCGAGGGCCTCTTCTTGACGAGGATCCGTGGTCGTAGGTCTTCGCCGCGCTCAGCGGATTCTCGAGCTTTGTGATGTAATATTACTTTGGGCTTGCGCCCGCTATCAAAACTACGGATATTAATCCATATGTGAAGTATATCTTTGGTTTTGGTTGTAAGCATGCAATGGTATACTCTTGCTGGCACTCCATAGCTGTTCATGCGTGAATAGTTGCGGGTTGCTGTGTCCGTACTCGCCCTCGGAAACGGGGGCGTTACAAGAAGTGGTATCAGAGCAGGCTCTTTGACCGTAGGATAAGACCTAAGGCAGCCTAGGAAGCGATTTTATCGCAAAACCTAATTAAATACATAAAAGGGTTTATGAAAAATATAAGTACTACTGCTGTCTTTACCTCTCTTGTTGCTACCTTATCATCTTAGTTTACCGCTTAAGTTTTGATTTATGCAAATATTCCGCTTCACTTGTCTAACTTCAAAATTTTCGTTTCGCAGATG
This sequence comes from Bonia amplexicaulis, assembly GCA_036346245.1. Taxonomy (NCBI): domain Eukaryota; kingdom Viridiplantae; phylum Streptophyta; class Magnoliopsida; order Poales; family Poaceae; genus Bonia; species Bonia amplexicaulis. The sequence continues at coordinate 4,733,194 of CM070769.1, forward strand.
GTGCACCACATCTTTTCCGCCCGACCGTATGGACGGTTGGGCCCTGCAGTGTGGGAGATGCGGAAGCATCTTGGGCGAGAGGCAACTTCAACCCGGTGTTCCATCTTTGTGGGGCAGTTTCGCGAGACCGATTCTATGAGTACGAGGCTTGGGTGGTTCAGATCCGTTGCTGTCCGCCCAGACAGAAGCGGAGGTTCACCGCCCGTCGGGTGAGCGAGGACGACAGCTGCTCGGGATGTGGCTCGAGGCCGCACTCTACCTCGAGACTACTACCACCGGAGCTAGCGAGGACACCCTTTGACACGGTGCCGCGTCCGCACTTTGGGGACTTTTTAGTCCCTGGGTTCGGTGAGGATGACGATCCCCGCCTGGCGGGCATCGCCACCCTCATGACGCTGCAGGTCGTCCGCCACGACGGAGCAGTCGGTGAGGCCAGAGCTCTATGGAGGCGGCTTTGGGACGCCTGTGAGGAGGTTCGGCGCCTCAGGGAGTCCTTCTTCGCTTTGAGGCCCGGGGAGGCGGCAGAGGGCTCGAGATAGTCTGAGTCGCCAGCGTCCATTCCTCTTGTGCTTGGTGCGGTCTAGGCCCAAGCGCCGGATGAGCAAGGGCTTGATCTGCGTGCTCGGTTCCGCCCATGACCCGCTTGGCCCTCGGCGCCGAGGATATGGAGGAGTAGACGACCGCTAGCGTAGCCCGACCTTTTGTTTTAGTAGCAGTACTTTTGTATTGTAATGCAAGTGTAACCATGAACCCTAAGTGGTCTGTGTACCACCTGCATATTGTAAAATTATGTTCATTAATCTTTATGTTGTTTGCTTAATTATCGTATTTACTTTGTGTTCAAAGCTTTCTTCCGTCCCCTTCGCTCTTGTTCTTATCTTTTAGTCCTATACTTGCCTTGAAAATTCAAATCTTACTTATCTACTCTTGGTTGCCAAGATCGCTGCAAAGCTAATTCCCAGTTCCCAATTGGCAGATGAATCCGACACAGCAGACGGGACGGACCGGCAAGGCGGTGCACCGCCACGATCAAGCGGCGCTAGCTTGACATAATAACAATGTTAGAGAAAAACCGCCAGGAAGGAGAACAGAACATACTACGAGTGCTTGATCAGCAAGCCCGTATGCTTGAGCAGATAGCGACTAGATCTCCGGGCCTTGTGGTGGAGGCAATATCCCTCGGGATGGTGCACGATTTCCACCGATGGGCGGACTTCTGAAAACCCGTCACGACCTTTACCACCTCGGTCGACCCCTTAGTGGCCGAGGACTGGCTGGTAGACGTGGAAAGGAAGCTTCAGACCGTACAGTGCGACGACAAAGAGAAGGTGCTTTATGCATCCCACCAGTTGCAGGGTGCTGCTGCAACATGGTGGACCAACTACCAGCGTACCCAGAGAGACCGAGAGATTGGTTGGGAAGAATTCTCCAAGGCTTTCCGCAAAGCCCATATTCCCGATGGCATTATGGAGGCGAAGCGCCGAGAATTTTTGGCGCTCAAGCAAGGAGGTCGCACAATTATGGAATACCTACACGGTTCAACCATCTTTCCGGTTCGCCCGGAAGATGTTGATAAAGAAGAGAAGAAAATGAGCGATTCGTGGTGGACTACAACATCCTTGAAATTCCACATATCGACTATCAAATTCCAAGACCTGAATGACATGGTGGATAGCCTCATCACCTCAGAAGAAGCCCGTAGTGAGATGGAGGATTACAGAAAGCGTAAAGCCACGCACAAAACACAGTCCTCCTCCCACCAAAGCCAGCGAAGCAAGACTATGGGGTCGTCGTCTTTTCGATCCCAACCTTCTCGGCAGTTTGTGATGCTGCCGAAAAGTCAGTCAGGACAGTCCCAGCAATACAACTCCCCTTCACCTTTGGCAATCAGATGCCCCACTTGTGGAGAAACCACCTCGCCAGCCAGCTTGTCCCCGCAGATCCAATGCTTGCTTCCACTGTGGCGAAATAGGGCACTACAGAGATCAGTGTCCCAAAAAGAACTTGCCCTCCGATGCTGCAAAGCTTCAAGTACAGAATCAACAGCAGCAGGAGTCAAAATCACAAGCAGGCCCCAGCACCCCCAAAGGAGGATACTTGCAAATCAAAGCGTGGGACCGCGGTCACTGGAGGCAGTAATTTCACTGCGCAGGAGGCGAGGCGTGCGTGCGGACCTACCTTCTATGCAAGAGTGAACCATGTATCAGCGGAAGATGCCGCTGGAGCCAGCGATATCATTGCCGGTATGTTCCCAATCAACTCCATACCTGCATTGATTTTATTTGACCCTGGAGCAACACATTCATTTATCTCGAAGAGTTTTGTCTTGAAAAATCAGTTACCCTCAGTTTCTTTGCCAAGACCTTATGTGGTTGAAACCCCTGGGGTTAGAATGGAGTCCCACGGTGGGTGTGCTGGACTCAATATAAACATCCAAGGGGTAGAATTTAAGGCAGATTTGCTGCAATTAGATATGTCGGTTTAGATGCCATTTTGGGCATGAGCGGCTAGCTAAAACAAAGGCAAGGTAGGCTGTGAGGACAAAGCAGTAGCTTTGGTCAATTCTGAAGATCAGAAGGTGGTGATAAAAACAGCATCGAGAAGTCTTGAAAAGTGCAAGAAAACGCATGATCAACATGTTGGCAGTCACACCTGAGCAAGTGCCGGTAGTACAAGACTATCCGGATGTGTTTCCAGAGGAATTGCAGACAGACCCCACGAGCGGTGTAGAGCTTGCTATAGAATTGGTTCCAGGCACAAAACCAATCGCCAAGCATCAATCTGGGATGTCGACCGGTGAGCTAAAAGAACTCAAAAACGACTAGATGAATTGCAAGAGAAAGAATTCATAAGACCAAGCGTTTCACCTTGGTCGGCCCCGTTCTATTTGTGAAAAAGAAGAATGGAGGCGAGGATGTGTGTAGATTACTGAGGTGCGAATCTTGTCACCATCAAAAACAAATACCCGTTGCCAAGAATTGATGATTTGTTTGATCAACTCAAGGGTGCCAAAGTATTCTCCAAGATCGACTTGCGCTCGGGTTATCATCAACTCAAAATCCGAAAGCAAGATCGAGAGAAAACAGCATTCATCACCCGATATGGACTATACGAGTTCACGGTCGTGCCCTTTGGTTTAACCAATGCACCGGCTTATTTCATGAACCTTATGAATCTGGTGCATATGGACCAACTGGACCGATTCGTGATAGTCTTTATCGATGATATTCTGATATACTCAAAGAGTGAAGAAGAGCACAGAGAGCATTTGCACATGGCATTGACCAGACTGAGAGAGCATCAGTTGTATGCCAAGTTTGACAAATGCGTTTTGGCTAAAAAGTAGCTTTCTTGGGTCACATTATATCAAAAGATGGTGTCAAGGTTGATCCGAGAAAAGATTGCGCGATTATGGAATAGCATGACCCAAACGATGTGAAATAAGGAGTTTCCTTGGGTTGGCGGGCTATTATCGCCGATTCATAGAAGGATTCTCAAAAATTTCTCGTCCACTTACTCAATTGCTGAAGAAAGACAAACCTTTCCTGTGGACAGATACATGTGAAGCGAACTTTCAGTTACTGAAGACCAAGCTAACAACCGCACCCGTGCTGACTCTGCCAAACCCAGAAAAAGAATTTCAAGTCTATTGTGATGCATCAAAACAGGGTTTAGGATGTGTGCTCATGCAAGACAGAAAAGTGGTCGCTTATGCCTCAAGACAGCTGAAGCCGCACGAAGAAAATTATCCCACACACGATTTAGAGCTAGCAGCTGTGGTGCATGCTTTCAAAATCTGGAGGCACTACCTGCTAGGAAATCGATGTGAGATATTCTCAGATCACAAGAGTTTAAAGTACCTCTTCACACAGCCAGAGTTGAATATGAGACAACGAAGATGGCTAGAACTGATCAAAGATTATGATGTTGACCTTCAATATCATCCCGGCAAGGCCAATGTGGTTGCCGATGCCCTCAGTCGAAAGGTTCGACAAGGCAGGCCAACTATCGCAGAATATCCGCGAGTGCGAAAGATATCTGCGACCGAATTTGGTGATCATCGAACAAAGCGACTGGCGGCACTAGAACTTCACCGTTCTTGTGGATCGATTAAAGCGACCCAAGATGACGATGAAGAGATTCAAAAGCGAAAAGAGAGTTCAAGAAGAGGATCCATCAGAGTATGCAATAGACGAACATGGGATCCTTACTTTCCGTAGTCGCTATTGCATACCCAACAAAAAGGAGTTGAGAGAATTGATTCTGTCCGAAGCTCATTCTTCTCAATTCTCGATCCATCCCGGAGGCACAAAGATGTATCAAGATTTGAAGAAAAAATATTGGTGGAACCAAATGAAGAAAGAAGTGGCAGAATATGTAGCCAAATGTGGCGTGCGCCAACAGATCAAAATTGACCACGAAGCCCTCGGGATCATTCTGACCTTTACCGATTCCCGAATGGAAATGGGATAGTATCGGCATGGACTTCATTCTTGGACTTCCCAAAACTCGTGAAGGATATGATGCTATACGGGTCATAGTCGACGAGACCGACCAAGGTGGCTCACTTCCTCCGATCAAGCGAGACATATGGGAAGGATAAACTTGCGAACTATATTTGACACAATTGTGACACTTCATGGAGTACCCAAGAAGATTGTGTCGATAGAGGAGGCCAGTTCACATCAAGTTAAGGAAAAATTGCATGAAGCAATGGGCACCGATCTCAATTTCATTTCGACATATCACCGCATGAGCGGATGGGCGACGGAAAGAACAAATCGATTTTAGAGGATATGTTGAGAGCTTGCGCTATTGTGTATGGAGCAGCATGGAATACTTGCCTGCCATTCGCTCAATTCTCGTACAACAATAGCTATCAAGCCAGCATTCAGATGGCCCCATTTGAAGCCTTATATGGCAGAAAATGCAGAACGCCCCTGAATTGGTCAGAGACGGGAGAACGACCCCTCATAGGACCCCAAATTGCCCAAGATGCAGAAGCACATATCAAAATCATCAGAGACAGACTGAAGGTAGCACAAGACCGACAGAAGAGCTATGCAGATAACCGCAGAAAAGACCTAAGCTTCAAATCGAGATTTCGTGTATATCAAAGTTACACCTTTCAAGATCGTCAAAAGATTTCAAGTCAAAGGCAAATTGGCTCCGAGATCGTGGGACCGTTTCAAATTATCGGAGAATTGGAGAAGTAGCTTATCAAGTACAGCTACCGCCCAATTTATCCAGAATCCACAATGTGTTCCACATATCCCAACTCCGAAAGTGTCTCGTCGACCTCTGGATGAAGTACCCACGCCGACGTCGAGCGCAAGATGTGGACTTATCTGAGGAACCTTTGCAAATACTTGAAAGCGTCGAAAGGCAGCTCGAAAGCAGAATGTCGATTTTGCGAGTGCGGTGGAGGAATCACACATGAGACGAGGCCACTTGGGAAGAGAATCGGACTTGCGTGAGATTTTCCCAACTTACTCCTGGACCAAGTTAATCTCGGGGTCGAGATTCTTTTAAGGGGTAGGTTGAAAGACCCCAAAATTTCAAACCAAATTTTTCTGGATTTTCCTGATTTTTTGGTGAATTTTGAAAACTTTCCCAATTAAATCCGTGAAAGGCGCTTTCCCCTTCGGTAGGCGCCTTCCTTCTCCCTCGGCGCCTCGCCCATTTCCACCTCCCTCCATGGCGCCGCCTCCGTTTCCGCCTTCTCCTCCCCACTGGCGCCGCCTCGCGTCTTCCCTCCCAGGCGCCTCCTCTCCTCCCGCTTTCTCCCCACCCCGTCTGCGCGCCAGCCCCGCATCCGCACCGCCTTAACCCCTGTTCGGACAGTAGCGCCCAGCCGTGGTCGAAGGAGGGAGCCCGCGCGCAGCGCCGCCACTTTCCCCTTGGCCCCACTGTCGTGGCTTTTCCCCCTTCTCCATGGACGCCCGGCGCCCATGCCGCCCCACCGGTGGCGGTCTCGCGCCCGTACTCGCCTTCCTCGCCGCTCGGTCTTCGGACGACGCCCACCCGCGGAGGAGACGCCCAGCGACTCCCGTCCTCTGTGACTCCCAGCGTGCGCCCGAGCCTTCTCCTCCACGCCTTCCCTTCTTCCTCCTCGGGTATAAATACCCTCTTTTTCGCCCCACCTCTCCTTTGCTTCCCGAACCCGTTGCCACCTCCAAACCCTTCTGTCACTCCCAGACCTCCCCGAGCAGCCGATTGGACTCCCATCGCCTCCAGCTCCGTCGCCGTCTTCCCTGCGCGGTGACCCCGTGGTGATCTTCCTCCTCTCCCTCATTCTCCGATTCCTTGCTCCCGAGCACCCTTGCTACTCCCTAATTACAATCTGCTCTCCCGACGGTGATCGCTGTGGAGCTCCAAGACCAAGCTCACCACCGTAGAAACACTCTCTCCGTGGCCTACTCACCCGGGGACCTCCGAGCTTCAACCACCGCCACCAACGTGAGCCCCAGGACCCACTGACCATAAATCCACCGCCGATTTGGCCTGATCGCCGCCGGAGACCCTCCTTCACCGCCGGGAAGCCATTTCTCCCCTTCGGCCTCCTGCCTTCCCTAGTGGTTCTCCGGCCTCCTAGAGCCCCAAAATGAGTTCCTCTCGTCGAGACCTTCCGGATAGTGCCCTCCTTGGCCGCCGGAGACCTCGCCGTCGCCGGAGAGCGAAGCCCCCTCTTTTCCCTGCTTCTCTGCCGCGCGCGCCGGCGAGAGGTTGAAGACGGCGACGTGGCCGCATCGTCGCCGTTCTCTCCAACTGTTATCCTTTAAACTCGGTCGTCGGATGGCAGTTCTTCTCAGCCGTCCGATCTTCTTAAACCCCACAGTCCTCACCCGTCCGATCCCGCCTTACCGCCGCCCACCCACCTCTAATCTCACCGTCCGATCTTCATAAACTCAGTAGATCCGAGCCGCCCACCCCGCCCCATCGCAGCCGCTTGCCGCCCGCCACGCGCGTCGACCATCTGCCGAGGCGGCGCGAAGGGCAGCTGGCCATGGCCTTGGCCGCTGCTGGCAGCAGAAGGATGGGCCGCATTGTAGCCCCGGCCGGCCCCCGACCTTCATTCACCGAATTTCGAGGATTTATTCTTTTCAAAAATCCGAAAACCCAAATAAATCCTAGAAAATCACAGAAAATCCCAAAAATTCCCAAATTTCACCACCTTGCTCCTTTCATTATCCTGAACCCAGTGGTGACCTCCATTTTCCAAAATTCATCTCCAGCAAAATCTAAAAATTCAAAGAGCCCTTTTCATTTGATATTTTATGCAATTTTATTTCTTTTTAATTCTTTTTCATAGATTATTTTTCCTTGCTTGATTATTATCAAGCTGGATTTAATTATTTTATGTGTTTGCGCTAGTTTGGAGATCCGGAAGCTCGGTGCAATCTCGGGATCGAGCGTCGGCGTTCGAGCTCGCCGAGATCATTCCAGTTCACGGCAAGTCGCAAATCCTTTGATCATATTGTACCCTATGATATTTACATATGTTATTACATTATTTGCATTATGCTAGTTGTGAAATGCTAGTTTAAAGTAAAATAAAAATGTTTAGAATGACATGTGATATAGATACGTCCTACCACCGAAAAATGCCATGTTTAATTTGTAGCCATGCCTTGTAACCCTAGAAATAATTATCTGTTAATCTAGATCACTATAGGTTATTACTATCTTGCAAAGTCTTTTACTGATAAGGTCGTGGCTGCGGGCCAGTAGATTTGAAAACCCGACCCTAGGGTGGGGTGGTATGGGACACCGTACCCTAGGGCGGAGAGTGTCGGTGTGCTGGAAAGGGTAAAAGCGTTGTGGGAAACCGCGGGTCGGTCTTCGCCCACCGTTTACCCTAGGTTGTGGTCGCGGACCTGGAGAGGTTGCGGGCCATGTGAAAATATAAGGACTGAAACCCCTTATCTTTGAGCGTTGTCATAGCAATCGCTCAACCACGGAGTTGACTTGTCAACACTGGTTTAGTAGCTGCTCAACTCGATTGAAACTCTACAGGTGTTGAGGAGTCGGGAGGTTGAGTGGTTGGATTAGGTGGGCCGTGCTGCGGACACCTAATAACGGTAGGATTCACTCGAAGCGGACGGGAGTTTCCATGTGCCAGACCCGAGTGAATTCTATCGGGTAGAGCCTATATAAAGATTTGAGCGGTGAAACGACGGCTTTCTTAACTCGTCGCGGGAGTTAAGGGATCGTGTGGGTAAAGTTGAGCAAACTCTGCAGAGTCAAATAAATGGTATTCGGATACGCCGTGCTCCCGGTTATTGGAGCTGTGTCACTTGGGTGATCCCATCAGCAAAGCTTAAGTAGTTTTCTGAATGTTTTAATCTGGTTAGATGGTTATTTAACTCTTCATGAAAACCCCTGTTGATTAAGGAGTAGTTTTATCAGCAAGTTTTACGAAAAGGTTTACAAATAAAACTGCATCCACTCAAGGATAATAAACCAAATATACTCTATTCCTTTGTTGATCCGTGCATTTAGTAAGGAAGGATTCCTTTGCGGTTTGCTGAGCTGGTTGTTGGCTCACGGCTTGCTAATCAATTCTTTAGAAGATCAAAGCGAAGGTGAAGGTCTCCCGTTGAGGAAGTCCACGAGGGCCTCTTCTTCGACGAGGATCCGTGGCTGTAGGTCTTCGCCGCGCTCAAGCGGATTCTGGAGCTTTTGTGATGTAATATTACTTTGGGCTTGCACGCCCCGCTGTCAAAACTCTGGATATTAATCCATATGTGAAGTATATGCTGGTTTTTGGTTGTAAGCATGCAATGGTATACTCTTGCGCGGTACTCCATAACTGTTTATGCGTGAATAGTTGCGGGTTGCCGTGTCCGTACTTGCCCTCGGAAACGGGGGCGTTACACCCTCCTAGGGAAGCTGGCAGCTCTGCTTGGTGAAGAATACAAGCTGCACAAGGATGTCCGTCGGGACATCGATTACATGAAGAGGGAGCTCGAGGCCATGGAAGCATTCCTCCTGAGGATGTCCGAGCGGAGCGACCACGACGAGCAAGCCAAGCTTCGGATCTGCGACGTACGAGAGCTCTCCTACGACATCGAGGACAGCATCGACGAGTTCATGGTCTAGTCGACCGCGAGGCTAATTCTTCTTCCAAGCATCATGGGCGGATCATGAAGCTTGTGGGCAAGTGCAAGAAAAAGATAAGTGAAATCATGAATCGCCGTGAAATTGCGAAGGAGATGAAGGAGATCAAGAAGCAAATCGATGAGACGACCAAGAGGCACCAGAGGTACAAGATAGACGAGGCCACCTCCATGCCAAGCAGGGTGACGGTAGATCCGCGGGTTTGCAATCTGTATAAGGATGTATCGCAGCTCGTAGGTATTGACGGCCCAAGGGATAAACTCATCAAGCTGCTGACAGAGGAGGATGTTGATGCTCCGGCGAAGAAACAGTTGAAGGTGGTTTCAATTGTCGGATCTGCAGGACTGGGCAAGACGACTCTTTCCAAACAAGTGTACGACAAGCTCAAACAAAATTTTGAATGCACAGCTTTTGTGTTGGTTTCACAAAATCCTAATATCATGACGGTCCTAAGAGAGATGCTGAGCAAATTCAGAGGTGACAACTTTGCCAACACTGAAGCAGGAAGTGTAGAACAACTCATCTCCAATATTGCAAAATATCTCAGCGATAGAAGGTACGTACATAGTTACATTATTACTACTGATATCTGCCTCCAAGCTCAGCCACATCGTGCCTCGATGCCTCGGGTCTGTCACACGTCCAGTAAAGTTCTGTTTCCTTTTTTAGAGAAATTTTATGATGGTAGAATTTATTTTTTAGTAGATTTTTTATTTTTATTAGAGATTTTTTTAAGAAGGTATAAAGGAGAGTTAGGAGGGACAAATGAACTACTATGGCTAACTCCCTATTTTAAGTAGTAGAGATGTCAAGAGACTAGAGAAATTTAGTGCAAAGCAATAGGTAGGGTTTATGGTGCAAACATGTGCAAAGTAAATCACAACCGTTCTCTTTTTTGGCAACGGTCCATATTAGTAGATATTGAAGTTCATACTGTTACTCGTCAAAAAATGTTGAGGTTCATACTGTTACTCGTCAAAAAATGTTGAGGTTCATGCCACATTCAGAACCAAGGCATTTATGCTGTTTCCTTTAAAACTGCTGCAAATTTTATTAGAAATTCATTCGTTGAACCTCATCTTTTGGTGAAAGCATGAAAACCATTTTTGTTTAGGAATCAAACCAACATGCAAAAATTCAAAAATATTTATAGATATAGTCTACGAATTGTTGTAGCACCCTGTAAATTTCAACTTCAAACTCGAAACGTGTTAGAACAAACCAAAGAGAGAGAACTTCACTGTGCATGGTACCATTTGTTCTTTTTTCCCTTTTCCTTTGATTTATCATGTCAGAATTTCTTATGCTTATTACTCTCAACATAGATTAAAGTTGATCTTGAAATTTTAAATACATGTAGATTAAATTAACAAGTACATCTACAAAATTTTCTACATTTCTTCATGTTAATTTGGTTCCTAAACCAAAATAGTTTTCATGATTCCACCGAAAGTTAGGTTTTCACTGGATTTTTTCCTCTGGTGAAAAGCTATGTCCAGGGCCTGTCGCACACTAAAAAAAGTATCTCTATAGCTTGGCATGGAGATTGAATCATTTGTGGCATGGCCTTGTCTCACACTAAAAGAAGTATCTCTGTAGATTGAATCATCTGTGGGTCAAGTAGCACATCTCCATAGATTTTATGATTTAGACTGTCACTCCCTATTTTGGGATGTGAACTACATCCACCGGGTATTCTTTGACGTTTAGAAGGGAAGTCAGAGAGTGAACAGTACCATGACTTTGAATGATTTTGAGTTGTTTGATCTGAGATAGATAGACTGGATCAGATGCTACGTGTGTGTTGCAACAGTACATGGCAGCACCAGTGATAAACCGCAGTTGCTGCAGTGCTCATGAACAGTAGCCTGCAGTGGGATTTGCAGTCCACCTCGCTTTGTGCCAATATTGCTCTCTGATGTTGCTCTTCAATGTTGGAGGATCCATGTCCCATCCGCTGGTAGGAAAGGTGTCTATAGGAGGATGAAACTGAAATGCCAGATAAAAACAAGTGTAACAAAACAATTATCTCATGGGTCCTATCCTATTATTTATCGAAATGAATTATAATCAAACACTAGAGCAATTGAGTTAGAATGAAACACCAGTATCCATCTAGTATTCTAGTTTGATCAGAGGATGAGAATTGAAATTTTGGATAAAAACAGTAGTTACTAAATAATTATCTCATAGGTTTTATATATTATTTCTCAAATGAATTAGAATAAAAATTAAGATATGGTGTACGTCAGCCTGTTTCCTATGGGCCCGATTGGATGGACACTTTACTTAAACTAAGGCCCATAAGATATTGTACTATTATGGGAATAGTTTAGTCCCATATGGACAGTTATTTGACTACCTTCCCTCTCACCCCCCTTAAATAGAGGGTAGGGCCTATTTTGTACCCAGTGAAACACCACCAATCAATAAAGTTGAGATGAGGCATTTAGCTACTTCTTGTTCGTGTGTTTGTACTTGATAGTCAGCAATACGACCTCCAATATACAACAAGATCTAGAATAAAATACTAGCATAGACCATATACTAACTGAATCAGAGTGCATCATGTACAAGGCGAAATATCAGACGCAAACCCTCTTTCCGATGAAACCACTCGTAAAAGCTTCCAAAAAAACCTGAAAATACTACCATGTCTGTATATCTACAAACAATTGGTGATATTCAAGGTACCTCCATTTTGGAGGTCTAGAAAATCCTACAATAATCCTTAAATTAAAAAAGAAAAATTCTTAGAAATTCTCTCATTAATCGAGAGAAAAAGAGAAGGTCTACAACACTTATTTCGGTGAGGCCAAATCATAAAGGTGTAGATTAATCATATGTAGATAAAAATTATCTTATTATTCAAGAGAAAAAGAGAAGTGACACCACTTATTTTGGTGGGGCTATATTATGACGGTGCAGATTAATCATGTATATATATTACAACTATTACAGTTGTATAACATATACAACAATATTTTTCTAAGGCAATAGAGTTGTATAACAAATACAAAATGTTGTAATATCTAGGCATGCAATTGTGCAAGAAGTTCGATAGTTTAGTTAATATAAGGGGATAGTATATACCCATACAAAATTTAAAGATCATATTGACTCGTGGGATATGAAAAAGGCAAATTATGCATGAACACTTTTTATTGTTCATCACTATTCCTCAAGAACTGCCTGTTTCCACCAACTAACCACCAAACATACTTTAATGTTTGGAAGCAATTCATAGGTTTTAGTATTTTTAGGAAAAAGTCCATTGTACTCACCCAAACTATGTTCTTGGCTCACTTCACCCCTAAACTTTTTTCGGCTCATTTAACCTCCTTACGTTGTAATGCCGGGGGTACTTCACCCCCTACAGCTATTTTTGCAAGTGGTTTTGCCCCCACATGGTCTCCACGTCACCCAATTTTGCCTATGTGGCATCCACATCAACCTTCTTCCTCCTCTCCTTCTTTCTCCCACTTCCTATCTTGTTCGCCCATGCACATTGTTACTCATAAGAGCAACTGTCGTTGTGTTCACCGCCTCCTCGGCTCCTCTCACACCGTCGTGCCATTCTAACCATCTTTGCCCCCCACACCAATCGCCACCGCCTCCAAGTAAGCCACACCTATGAACACACTGCTAGCCCACCATCACCTCGATGCCATCCCAACTCATTAGCTCACTGCATGTCTACCACGCCACATCGAGCCACCCCAGAATCACCACCTCCTTCCCGTTAGTAGCAAACTCGAGGAGAGCCCCGAACCACCCCCTTTCCCCTGCTCTCCTCGCCCCTGTTGCCCACCTTCTTCAAAACTGTAGTAGCATCCCCTCTTGCTTCTCTTTTGCCTCACTCCACCCTCCCCGAACCTCATCGGATCGACATTGAACTCCGTCGTCGTCTCCATGTCTGGTGAGATGCAGCCTCATTCTGTGACCCACCAAGGTAACCTACTATAGCATCCCAATTTTCAGAGTTTATTTGAAGTTTTTAAAAGAAAATTCACCATTTCGATTTGTTTGGAATTAATTAAAACTTAAAATGATTTTTATTAAATAAAAGGATTTAATATGACTAAATTAAACTTCGACATTTGCTGGAAGTATTTTATTTTGGTTCCTTGTGCCTCAAGGAATTTTCTAGAATTTTTCGTGATTTTTCTGAATTTAATTGCTATTTTCTAGGGCTCAAACATATTTATTTGAATTTCTAAAATAAGAAAATCCCCTAAAATTCTAAAAGGCCTTTGGGTCGACGCCCACCTCCTTCAGCCCAATTCCTCATCGCCCAGCTCGACCTGCTGCCTGCGGCCGATTCAAGTCGCAGATTCGATCGCCGCCCTCCCCACCGATGGTCGACACGTGTCAACCATCAATTGTATCTTCTTGCCCGTGCCCTTGCATCCTGGCCGTCCATCTGTCACCGCATTCATCATTGTCCTCACAGACTCTCGCCGCCGCTGTCTCCGCGACGGAAGCCTCGGTGTCCATGTCGGGCCCGTCTCGGACTCCGTGCTCAAGCCCAAGCCAGACTCTCGACGTCCGTGCTTTAAATAGTCATTGCCACCTTCGTTTTCCGCATCGCACAGCCAAGCTCGCCGTGCGCCCTCTCGCCCCTGCCTCGCGTCACCGCCGGAGCTCTCCGCTTTCATAGTATTCTCAGAAGTCACTAACGACCTTGCTGGTGAGAGTTGCCGCCCCGTTGAGCCAGCCATCACCACCGGTGAGCTCCCTGCCATGCTCTGCCGTTCTGCCTCGTCGACGGTCAGTCCATCGCTACCCTCATCGGTCATCCCCGCCGCAGCTAGCCGCACCGCATCGCCGCGCTGCCTACTCCGTTCACCCGTCGACGCCTCGGTTCACGTGCACAGCCGCTTGGCCACCGCCGATGTTTCATCTCCAGCAGCCAATCACCGCGTGCCATGTGGCAACATCCCAGCCGTCTAATTTACCTCATGATTGTCCGATCGGATCCGCACCGACGCTTTGATCCGTTGGTCGAGATTCGACATGTGGTCTGCTAGAAGCCGTTGGATCTCAGCGACGCTTCGCACTCCGCGCCAGATGGCGTCAGCCCTAGCTAAGTCAGCAGCCACCTTAGCCCTAGGAGCCATGTGTCATGCCACGTGTCCACCACGTCAGCACCTAAGTTGTCCCTTGTGCCACATTAGCATGCCATGTTAGCTGCCACGTGTCATGCCACGTCAGCTCTAAGTGCCATGTGTTCACCACGTCAGCCCTACAGTCCACGTCAGTCGCCAGGTCATCTAATCCATGCACACCGCACTATTCCATGAGCCGAGTCACCGTAGACTAGCTATTCCATGCATCGAGTCCACAACACAGTAGAATTTTCGAATTTCTAGTATTTTCTTTAGGATTAATTTTCCAAGAGTCCATTCTTCTCCGTCCTAGATCCGATTGACCCGATTCTTTTCCTAAATTCATTTAAAATTGAGCTCCATCCTTTGTATCTGGTAGATATGGTCCAACTTGATTAATCCCTCATTGATAATTTGAATGCCATGATTCCATTGTCACCTTAGGATGAGTATTTATCTAGTGATGTAATACTAGTTGTCACATGGGTTGTACATTTAATTTGCTTAGCCATGCTTATAGTACGTTGGTTTCATCATCACATGTGGTTTAATTAATTAATTTTGACTTAATGAGATATTGAATCATGGTGGTCACTATGATTTATTCACTATGGCATGGGTAGTGTTATTGGTGACGGTTATACAAAATGATTTTCACTTGGGTAAAAGGAGAAGTAAGGTTAGCACTTTGGGATGTGGATGTTTCTCATGGGTAATATCTAAGTACTTAACTTTGTGCATCATTGATCTGAGCTTATCGCACAACCACATGTCCAGTATGAGATGGACCTGGCTAATTATTTTGTGATGTTTCAATTTCGGTTTCACCATCGTTATGTTGGTGGGTGTTGGTTAGACATTCCATGGGGTAAGAGGAATCTGTCGACTAGGTGGTTAGTCTACTCGATCGTAAAATCTTGAAGGGCGAAATTGTGTTGAGATTGAATTTTGTAACAACTTTGTTATGATCTTCTTGGTCAGCATGCCCAAGGAAGCGTGTTGTTCTAGTTTCACTATGAGATGATCATATCATGTGGGTAACTTGTGTAACCTCTGTAGAGTATAAAACTATTCGAATAACCATGTCCTCGGTCATGGACAATACTCAATGATTTCACGCGAGATGTAGGTGTTTCATAAAACTTGGTTGGGAATTAAGTTGGAAAGTGAATGATCAGTTCACTGGTGGTTCATTTGGTGGATGGTTAGTTCACGGATGGTTCATTGGGTGATTGGTCAGTTCACTTGTGGTTTACTCAATTCCTTTGATTATTTATTTATTAATCATTTTGAAAGTTCGCTGCAATCTATCTATTGTATTTAATTCAAATTATTGCTTTCTACAGAATAACTATTCAGCCATCATTTGGTATGCCTTGCATACTATATTGCATCTTTGTTACAAACGAGTTGTGAGTACTCTATATACTCACGGCTATATCCGTACTTGCTCAGTTGAAGAAGAAGAACCGTACCGGTCAGAGGTGTGTGAAGGAGGATACTTTGACGAATTCTCGGATTAGGGTTTCACTTCCCAGTCGATTGCCTATGGACATGTTGAATGACCACTTCATCTTTGTTGTGTTTTCTGCTGCTAGTTCTGTTAGCCCTTCTGGCTCTTAAAGTGCAACTTGACCATAAGGCCGCAATTGTGATAATTAATTAATATTTGAGTCTTTTCTTGTTTAATCGTGCGTATGGTTGATATTACATCTATATTTCCACTGTGTGTACTAGCGTAATCCTGAACTAGTGCAGAATATACAGAGAGCTCCGGATTTGCATATTCGGGTCTCGACATCTGCACAAATTCACACACTCCTCTATTCCTCTCTTCAAATGGGTGCTTCCATGTCCTTCCTCACCTCCATGTGATCCCCAGGGACATCTTCCTCGTTGACATAGCCATAAGCTCGCTAGACCAACATCACGCCATGGACCGTGTTGCCACCATCGTACCTCCGTGCCGATCCACTGCTTTAGACATCCTTTATCCAAGCCATCGCTACCTGGGAACATTTGGTGCTCTCCTCCATTTAACCTCCATGACTGAGCACAGGTGAAGATGGGAGGAGAGAAAACAAAAAAGAAAGAGAGGAAGAAGAAGGGTGGTGTGGATGCCACATGGGAAAAACCAGATGATGTGGACGCCATGTAGGCAAAACCACTAACAGCTGTAGGGGGTAAAGTGACCTGGTATTACAATATCAAGTGATTAAATAAGCCAAAAAAAGTTCAAGGAGTGAAGTGTGCTGAGGACTTAATTTGGGAGAGTAAAATGGACTTTTTCCTATTTTTTTACCACCTTCTTCCCACGTAGTAGCTCCGCCACTACCACTTATCATGCTCTTATAAGCTACTTCTTATATGCCACTTTGATGGAGACATTAAATGGTAAAGTAAGTTTTGATACACAATTGCTCCATGGCTAAGCTAAGTACCGAAAGTGTGGTGTGCTAATTTAATTAACTCACTAACACATTTAGTTACAAACTCATTTAGGAATGTACATTGTGCGGCATATGGTTAGTGAGAATTGAACTCTGATCGTCAACAAAAAAATCATGATGACACTGGTTCGCTTATTCAACAAATAGTGGAATATTATCCTATTTAGATGTATATAGAGTTTCTACACTTTGACCACCAACACTCTTTAAGAGTTTCTATTACTCCCTTCATTTTCCATATACATGTTGTTTTGGAATGCGTGCCTTCAAACTTTTAAATCTACAAACCCTAATATACAACGAAGTATTTACATTTATCACATAGAAATTATATTATAAATTTGTCTTGAAATGTACTTTCGTATGATTATATATATTTTTTATAATTCTGATTAACATATAACTAGAAAGTCAAATGTGAGTATGGAGATCGTGTTGATGATTGAAATGATGTCTATTTAAAACAGAGGGAGTAGGAGCTGTTGAAGTTAATTTGATACCCGAACTGAAATTGTCTACGTGAAATGATGTCTATTTAAAAATTCAGTTGCACATATGAGCTAAATTACCTTTCTATAATGGTAGAAGTAATCTACCAAAGTAATGCCTTTCTATTGACCTATACATAAATAGTATGTTTTTGTCCACTCTATTTTTTATTTTCTATATCAGGTGTAGGAATTAAGTTGAATTGATGAAGCCATTTACTCTGTAAAATGTAAAGCGGAAACTATAGTGCCCTTTATTCTGTTTCCTCAACTCGCTTAGTAAATTATATTACATTAAATAATTGCTAACCTATGTTTTTTATGAATATAACAGGTACTTTGTTGTAGTTGATGATATATGGGATACAGAAACAATGAAAATTATCAAATGTGCTCTACAAGATAATAGTCAAGGTAGCAGAGTAATTACAACAACACGCATATCTGATGTTGCCAAAATGTGTTGGTCATCAAATGGAAATTATATTTTCAACATAAAGCCTCTCAATGATGTTGACTCCAGAAGCTTATTTCTCAGAAGAATTTTTGGACCTAAAGAAATATGTCTCACTCATCTGGAAACTGCTACTTCAAAAATCTTGAAGAAGTGTGGTGGTGTACCATTGGCTATCATTACCATATCAAGTATGTTGTCTGAAAAACCGCCTACAGAGGAGCAATGGAACAGGGTGGAAAAATCTATTGGTTCGGTGCATGGAAATGGTACCGAGATAGACGTCATGAGAAGGATACTATCTCTCAGTTATTTTGATCTTCCCTACCATCTGAGGACTTGCTTCCTATATCTAAGTATATTCCCTGAAGATCATATTATTGTGAAGGAGCGTTTAATACTTAGATGGATTGCTGAAGGTTTTATCCAAGAAGGTGGAAAAGATGTACGAGAAGTTGGAGAAGACTATTTTAATGAGCTGATCAATAGGAGCTTAATCCAGCCATGGGACATGGACCAATCCCCTTTTGAGACGACGTCATGTCGAGTTCACGACGTGATTCTCGGTTTCATCATTTCCAAGTCTGTTGACGAGAATTTTGTTACTTTATGTGGCGCTTCAGAGCTCACACCGGCGCCACAGAACAAGATTCGCAGACTATCTGTCCAATATTGTGACCAGGGATGCGCCGTGGAACGGAATACTCTACATCATGTCAGGTCTGTTGATGTATTCGACTCTGCCAGCCAGATACCCTCTCTTTCAAACTTTAAATCTTTGCGTGTTTTGGGTATAAGACAATTACTATTCACAGACAGGCATCTTTTGAACATAGGAAAATTATATCATCTGAAGTACTTGTATCTGGAATATCAAGGTATAGAAGAACATCGAGGTATAGAAGAACTTCCAGAAGAAATAGGACTACTGCAGTATTTGGAGACACTCGATGTAAGCCGCTGCAGTTGGATCAGAAAATTGCCGTCGACGATTACTCGAGATATAGAAGAACATCGAGGTATAGAAGAACTTCCAGAAGAAATAGGAGAATTGCAGTATTTGGTGACACTCGATGTAAGCCGCTGCAGTTGGATCAGAAAATTGCCGTCGACGATTACTCGACTTAAAGGATTGGTCCGTCTATTTGTTCCCGACAAAACCACACTACCGGATGATATTGGAGAGCTAAAAAACCTGCAAGAGCTAAAAGCAGCAAAGGTATCCACAGACTCGTCACCAAATTTCATCCGAAGCCTAGGTGAGCTAAGCAAGCTGAGGACCTTGAGTATATGGTGCAGTGGAGAAGCAAAACAATATGAGGAAAAATTAGTCGCCTCTCTTTGTAAACTAGGCGATTGCAACCTTCATTCGTTGACTGTTTTTCACCCTCCATCGATATCACTGGAATTATGGTGCTTGGCTGCACCCATCCTTCGAGAACTTCAAATCGGCCATGTTGAGTCCAACTCGTATAGTGAAGATATCGATATGATTGAAGGTATACCCGGATTGATGTCACCCCCCGTCTATTTGTTTCCAAGATGGGCGGGGTCACTTCAGAAGCTCCAGAAACTTGCTGTGCATTTTGAGGAGGTACGTCAGGAAGATATCGATACCATTGCAGGTATACACGGGTTGATATTTCTTAAGATAGATTCCAAATCTTGGCGCGAAGGAAGGATTGTCATTAGTGGTGGTGGACGCTTTGAATGTCTGAAGAGCTTCAGTTATCGCATAGGCTATGGTCCAATGGGTCTATTGTTTGAAGCTGGTGCTATGCCAATGTTGACGCACCTTCACCTTAAGTTCTGGGTCGATTGGACAAAAGGTCAAAGCTGTGGCGGTTTCGATTTCGGTATCCAACAGCTTTCCAACATCGCCGTGATCTATGTCTCACTTCGGAATATGATGGACGCTTCTGCAGTAGTAGATGATCTGAAGTCTGCCATCACAAACGCCTGCAGTACACTTCCCAACCATCCATTTCCGAATTTCTACCCGAGGTAGGGTGAGAGTCAGGTGGTATAGTTAGTTTCTCTTGTTATCATGCCGTGTATGTATGCACGTTTTTTGACGAACAATATGGATGCACGTTGCCATTACAAGTCTACGTATTAACTGCAATTATTGAAGTAACGGATATTGAAGAGCTGGTAAAGGAGATTGATGAAGACTGGAGTTGGAGTGATTGAACAAAGGGCTCAAACCCATGTACATTTGAAGGTATTAACTGCAATTATTCCTCTATCAACTGCAACTATTCCTCTCAATCAACACCAACCGTCTAACTACGCCCCAAGCCCTTGAACTCACATTTTATTTATTTTTTTGTAATTGGTTCGTAGGTGAAGTTTGTTATGACTTCACCTGGAAACAAAATAACATATAGTCAGATTGTCATATCTAAACAAGCGGGAGTATAAGTGTTCTTTCTTTAACATCTCAGTAATTAGTCTTTCCATATTCACTTTGATTATACCATACTGTCCAATATTATGTGCAAAGAAGCGGATAATTTTCATCCAACCGATCGTCCGAAAGATTATGGAACGGATACGGAATGGAGAAATAGATATCCGACATTATCTGTGTCCGACTCCGAGGAAAAAATATGGAATAGGATATACGATAAGTGATATTTGTCCGTATCCGCTTTGATTGCACCCTAGCAACTATTCCTCTCAATCAACACCAACCGTCTAATTAAGCCCCAAGCCCTTGACCTCACATTTTATTTCTTGTAATTGGTAATTTGAACAGGACAAATTTTGAATAATCATAGTTACTGGTACATTGTTTCATGGAACTGGGGTCAATTAAAGCAGCCAGGCTGATGTTCCAACACACGCTTGAGTCTGTGTTCGTCCACTGGCGCATGCATGGTTTTTTTTTATCAAGCAAAACATCAGAGGTCTGGTGATGCACCTGCCCATCTTTTTTATTATCGTTTGATTCATTGCTCACGATAAGAAATGTCCGATACAAATGTATGATTGATATGAAATTCGGAGCTTAAGTATGAAATGTTTTGTATCATTGATATATTGTTAGATCAGAAAAATTAATTCCAAGCTCTATGTGTATATCATGCTAATCCTATAATCAGTAGCTAACACAAACATATTACAACATTATATCTCATCCATATACGAATAAACAAATAGAGTAGCATATAATAATAAGCATGCGAACATGGGCTTGTACAACTAAGTTTTTGGAAAAAGAGTTGACCGGCTAAATAGTTCGCATAACAAGTAAATAGCAGCAGAATATACGATAGATGAGACAAAAATTCCAGCAAGTATGCCACGGTCCACCACAGGCAACTGACTAGAATTAAATCTTAGTAAATGACGTCAACTTCGCCAATACTCATGGCGTGAAAATAACCGATCGAAAAAACTTCTTAAAAATATACTCTACAAGACTTTATAGCAAAATTATATAGCATGCAAGACTATGTAAGAGAAATGGCTATCTTACCAAGGTTTTCATTTTTCCATAAAGTAAGCTTTCATTTGTAATAATGAGAGATAAATTAAATCTTATGTTGTAAATGCAATTGATATTTGATACAAAGTAACAAGTAGGTAATGTAAGCATAAATCACAAATGGCTCTCCATAGCCATGAGCAACGACATTCACATACGTGTGATCAAGTTTCAAATAAATAGATACCTTCCATTCCCAGCTAACTTTTGAAAATATAAGACTAGCCTTAGCGATATCACTAATCCTTAGTGGCAACATTGAGGTAAAACAGCGGCGCATAACAGGGTGGCGGCAACGATGGCACAAACGATCATGACAAGCAGAGCTAAGTAGCGTAAAAGAACCAAAGGCTCACAACGATCTCTATGGTGAGGTTGGCGGCGACGGAGAAGCCTTGCGGTGGGCGGACGACGGTAAACAGAGGCGGTGGCGATGGCTCGAATGGCGACGGAGCTCCATGGCGAGAACAAGCTAAAACGAACCACACCATGAGGTTCAAAAGGACGAGGTGGTGCTAGAAAGGCCCATGACCAAGGCAGAAGCTCACCGGAGAAGGGGAACGACAATGGTAGCGACGAAGGCCATTCTCGGAGAGAGAGGGCTACAAAGGAGCACGAGAATGTGTTTAGGTGAGTACGGGGATGGCGAAAATGACTATGGTGCGACTAGAGCCTTACTCGAGATGGAACTGCATGTCAACGACAGTGGTGGCCGGAGACGAAGACAACGATGCAGATCCGGCGCTACACTGCATGGGATATGAAATTGGTTGGGGTTTTCGAAGAGGGCTACAAAGCATTATTATGTTCTTGCTATGCCTCTTTCCACACAAAAAAAGAAAGAAAAAGAGAGGAAACTTTACTATGCAAACTTCTATGGGAGCATTCACTGACTGGGAGCATCCGCTAACAGCAAAAGTGTGATTGCATTGACTATCACTACTATAAAACAAGCTATACTAGACACCTCATGACAGACGATTAACCAAAACCGTCAGTATTAAGTACAATCACAGACGGATTTAATAAAAACTGTCTGTGAAAAGAAATATCACAGACGATTCATAGTGAAAACCGTATGTAAAGTATCACAGGTGGTTCTTTTGCCAAATATCACAAATGGATTTTTATTTAAATCGTTGTAGGATCAAGGATACCGACTAGAGGGGGGTGAATAGGAGGTTTTAAAATTTTCTTGCCTACTTAAATAAATTTCCACAATTCTAATGGCAACAATGTAATGCAATTACGTCTACACAATTCTAATCAAGTAAGCAATAATGAAAGTTCTAAATAAAGATAAAGATCTCAACAATGCTAGCAAGTAAGAAATGAACACAAGTATGTTTTACCGTGGTGTTCGAAAACTTGCCGGTTTCCCCTAATCCACGTTGAGGTTAGCCCGAACAAATCGAACTGGCTCCACAAATTAAGCCGAAACACCTCAATCACTAGAGGTAGCTCTTCCCCGCTCCGGGTAGGTGAGCTCCAACCTTCACAAGAAAACCGGGTCTTCTCACAATCTCCTTTGAGAAGATCACCGATCAAAGCTTCTCCCAATCGTCCAGGTGCCGGCAAACACCAAGAGTAATAAACCAAGGACTTCGCTTGATTTGCAAACAAGTGCTAAGGATCAAACTAATGAATGCTATGCACTTTTTGCTCAACCACCTCAAATATGTGCTCAAGAGAGAAAAGAGGTGTGGAGTGAATGCTCAATGCTCAAGAATGGTCAATAGGGTCTCTCACTTCTGTCCTTGAGCAGTGGTACGGGTATTTATACCTTCCACCTACCAAAACTAGCCGTTTGTAACAAATTCCAGAAAAATCAGCACAGGCGGTACTACCGCTGTTCTACGGCCGGTACTACCGCTTCCATATCTGACCCGACAGAACGGCTATGTCAGAGCCTCTGCAGTGACCGTTGGATTGTCGGCGCGGTACTACCGCTGTTGTAAATTACGGTACTACCGTTGGCCGGTAGTTCCGCAAAGTCGGCGCGGTACTACCGCTCGAGCAAAACTCCAAAAGTCTAAGTTTGGTGCTCACTGGAAAAAGGCTCCGCTCACCCTCCGGAACTACCTGTGTCCGGTAGTACCGCTCGGACAGCAGAACTACCGCTCCCTTAAAAAAACTCGAACTGCATCCGGAGGGTGCTCTCTGGAAAAAAGGGTCCACTCGGGATCCGGAGCATCCGATCGCCGGTAGTTTCGATTTTTCTTGCGGAACTACCTCTTAACGGTAGTACCGACGTTGAATTTTTCGGAACTACCGCTTGTCCGATCGAGTACGCTTTTGGTTTTTAAAACAGATTTTTCAAGTATGCATGATCCTAGCTTGATCCATTTGGCACATAAAATTTGCTTTCAAGTTACTTGCCATGATTCCTCTTTATGGTACGATTATTTAACCTATAATCCGGTCTTCCACCTTTTCTCCTAAGACCGGTAAAAACAAAAGAGGATCCTACTTTACATATACCTTTGTCTTGAGTCATTTTGATCTTTACAAACAATCTTTGGCCTGCATCTTGTCATCCATGAGTGGACTTAACCTTTTAACTCATTAAAAATGTTAGTCCCATATTCACATAAATTCATTAATTACCAAAATCAATTTTAGGGGTCTAGATGCTTTCAATCTCCCCCTTTTTGGTAATTGATGACAACATATCTTAATTGAGAGAGAAATTGTTTTGAATATACCACCTTTTAAAGTTGTATATTCTTTTGACTTTAAAAGAGAGTAATAAATTTTTGCAATAGTCAGACATTTTAGCAATGTGTAAATTTCTTCTTTTAAAATCAAGGTGAGGGGAAACTCCCTCTAAACAAGTGCATATAATTTTTGACAAATAAAGGACATCACATATGAGACAAGATGCATGAGGCAAAGAAATAGCATATCATGAATATGGATAAGCAATACGATAGTCATGATCATTACATCCCATAATCATCAAGTAACAAAAGTAAACAACATTCATTACAATTATAAAATAGCAAATTCCCAAAAGTAGAATCATCTTCTAGTCCCAAAAGCCCAACTCTTCTCCCCCTTTGGCATCAAGTACCAAAAATAGCTACTCCTGAGGTGCGGAAGGAGAAGGACCACGGCGGCGTCGGCGAGTGTAGCGCTGGGGCGACGGAGGCTGAGACAGGGACTGCTCGATAGCTGACAATCTGCCATCAAGAGAGGTCATCCTCTCATCAACAGTGTTGTAGGATCGAAATGGCGACAGAGGGGGGGTGAATGTCGTTCTCTTTTAAAATTGCCCCCAAGAATTCGTACACTGATATTTCAGACAAATGCAGTACGAGGTAACTTACAGAAAATTAATTCTGTAGCAAACTGTAACGCATGCGATACTAAAAAATTCAGCATAAATCAGAGAGTAGTCAGCAAAAATTTCAGCTGAAAAAGATGACGTTTGATCTGCATGCAAAATCGTCAAAGATCAGCAAAAGAAAAAAAAAGGAAAATGACCCAATGCTATTGATCCATGAGTTCCTCTGGAAGCACTCAGGCATGCACCTGCCGAACAAGAAGAAAAGCATGTAGCCAAAAGAAAAGCAAAAACTGACTATTGAAAGCAAAGCAGACTGCAGCTACTAGAAGAAAACACAACAAACAACTGGATCAAGGGGACAACAACTGACCGAAAGCACACACTACTGCAAAGAAAGATAGTAAAGATGAAGACTGCTGGCGAAAGACTGAAGAACTGAGTGTCCACCGAAGAGTCAAGAACAGACCAACAAAAGGTTCCTCAAAAAGACTAAGAATACAGAGGGGATCAGCTGCTACAGAACAGAGATAGCCATCAAAGAACTAAAAGTAAAACCGAAAAACAGAAGCCATAAAATCCTGCAAAAGAGTCCCAATTGAACCAACCGAAAAGCACAAAAATTGCCTAAGCTTTGTGTTTTTCTTTTGGTCAAATAGAAAGGATTTGAACCAGAAAAATAGAGGATCTTAGAGAAACGAAGACTGAAAGACTCGGCAGAAATCTGCT
>CM070769.1:5358421-5610564 GCA_036346245.1 Bonia amplexicaulis
TAAAAAATGCATATCTAGAGCATATTTTGGAGCTTTTATGAAATTGATTGATTCTCACTAATATCAAGGTCAAGTCGAATAATTGTTCTTCCATATGGATCTAGAGTGAGATCTTCTGACTCATTTGGTGGAATTGAAGCCTTTTGTAGAAAATTCATTATTTTCAGTGGCTTCACTCCATTTCTACTTCATATGGTCATTTTCACTCATTGCATTTCTCTTGTAACCATTTTGGAGCTCTCTTTGTAAAATTCTTCTTCCTTTTCTAAAATCACCTCCATTTTGCATTTTTGAGTATTGACAATGGGTTCATCAAGGAGGAGATTGATGGACCATGAGAGATGGTCTAGGTTATTGTTGTGATGAACTATTGCAATGTTTGTCGAGTGATCAGTTGGCTTGTCAAAGATAACTCTCTATCAAGATTCGATTTGGGATTTGAGTCATGGATTTAAATAGGTTGACTTGAGTCTTTGAGTTAAGGTTGCATGATGCATGTCTTGGCTAATGTAGATCAAGTTATGAAGAACTTGTGCCTGAAAATAAATTCTTTATCTTTGGACGTGCAGGGTCGCTTGGAGTCAACTGTGACCCATGGCGGTGATTGGGGCTAGGCTCAAGGAGGAGTTGACGACCAGAACGATTAAAGATGCGGGGCGAAACGGTGAGCTCAAGTATGGCACGAGAAAGGTGTGAATGTTGAAGGCGAGTTTGAACAACAGGATGACGCCAGGTGCTTGCACGGGCCAAGCAAACCATGGTTCGGTGGAACCGGGACAGGAAAGACTTGGCGACGCGTGACAAGCTAATGGTGAACCTACACATGGCAAGCATGGCATTTGCTTGCAAAGGAGGGTGATGACCAGGTCAACGAGGGGCGTTTCAGTAATTTGATCGAAATACTTGAAACTATCTTGGATCAAAACCATGGCGCATGGGTGATACGTTGGAGAGTGGTTGAGGTCAAGATGGAGCTAACATATTAAGACTAAGAATTTAACGGATGCACACTTATGCACTTTGAAAAGCGTGTGTAAATGGCTTTGAGTGAGTAAAACCTGTGTGTGTGCCTGTTCGGTCAGCTATATGTTCTAAAAAAAGCTGGAAGTTAGACATATCTTTCTGACTTCAACATTAGTTGCACATATCCAACTACAAAGTGTTGAAATTAGTATGATACGTTACTTAAGAAATATAATTTCATAGGTTAGCACCAAAAGTCGATAACATTACAAAATAAATCCACGAAGTTCCAGACAACAAGAGAACACAATGTCAAACAAAGAAAGTCATAGATTTGTTTGCATCTTAATCTTTGTCTGGTCCTAGTCTCCTAGATCACCATATAATATGAATTAAGTTTTATTAGTGAAGTATTTTTCAAAATCGTACTATTATCTACAATAGACTTACAATCAAAGTTCAGGGGAAATGAAGACCTTTTCCTTCAGACAAAAAAATGGTCGATATCTTGCAAGCCACTCACTCCATCCAACATTCTGGCTGAAGGACTAATAAATAGATGAAGACAGAAGATGAGATTCGGGGGAACGGCTACTGCTCTTTTGGTCGTTGCATGCTCGAGCAACCACATACCAGGATTACAAGACAGGGACTGCTAACGAGATAAATTAGCAAGAAACTACCCAGTTAGGTTCTGCAAATTACAGATAAACTAACAGAAATGTACCTTGTTCAGCTGCACCGGAGCTACACCACAAAGTTAGCAAAACGTTTGGATCAGTATCAACAAGTGTTCCTGAAACCATAAAAAGACAAACAAGATGTTAACTTCACATTATCTCAGTCTTATCTAGCGGGCAGATGAGGAACCAAACATGAGCACATGAAACTACAGTAGATTGATGGACCCACATGGTAGATGAAAACAATCAACACACAGATCAATCAAAGGCTCCCTCATAATCTGACACACCAATTAACGACACATGAACTCTAGCTGCTTATAAAAATACTAGAACGGCATGGTATGCATTGTTGAAGTGTGATCTGAATTTGTCGACGTGCGCTGATCTGTGACCAGGGAAAACATTTTTAGGCCGAATTTCAATGAAATTCGGTTTTCTTTGTCCACCCCGAAAAAAAGCCTAATTCGGTCCAAATTTCAGCCCATTTTGTAATTTCTCGGCCGGTCCATCCTCTCGTTGACATGCACAAAACTCCGATTTCAACCGACGCCAGCCCATATTCTCCTTTTCCCATCACCCCTCTCTCTCCTTCCCTATTTGAAACAAAGGGAGGCTCCAACAGGGGAGGCGGCGATCATGAGGGGGAGGCAGCGCCGGCTGCGGGAGGTGCGGATGCGGGCGGCGCCGTATGCGGGAGAGGGAGGCTGCGTTGGCAATGAACAGGGAGGTGACGCAAATGCAGCCACCGGGGATGGGAAGACGCCACCGTCAATTTTGACAAAAATTGTATGAATTTCTTGAATTTCAATGATTTTTTTGAATTTTTAACCGAATTTTTCTGAAAATTCCGAAATTTTCAAAATTTGGATTTTTCAAATGGGTCCAAAAAATTTGTAAACCGAAAATGTTTTCCTGTGTGTGCCTAAAGAGGCGCCGAGCAGCACTAGGGTGTGCGCAGGGCCACGAATGGCTCAAGCGCCGGCCTGTGCAGCCGAGTCTTAACTTGGTCTGTGTACTTTCGGACTGTGATCTCTAATCTTGTAAGTGTACGTCTATAGTTGCATGTTTTAGATGTCACGCCGTCCGGTGCTTGTAATTATACCAGATGTTTTAGATATCACGTCGTTTGGTGCTTGTAATTATTCTTGTATAGTGATTTTCGTTCTTAGGTATGATGATTTTTTGTAGCAAAGATTTTTCATATTAAATTTGTGTCTTCTGTATCTAAATTTGTCTCTTAATTTCGTAACAGAGACCACGCGTCTCCTGTATCTAAATTTGTCTCTTAATTTCGTAACAGAGACCATGGGCCATCCAGGTTTAGTGATGAGTAGAAACCACCATTATATTGGATGACGATATATGACAGTTGAGATGTATACTCAGAAGGAACGGAGCGGGTTGGAATTGGAATGACTAGTCGCACTCCAATTACAAGGCAACTTAGAGAACTTAAAGAAGGATAATACTAGAGGGAGGCAAGAACCAATTAAAGGCTGGCTCCACTATATAAACAGCAACAAGAAGCAGCAGCACTATCACTTCCCCATGGTAGGGAATAGGAGACCTGAAAAACTAAAGGGGAAAGCCAGTTGAAGATTTATGCAGAGACGTTAGTAAGCAAGATGCGGGTGGTAGTGTTGGGCATGTGGATCATGCCACTGACCCTCGTCTTGGCCCCGTGCTGGTGTATCGTCCTCCCCCTCGGCAATCTTCATGTCCCCACGCTTTAGGCTTCAGCCCCGTCACCATGTGGAGCCGCTTGGCTAGGCTTAGCTATCACCCTCGTCCTCTCACCTCCATTTAGTTTTAGTGAGTTACTGTATTATTACCACTCCTCCCATCCCATTCCCATGTTGCTGCTCCCTTCTTTCTTAGCCGCCTAGTCCTTCCTTAAAGCATGCATATGACTATGTTCTTAGGAAATGTTTGGTTACCCAGATGCTTCTAGCCTGACTCAACAAAGCAACCAGGTTAGGCTAAGCCAAGCTCTTAGGATGCTAGTGTGGGTTGTTTGGTTGCCTAGTTGTAATCAGCCTATTTCTATGGAGACGTTGTTTGGTTGGTTGAATTTGAGATACAGAACGCATGGTGTGAAGGTGGAAAAGTTGTTAATAAAGCTTCTAATTGTCTTAAAATACTCTAGTAGTCATTACTTATCATATGAAGCCTTAATCCACTTTAATATACACTAATAACACTTAATATGCACTAATCACTTCTAAATTACGCAATTAGTTGGGCCAGACTCCGGACGGAAGCTCAATTTCTGCGTTTCCAACGAACCTGGCTCTGTAGAGAATTTTGCATCCCACAGACGA
This sequence comes from Bonia amplexicaulis, assembly GCA_036346245.1. Taxonomy (NCBI): domain Eukaryota; kingdom Viridiplantae; phylum Streptophyta; class Magnoliopsida; order Poales; family Poaceae; genus Bonia; species Bonia amplexicaulis. Next base: position 5,362,392 of record CM070769.1, read on the forward strand.
CTGTTTTTTGCATACAGTCAAGTGAGTCAACCAAACAAGCATTGCAAAAAAGATTCGGCATCCCACGAACATGGCCTGAGGCCATCCAGGCAACCATACAATTTTTCTCTAGTTTGTTTCGGTATTATAAGTAAGCTCCAGTAATTGGGATGTATCCATGCATCTAGTCATGCTTATTGCACGAAATATGTACATATTGCTAAAACTGAAGCATAAATTGAAAGTTGAATTTTCCAACCTGCAATATTTTGTCTTCCCAATTTCAGATATTAATATCCATGTGTTGGCCTGGTGACGCAAGAACTTTCAGATGAGGCAAATGGAACAAGAGCGTGAGGGGAGATCATAGGAGTGTTAGCCGTATCTATTAATTTAATAAAGAAGGTGAGTAAAACATGGAAACCCACACGTAAGAAACTGCATCGGCGGTGGAGGAAAGGTGCAAGTTTGCCTTTGGTGACAACGGAACAATAACATGGCAAAATCATCATGGAAGTTGTACTATGCAGAGTATAATACTGTAGCTGCATGGAATTGGAGATCATTAACAAATTTAACACGGATTGAATAGGACTGGGCTTCCCCCAACAAGGGCATATCATATAGCAAATTTAAGCAGATAATTACATCATCAATCTATTTTGTAACCACACTGATTGAGTCCAAGAGAGTAAATGGAGAGCCCGCCAATAGTAGTATTTAGTAGTAGTAGAGGCTAGTAACGATACTTATATTCGCGATAGACATACACAAATTTACCGGGAATGCATCTAGCACCCAGGAGATCAAAACATTTAGGCAGACATTAAACCTCAAAGACTCAACCTTTTGATACTAAGATGTTATTGTCTTTCTGACACTTCTTGTAAGTACAATCCATTGGAAAACATAACCAAGCAATAAACAGAGAGAACATTAGTATACCACACTTGAACAAACTCGTGCATCCTGGTGAAGTCATGCACTTTTTACCTAAGCTTGGTTGTTCCTCCTTTTATGATGACCTTGTGATTGGTCTTCAGGAGTTGTTCTCTTGTCAGTTGTTGGAAGATGACCTGCACCTGCGATGGCAGTAGAGCTCTCACCAACATCCCCTAGCAGACTTGCTGCTTCAACAGTAATGACTTTTAGTTTGGTGAGCATTTTCTCAGACTCAACTATGTGATGTTTGTGCACATTCTCTGTTCTATTAATCATATCCTTTAGTTCACGGTGCAAATCCTCTAAATCCTTCATGTGTTGCTTTTGTAATGCCTTCGATTTAACCACAATTGAGTTCAGCCTGGCAACGAGCGAAGGTACCTTCTCAGATGTGGAGTCATTAGGAAGTCTCTTAGTTGCCAAATATTGTCCTTCGTCCTCAGTCAAGCTGACATGCTCAGAGCTGGGCAGCTACTCGGAGGCAGGCAAGAAGCCCTTGTCAGCAGAGTCACCCTCTTCGCCATCGCTCTCCTCGACGGCGACATGTCTAGTAGGACATCGGTAGCATACCTTCCTTTGCTATAAAAGTTGTACTCATCGGTATATGGGCGTGGCGCTATAATTAAGCTTTCCTTATTGTTGTCTTACTAGGCAAAGAAGTGAATGAAGTCTTTATTCCCTCAATAACAAGGTATAGACATGGATTTCTCTGCAATGAACAAACATAGAATGAATTTTATCCTTGGGATGAAATGTTGTACTCCTTTTCCCTTAATTATTTTTATGTTACCCTTAATTATTTTTCTATAAGTTTTCTTAATTGAAGGTTTTTAATAATACAATAAGTGCAATGGCAAATTATGTGAACCATGTACTTTTTTTCTTATTACCTATTTTTTCTCATTGGGTTTTTTGAAAGAAGATTTTAATGAGATGAGACAGCATTGTGGAATAAATCCTATCATGTTAACACTTAACTAAATAGAGACCGTGGAGGCATATTCATTTACTACGCATAGAATTCTAGTATATTACTTTTTCATGGCTCCCTATGAATATAGGCACCCTATATTTGAGTGTAAATGCTTAATCATTTGCAACGCAACCTCCAATCCTCAACATTTCTTACCTTTGGGTGTACTTGATAGACGTGACTTTCTCCCCAGTTCATGTGATTCCTTTGGCTATGTTGGATTTCCCACTGGAAATTCTCGGTCTACACACATTCATATATAAATTATATTATCAATGTCTTTGATTATTTTACAAATGTAACAGAAAATTAATGAAGAAAATATCTTTGTCAAAGAACTATTTGAAATACCCTGCATACATTCATGACATATATAAATTCGACCACCAAATATGTTGGTTGATTTTACAAAGATAACACCAAATTATCACATGTTACAAATCAGAAGTGTGTGCAAATCACCACATATTACAATTTTGTATTCCACTCCACAAAATTAAAGGGTTTTTAAATTTACTTATTTTCAATAAAATGGAAAATATGCAAAAATGACACTATCTATCAACTAATACTAACATTGAACTATCAACTTCTACTAACCTTGAACAATTGATGGACATAACTATCTATCAACGGTGTTTAATATTCAAATAATCACCCTTTCGACTACTTAAAAGCCTTACCCTTCAATCCGCATTGTTAGTTTTTAGAAGTTACTAGAAAAATGTAGTTTTATTAGCTTACTGAGGATGCTTACTGAGGATTAGACTCTACATCTGTAGGTGGAGTGAATGACCAAGTCGTGAAATCATCATGTGTCTTGTTCATAGTCAACATTTTTTAGTTTTGCTAATAATTTATTTTGAGAAATTAATATTGATTCATGTAAGACTAACCTGATAGTTGCGAATACTGTGCCAAATCTGTTAAAAGACACTCCAAATACACCTAGAACACACACTTTACAAAGAATATATGTAGAGTTGACTTCTTTATTCTGGATAATTATCAAATGACCCGCCGACTCTAAAGAGAACCAGTTCTAATAGATGAATTTAATGTCATCTAAAAGATAAGAAAATGCCTAACAATTACTGTGGAATGATTCATGTGTGGACACTTTCCTATACCTATACTAGTTTGTCAAAGGCCATCAGACCCGTCTGCAACTTGACTAACCATTGAGAGTGAAACAAATAGGGGAGATTGAATTCTTCTGTATTGTCTTTCAACCCTTGTTCGTGCCTTGGCTTCACCTTCCACATTCAGGTAAGCACCTAAACTATGGACAAGACCCTCGCTCTAGCTTTTGTTTGGACATGGGACCAATCTGGGATTCTTCCATCGAGTGAGTACCACCCTTGTCAAGGGCCTGCTCACCTTATAAATTGTTAAGGGCAAGGTCTAGCTATTTTGTACACCTCTCATAATGATAATAAAGAAGCACGGCCGGGGCTACATCTCTCTCTTTGTGTGTGTTCTTATGTGCTTGTGTTTGATTTATTCATATGTCGGCAATACTATCTCAGAGTGCTAATCACACAACAATAATGAGTAGTCATGGTTTGTTTTCAGAGTACCTTTGGTTAACACTGTATGTGAAGGATCATGTGAGAAGGCCCAGAATTATGTTGTGATGAACCATTACTATTTGAGAAGAATGGAAATTTGAAATTGCAAATTTATCGAATTTTTGGACTGGTTGCAGACCAACCTCGGCCAAAACCGGTCTGACCAGCTACGGCTTACGGTCAGACCGGCCGACCAAGGATATTTCGGCTGATTTTTGAATTCTAGGAAATTTGAGTGTTGTTGTGAGTTTGGTTGACCTAGGTTAGTGCATATGTGTTGCATGAGGCATGTTACATCTAACGTGGGTCAACTTCAATAGCCACCCTTGGAGCTCCACTGTCGCCGCCCCTGATTTCTTGGGCCACCGATGTTCGGGCTTCCTCAGCATCGAGTGCCACTTCCTCTAAGATCTCGGGGCACCGCCGTCTAGACCCCCTACACCGTCGTCATCGGAGCTCCACCAGAGACAAAGATGAAGGGGTCGTAAGCACCTTCTTCAATAGGACCACTGACTACCTCATCAAGAAATAGGAGGTGCATTCTTTTAGATCTTGCGGGCAGAAGCAGGAACTGGATCTTTGACGTCGCTGCGAGCGTGGCCAATCTAGGTGGTGGTGGTCACTGGCCAGTGGTGGTGGCATGAGATAAGAGGGAGGAAAGAGGGGCAGGAGTGTGGAGATTGGAGAAGGGCACTGACACGTGGGCCCCTGATTTTGAGAGGGGCAAGATGGGTATTTCTCAAAAACAATATGACAAGTTTCCCAGTGCTAACGGCCAATGGTCCTAACAGAGTTGCTACCCGTTGATTGAGCTAACAGAAGTGGCATGGAAAGGGATGCAAAAAGTTTTGCAGTGGCATAAGAGGAAGTGTAATTTTTTAGTGGAAAATCAAGGATTGACGAAGGTGCTACAGGCTGATTGAGCTAATGGGACTGGCATCGAAGGGATTCAGAAAGTTTTTTAGTGGAATAAGAGGAAGCACAATTTTTTAGTTGCAGATCAAGGACTGGGATAACTCTCAGTGGCCTACATGGAATTCTGTCATATATTATTAATTATATAATACTAAAATCTTAGATACATCAGTAGTAGTGGAGGCTATGGCAAGTGGAAGTGGATTTGATACCAAACGTTATGTATGCAAGTACACAAGGGGTAAACACTATAGAAAGAGACCAATGATGATGACTCGAAGGAAGAAGGATGCTTAGTGGAGAGGGTGCATGGATGGATGTAGCAGAACTTAGCTAGTGGGAGAGGAACCTGAAAAAAATTCATCTCTTGCTTAATTATGATGAATGGTTTCCCTTCCCTTTAGAAGAGATAGGGTCTAACAAGTAATAATTGTGTCTAAATGGTAAGACAACCTAATCATATCTCATAGTGCAACTAAATAGGAAGGTGATAATTATCTCCTATCTGTCGATAGTCTTGTCTATAGTATCATGGATAGGGCAAACATGTATCATTCGCGCTCTACAATACCCTAATGGGCTGCGCATAACACTTTCACATAATTAATAGCGGAGGTAGAGGATGGAAAAGCTATATTAACTATGATCTTCATTCTGATAGACATCTATTTTGAGATAAACATAACCAAATAAATTGAATAAATGTTTTGACATACTTACATTGAATCCTGAAAACCCCCCTCTATAGAAGATGATTGTCGATCACCCCAGATCTGGTAATACAGAAAAAAACAATTTACATTTAGTTATTCACCACAATAAACTTCAAAAAAAAGAAGGGGTTTGTAGGTTTTACCACAATTCTGTTGGACTGAGGGGCGCAGGAGACAAAGTGCTTTGTTGGACTGGGGGGGGGCAGGAGACAAAGTGCTTTAAGGACAGATGAAATTTGATGACAACATCAGTGGAAATAAAAAACAAAAGCAACTCATCACACACCGCAACACTAGATATGAACATCAATGCTTCATCAAAACTAACTACAGGAAAAAGCTAAGTGTTTGACAAAAAGAATAAAAAGTTTATGTTTATTTTTATTTTCTAGATATGAACATCATTGTTTTATCAAAACCAACTTTGGGAGAAAGCCAAGTGTTTAACAAAAATAATAAAAAGGCTAAATATCCACTTCGAATCCCAATTTAGGTAGTCGTGATGGGAGGGGATCAGATATTGTTGATGGGAGGGAATCAGATATTGTTGAAGACCAGGAAGACCCTAATACCCACTTTGAGAGAATGCACACATAATACGACACTAGCTATCTATAAAGCCAGTTAGTTTTTTATTTCTACTTAGTGCACTATCAATTATTGGCTTCTAGGCGATTGAGCTGCTCACATTGAAGCTAAGATTGTCTTGCTTCCGAGCGGCCAAGCTACTCACGATGAAGCTAGGACTTTTGTGATTATTGACGGCTAAGCAGCTCATATTGAATCACAATTTAACAATGCAGTAAGTACTTAGAAATAGCATAGCCTAACCGGAGGACATGCAATTACAAAATACTACTTTATTAAAAACACATACACTATTACACAAGAGTGCACACACACTCCTTCGGTGGCTTGCCTAACACTCACACCCTACACTCACCCTCTACCATGCTAAAATGTCATGTCATGGCAACATGCAAAGTTCTCTATTTATAGAGGTTAAGGACCATTATATTCTTGATACGTGTTAAAATCATGGCCCTTGATCCAAAATATCTAGAGCATCTAGACTCTTCTTATAAAATATCTAGATACTAGAAACCTTCATAAATTATTTAATTAGCTATCCTAGAAAATATCTTGGTTCATGCATTATTTAGAGTCTTCTAGAAAATATCTTGGTCCAGGCATTATTTATATTCTTCTAGAGTTTGCATTGTCATGAACTAAGAAAGGACAGAGAAACAAAAATGTGGCATACTTGTTGGCTCCACATAGCGATGGACAGAAGTAGGTCAGGTCGATCAGCCACCCGCATCTATGTAAATAAAGTTTCACATGTTCAAGAAATAGCCATTAGTGATGAAGGAAGATGATATGGCATCGTTTTACGAAAGAAAGAAAAAAGAGATACAGAGAGAATTCAGATTTTACTTTTAGCGAAAGTGGTTCTTGGATAATAATAATAGAATATGTATTTCTAATATATATTTGACATATATCGAAATGCAAATTCGAAAAGCTAAAGTAGGCACATCAAAGTTATTCCACTTAATTTTCAGGCCAAGTTTTGGCCTCTTGCCCAAGGCCAATTGGTCTACCCTAGCTTTTGCCTCTGCCATCATGTCTTGGCCCAGTTTTCTCAACCAAAAGTGACAAGCAACCTGAGGAGAGATGCATAATGAATGTTGATATGATACATTATAGTACATGTGGAAAGGTCTGGCTGCTTAAAATGTCTTAAACTTGAGAAATTTAACGAATTGAAATTGAAAATATGCCCAATATTATGAACCTAGAAAAGGTTGAAAATACATGCAGAGATTACTTTGTTCCACATGAAAGATAAGACAAATCAATGGAGCATTCGGATAAGGCCAAGAAAAGGCTAAGAAAAACTCCAGAAGAAATTTTGGTATAAGCGCGCGCGCAAGGACACAGAGACATGACACGCACTTGAAATAAACACAACCACCTTTTGTGCATGCAGGCACCATAAGCTACTGTTGTGCTGCTCCGCTTAGCTGAAAACGGAAAGCTCACTAATCAAGACGCGAGCAAAAATAGAGCCAAAGATTGAGATAGAAACATAAAAAGAGAGACAAACTAATATCTAATACACACCTGTAACAGCCCAGCTGTTTATTTCAAAATTTCAGTAAAAAAATTATTAAATTAATTTAATTTAAAATAAAACAAGTGTTCTTTAGTTCCCAAAATTTTAGAGATTTTATTTGCCTATTTTTAGCTTTAGAAAAAGGCTTTTATGAAACTTAATTTAACTAAAAACATAAAACTTTTATTAAATAAAGGATATTTGTAAATTTTATAAAGATACTATTTCAGATTAAATATTTTCTGTGTTATTTGTAAATTTTATTAAATAAATGATATTTGTAAATTTTATAAAGCTTTTATTTGGATTTTTTGTGTTTTTCTGGGATTTATTTGGAATTATCTAGATGTTATTTCAAAGCCTAAGAGTAATAAAATGTATTTTAAATATTTTATTAAAGCCATAAAGAGTTATTTTGTTTTTCCCAAGCTCCCCTGAATTTTATAGTATTTTTGAGAATTTGCTAGAATTTTAAAATCAATTTTAAAAGCCAAAAGGTACTTTGTAAAATTTCTAAAGGCCAAATAGAATTAAAAATATTTTTATTAAGTCTAAAATATCTCCAGGAATTTTCAATGAATTTTCTGGAATTTTTAAACATTATTTAGTATTTTCCAAGTATTTATAAAATTTCCTGGTATTTTCTGAAAATTTAATCCGAATTTAAATCTGGATTTATCTCAGCCTGCCACGTGTCGCGCTCGGATTAAATCCATCCTCTCCCCGATCTAATCTCAGCCGTCCACCATAACTTACCCCTTGCCACGTGTCGCACATCCGGCCGTGCCCCTTATCCTCTCCCCTCCTCTCTCACCGACGCGGCGGCCCCACCCGTCAGGCCGTCTTCTTCCTCCCCTTCTTCTCCAGTGCGCCGCCGCCATTAACGCCCGCCAGAGCTTTTAATTGCGTCGGTTTCTTCTTCTTTTACTCCCGAGCAAATGCGCATTTGAGTGCCCTCTTCACTCCCGAGTCCATTTTCGCCCGTTTCCTCTCCTTTAAACCTCTTTATCGTTGCCGTTTCAAGCCACTTCCGACCGCTTTAAACCGGCGAGTAACCGGCCGCCGTTACTCCTCTCCGCGCCTATAAAAGCCCCACAACGAGGATCCCTGTGCGTCGCCGCCTCTTTCCCCTCTTCCAATTTTCTCTCCCCATGCCCGGGATGCCCTAGCATCATCGCTCCTCGTCGCCAAGTACCGAAGGCCCTCCGACTAGCAATTGCCGTCGGCTCCATCCGCTTCACGCCTTGCCGATGCCACCAACGCCTTCCTCATCACCATGCGCACACCCTCCGCCCCTCCAATCCGCCACCGGAGAGCCCCCGTCGCCAGAGCCGTGCGCCGCCGCCGCTTCCTTGTCGTCGCCGACTATCCTCTGGCCATCGCCGGGCATCACCGTAGGTACCAGTGAACTCCCCTCGCTCCCCGCGTCGCCGTTCGACGGTGCGCCTCCCGTCGCCGACCATGCCACGTCAGAGGCCGAGCTGACGTGGCTGGCGACATGGCTACCACCTCGCACCGTGTGGACGCCACATTAGCACTGAGTGCCACGCCGCCAAGAGTGCCACCTCAGCTTCCTCGCTGGTCCTTGCACCCACTCCACCGTAAACCGGCCCCACCTATCAGTGTAATAAAACCTTTTTCAATGTAAAAATAATTCAGCCAAAAAATAAAATCGATGCTGATGTCATAAATGTATTTTTAAGTATAAAAATAATTCAGAAAATCAGTACTTTCTTTTTCTTTAGTTTTAAACTTCTGGAAGCTATAACTTTCTCATTTTAACTCCGATTTGACCCTTTCAAATTTCTAAATTCTTCTAAAATCATAAACTACCCATTTCTAGACTATTTTTGAATTTTTGAATTTTATTTGATTTTTTTTGAATTTATTTGCTTTGGTTCTTCGCGTATAGATTTCGACGATCTCGGAGAGAACGACATCGACGATTTGAACTAGGTCTTCGAGCAAGGCAAGTTACACCTTTGACCATATTGATCCCTAATATTTTAAATTATTTGTGTTGTTTTTAAAGTATTATGCATGCGTAATTTTATTCAATTCTAGTTTAAATTCAATTTGAATTGTAGTTATGCCTAAATCCTTTGTGTAGCCAAATTTGACATTGAATACCATTATACTTTGTGAGTCAAGAATGTTTATGGAATTATTTTCAAACAAAGTATAAAAACTTGGTTTAGACTTAGGCAAATGGTTAGAGTGGTGGGTGTTTGCTGGCATGCATTGTTGTTTGGTGACGCAATATTGATTACCAGGCACAAGGGGTATGTAGTTGGTGCCTAAGTCAGTAAAGGACCGGTCTGTGAGCTACTATTGCAAAGCCCTATCGTACTACTACAAGTTTGGTATGGGACAGACCTGGTCGAATAATTTGTGAAGTTCCAACTTAATCTCGCTATAGGCTGAATGTGGGCGTGGCGTAGGCCGTGAGAAGTCTCACATGGCACAAGAGGGGGCTCCAACATGTGGATTCATGTTGTGGTGAAACCTTAGTGGCGGCGTGATTATGTTGACAATGGATCATTGTAAAGGCCTTGTCATAATCTCCTCGCCGCACACCTAAGGAAGTGTGTTTAACCGGTGGCAATACGGGATGATCATGTCTTGTGGGTAAAGCTGTACAACCTCTACAGAGTGTATAACCTATCCTAGATAGCCGTGCCCACGGTCATGGGCAAGCTGAGTAAAGTTTTTCACGGATTAGACTTTGTTTTTGAAAATAGTTTATGAAAACCTTATGGATGGATGGAATCCATGAGAGGTGTTGGAAACCGTATGGATGGATGAAATCCATACGAGTTTATTTTTGAGAAAAGATGGTCCAGGTGGGATGCCCGTGGATAGGATGGTGTAGGGGATGGACCTGTACTAACGTTATTTATTTTGATTACAATGTTGTTTTACTTACTGTAAGAAATTCAGCTTTTGTACTTACTTTATGTTATTTATTCCAATGATGCCTTTTATGCAAATTAACCATATTATGCCTTCCTTTGATATTCCATATGCATGCATTAACTCTGTTAAACCTCCTGGTGTAACTTGTGGAGTACTTTTTGTACTCATGTTGCTCAATTTAACTCTTTCAGAGGAAGCCTTCGACGACTTCGGTGAGGATTGCGTCTAGGCCACGTCTTACAGTCATTCGCCTTGTGGGAAGGCTGGATGGGCTGCTGCTTATTTTTTATCTTCCGCTGTCTTCTTCCGCTGCTATTGTAAACTTTGGCCATCAGGTTCATATTAGTTAAATAAAGTTTGTCATTACGCATGATATTTATCTTTATTTTCACTGTGTGCACTAGCTTTTCCTGGGATAGTGCGATTAACATAGAGGGTTTCAGAGTTGTTGCTCCGGGTCTCGATAACACCAATGAGCAAAAAGCGGCCTATTGAAAGAACACAATAGGCCTACAGGAAGAATACATTCAATAGTAGGGTTAAAAGGAGAGAATTGGCAGCTACTAACGAAATAGGAATAACCATGCCTAATTACAGTTTTATCTTCAAAGAATTAATTATACTTCCCCATATTTAGTGCTATAGTATATATAGCCAAATCTCAACTAATCTAATCTGTTGGATGGACCCAAAGAATAGGTGGCTCAGAATAATTGGTGGTACCATAAAAGTGCTCAGAAGAAAAGAGAGAGATCTACATTCCCTCAGTTGATTTAGTGCCCGCATGATATGCTGTTGAATTGACCAATGTTGCATCGGATTGGGCAAAATTGAACAGTCCCTGTGACCAAATCTATAAAAGGAATGCTGGCGATTTAGCTGGACCAATGTTTTAAAGGAATGCTATTGCTAATTGTTCTGTTTCAAAAATAATCTACAAAATGACCAGAACAAGATATATCTCAATTGAACAAAATGAAGGAAGGTGGTGCTAATAGTGCTGTCATCACCAAATCTACAAAAGGAACAGTACAACCCGGTTGGGATATCGGGTCCCCATGTGGACCCACACCCGAGCACATCATTGAGTAAACAATGTCATTATCATAGGTCATCACCAAATCATGAAAAGCGATTGGAAAAATGATGTAAACAGCATGGACTGATCACCAAATCAATCAATGAATCACCGATTCACCATAAATTAACATCAGAGAGAAAACCAATCATTGAATCACCCAATCAATTGAAGTATTGGGTCATCTACTAGATCTAGATTTCACAAGTAGTCAAGGAATCGATACGGGAGGAACTAAACGAGGAGAAGTCCAGACATCGGTTGTGCTTGATGAGGATGATGGAGGGTGAGGACATGGGTGACGGACGATGGTGCTTGACAAGGAGGACAGGAGGAGGCCGGGGTAGGGAACATTGGTGATTATTTAGGAGACGTCAACCACACCATCAATAATGAGACATGTGGCGATAGCGGTGTCTCAAATTCAGCCATGTGGCAGCAGTGGTGTATCTCCTGACGAGCTTTCTTTAGACAAGGTCTATGCTTCTTCTTGAGGAACTCAAGTCTCCTCGCGAGTACTCCCATGTCACGGCCCTGGTTGTGGACTTGGACTGCTCTCTAAGGTACGCCAATGGCAAGATGCGCAGCAAGGGCAGGGCCAGTAACCCCTGGCTAATGATCTAAGATCCATGGATCGGTCCCTTCACCATCTGGCCACAAAACATAAAGCATATGGAGAGGTAAGTAGCATATATTCACCATTCATCACGTTTTAAAAATTATGCAAATCACTGTTGAGAAAAGCATAGAAACACATTCCCCTAATTAAACAGATTAGGTTGTTGTCACTAATTATAGTGTGATGGGGTGCGGGAGCATTGATACCTTTTCATCCCCCGATTTGCTTAGTGATCACCGTTTGAAATGGTGATAGGAGTCATCTCGTCAAATAAAAAGGTGACAGGACAGGTCAGTTGGACAGTCGGTGCAGGTGGCATGGTAGCCTATTGTCCTTTCATTTAGCGAGACGGGCTTTAGCACTATTTGGTTCAACAAAAGGGGTTTTGTCGTCATTTGGTTTGGCGACAAGAGGTTATTCCTGTAAAGTTTCTAACTGATATTTATTTTCTAATATATATAATTAAAAATATATTATTTAATAAATCTATTTTGCACAATCAAAGAGGACTTTGGTTGTAGTGCGCATCAAGGGCGTAGGCACTAAACATTGGATGCTGGGTAGGGTTTAGAATCTGGGCATGAGTAATTGGAACATGGGGTGTAGCTGTGAAGGTGGTTAGATTCTCTTTGGAACAAAGGAAAAATAGAGTAATTTTATACAATTGGAATCATATGGAAAAATTTTCTGCAAGCCCCTTTGGAACAAAGCAATGAGCTCCTAGAATTTATATGAAATTCCTATGGAATAGCTTAATGCATAGGAATTTTGAAGGAAATCTAACATGATGTCCAACCTCATGGAAAATTTTCTTTTTTTCTACCTCTCTCCAAAATCCTGAAGCAAGCAAATGGCATAGTTGAACAATTCTTACATTATAGAATTCCAAAGGATTCAACTAGATATGACACACAATTCTTGTGTTTTTCCTATTAACATATATTTCTACATTCCAAAGAGACGCTTAGTTTTGATGTCTCATTTCTTTTAGAGGTTCTTTTTTAAAGTGAATTCCATATATGCCATCGAATGTTTGTCTCATCCCTTATATGCAGTCCTTGTCGCATTGATATGTGGGCCCCAACCTCACATGTCAGTGACACAACTGAAGTTTCACAAGATTCGAGTGGCATATAAGAAATTAATCTTTTATAAGGATCTTCGACTCCTTGTACAATCAATTTTCCTTAAATCTTGTAATATTATATCACCTAAAGAAAAACAAGCCCTTTGCAAGACAATGGCAGCTTCTTGCTACGATTAAGGGCATGTTCATATTGGCTTTTGCTTCTAGAAGCAGAAGCCAATGTGAACACCCTAGTTTCTATAAACCGTTCTATCAGTCACTACTATTCATTAGCCATTACTTGTGTTTTAACATGTTGTAACACACTTTGTATTTTGTTATATCACAATTCCGTAAATCGTATGGCGGTCCGAATATTGTAGTATCTTTTGTTGCACTATTTTCTTACAAAATGGACTACTATTCATCAGCCGCTTCTACCAGCCACTACTATTCATCAGTTACAGTAAAAAGCCATCAGCAAAAGCCAATATGAACAAGCCCTAAATGCAACTTGGGTGTCACGTGCTGAATTTCTTCTGCCACCTCTGCTGTACAATCATTGCTTCCAGACTGTGGCAAACACCATTGCTCCACTCTTTGGTCCTCCTCACCTCATTCTTGCGTGTGCACATGACAGGCCCTTCACTGTGATTAGATTTACTCCTTAAAATACATTACTACTAATGAAAGTAATGATTATAAGATGTGGAAAATTAACTAAAGAAAATTTACCAAAATTAAAATGAGGGAAACTAGGTATAAGCAATATATGAAAGATCCACCCCTAGGTTAGGTTCACTTACTGTAACTTAAGACTAGATCGATCTAAAAGCAATTAGCACTTATACATACTATGATGCTCTCACCCCACAATTCTCTGTTGGCCCTTTCACGCTACTCCCCATTCACAGGTCCATCACCTTGATCATCATTGGAAAGTCTTGCACTACATGATATAGATCTACATGATATAGATCTGCATGCTAGGACCAAACATCATATCTATATCTAGGGCTAAGCAATCGATAATCATAAGCTCCTAATTACCAACCGAGGAAGATACATAATATCAAGAAGACACAACCATAGCATAAAAGTACTAAAATAATATCAATCGATGTGTCATAAATAATAGTAAGATCCCTGCACTCGGGAAAGAAAAGATGACTCCTCCGTACGAAGATTAAAGTTACATATGATTACAAATGAAGGAGAGTCGAAGAGGAAGACTCAAGGTAGAACCACCGGACCAGTGCCAGTGCAGCCGCTTCGCTCTGCCGTCAACACAGCTCTGGTGAGCTCCAAACTTTGGCACAGCTACCAATAGCTTCATCGTGACCTCCTCTCTCCATTCCCAAGCTTGCCCGAGCTCCATCGTCCTTCCCTCACTGTCGGCAAGCTCACTCTTGAGCTCGACCATGGCCGACATGGTTGTCCCCTGTTTCATGTCGCTAACAAGTGGGCCCTTGTCATTGCGGAGCAAATTAGTGGTAATGACAACAGTTAGGATTATATTAACTTAATTAATATCATTTAAGTCTATTGAGGCAGTGACATATGGGCCCAAGTAGGTTAAATAACTAGATTTATATTTAAACCGGTTTTGAAGTGTTGTGTCATTGACATGTGGGCCCCACCTATCAGTCTGATATGCAAAATAATAAAAACCTTGACTAGTAGGCCCTACTTGTTAGCCTCACTGAGAGAAAAAAAAACTGGTTTTTCCAATAGAAAAATTACAATTAAAATTAAAATCATGCACAATGCTCTCTCTTATTTTCTAGGATTTTCTCCTGGCAAAACTTCAGATGCCCATAACTTTTGCATATGAACTCGAAATTGAGTGCAACTAGTTTCTAACTTTTTATAAAATCACGAAATCTCATAATATGCAAAGAAAATATTTTCATTTTCTCTCTGTTTGAATTTATTTTGTGTTTATTTGTTTCAGAGCTTTTCTCATTAGATATTGACATGTCAGAAACTTTTGAAGTTGGTCCAGGAGAAGAAACAAGTGTCCACCGGCAAAGAAAGGCAAGCAAATCCCTTTGATCGTGTTGTTCTTATGTTTTCAAATGTTATGTTGTTTTACATTACAAATATTTTTGCATGCTTATTTTGAGCAAATTGTTATATTTATGCTCAAGAAATTAGTTATGTCCTATATTGCAATGAAATATTCTTTGGACTTGAATGTTACTAGCCATTGTTACCCTAGGAATATTTACCCACTGGTTTAGGATATATTTTAGTGGGATTTAGTGATTTTGTTAGAAAATGCTTAGCCATGCTCATTGCAAATGTTATGCAAATTGATAATTAAGAAGATGTCTAGAACAATTACGTAAACTCTAAGGAAATTGTAGGATCGAAATGGCAATAGAGGGAGGCTGAATGGTACCTTCAAAAATTCGCCCCGAAATATTCACGCAAATCTTCTCCTCCGATAGCTATAGCAGCTATGAAGACAAAAGAGGTTTGCTTACTGGAAGAAGGGAAGAACAAAATCAAAACTGAAATCAATTTTTGCCGAAACCATCAAGGACTGGATATTACAAACTGAATTTCCCAGAAGACTGAAAAGCACCTGACCAAACTGAACTGAACAAAAGAGAAAGAAAAGAACTAAAGAGAGACTCAAACTGAAAGAGACAGACTAAAAGAAAAGGAGACTAAGCAGCAGAAAACAGCAAGGTCAGTCGGCACAAGAAAACTGCAGAGAAAGAGCAGTTCGGACAGGCCAAATGCAGAGAAAGAGAGACACGAAATGCAGTCCAAAAATGCAGAAAACATAGCAGGCTGCTGCTGTCCGAAAGGAAACTGCAGGCTGAAATCTGCTTGCTGCCGACTGAAAACAGCACAGCCAGACCGAAAATATGAAGCTAATATTGCTGCCGAACAGAATCTGCAAGCTGCTAACTGAGTATTGTTGTTAGAGAGAACAGAGAAGCAATTTTACTTGACTGAAATGCAGACTGAGAGAGCTGATTGAATGCAGTCCAAAACAGAAAACAGAGTCTGAAAATCACAGTTTTCTACAGACCGAACAGCAATGCACAGTACTTACTGCAGCCAATGAAAACTGAGAAATTGAGGAATTTTTTGCTGCTCTACTCAAGACAAAACATTAGGACTGCAAACAAAAAGGGATAGAGACCTCAGGGAGAAGGAATTTCAGACCAAGACTCAATCCAACAGAAACAACCTGATTTTGCTGAAAACAGACAGCAAGAAGAAGAAAAATCGAATTTCTTGAGATTCTTAAGTCTATTGATCTTGAGACATTGAAATCAGCTATACAGTGATCTAAGGACTTGAATACCCAAATCTCAAGCCATCTTTTGAAGGGAATCCGAAGATTCAATAATACTCTGACATGAAACCCTAGAATTTCAGAAACGGAGGAAATGAGTAGTATGAGTGAAAAGAGAGATTCTTGGATTCTTCCATTGGGCTCTTGAGAATCTATCTGACCAAATGGTCTTGAGGCATATTCCCATCACAAAGCAAACCACTTTAATTAATCAAGAACTCATCTCAAATTTAACAGAAAACAGACAACAGCAGAAACTTGAGCAAACATGAGAAGCAAAGGAAATGGACTCATCACATCACAGAATAGCTCAAAGATTGAAGCAAAGACATGAAAGATTACATAGGGAATACAACCACTCAATACGTCCCCATACCAACTGGGAATCAAGAAAACATACACACTACATGCTTCTCCTGAATGCACTCACGCAGGAGAGCACAACCCACCCATTTCCTGCCTTGGATCCTCTCACAACTAAAGTCTCAAAGCAAAAGTGAAAAACCAACCTCCCAAAGTTTCTTTTGACTTTAGCTAACTCTAACTCTCTCCCAAAGTCATGAGGGGGTATGCAGCCCCTCACATCTATTTATAGCCCTTCCGTTACGCCGGCTAAACCCGAACGGAGCTCGCTCCCGCTTGTGCAGCCTCGCGAAATCACCATTTCACCCCTCCTACACCTTCCGGGAAGCTTCCACGCTCCTTGTCGTCCACGACTCGCAACCACATCGAATCTCCGCCGTCTTCGACACATCCGACCGTTCTGACCTCGACACCGCCCATGTCTAGTCCGGTCACCCCGTGTCTCGCCACGACTCCGCCTCGACATCCTGCAGCCAACACAGACAAGAAAACACATCAAATAGCACCGCTCGATACCTGAGATCATAATAACATCAACAAACCTGTTGAAACATCAGAATATGCATTCTAAACCTTTTGACCAGGTTTGACCAAGTTCGACCGAGCCCGTTGCACCACGCAATGACATGGTCCGAACCAACCAACTCAAACTCGACTTTCTTAGACCGATGTCAATTACTCATCATACACACGGGATGACCACCACATGGTCTCTCAGAAACTTTATGGCACATTTTGGACAGAGGAGTATCTCTAAATTAATTTGGTAGCAAAATTAAAATTGAAAACATGTTTTGACTTGGACAAATGGTTATTGGGACTAGTAAGGTTAGCATAAGGTCTGGATTTGTGGTAGTCTCACCCGAGTCAATTAATGATCAAACTTTAGTGGCATTAACCCAAGCATTTTAGTAAAACTGTGCGTTCCAGAATGGGATGGACTTTCCTAAATAATTTGCAATGTCTCAACTTTGTCTTTGCCATTTAAATGAATGTTGGTATCAGTGATGACAATTTATTCCCACATAGCACAAGAGGGCCCTTCTGACTGGATTGTAATGTCCATCGGTGGTGAAACCATAGTAGATGAAATTTGTTTGGGATGATGGATTGCAAAAGCCTTGTGATAATTACTTAGTCGCACACCCATGGAAGTGTGTAATGGCCGACATTATGAGTTGATTATCCCATATGGGTAAAGTTGTACATCCTCTGCAAAATGAGATCTCAATCTATTCGAATAGCCATGTCCTCAGTCATGGATATCGCTTGGTGATACCATACTTTGTTAGATTTTTTGGTTTTCTAAAATAGTTTAGGAAAGTTATGGATGGTGTGTATCCATACTAGAGAAAGTTGGGTAAATGAAAGCCATTTATGCTAATACTTGATGTTATGATGAAAATTTGGTGGTGTGTGCCATCTTTGTTTGTGTAGGTGATAGAGACCTACACTATGCAATTTATGATTATTCATTATTACTTTCAGCTATTACAATTTCGTATTTACCTATTGTTTTACAATGTCTTTTGAAATGTACTATCGTATTGTAAATGAAAATTTTGCTTTGAGCAACAAACCAAGATAAAACATCACTATTTTCATAAACCCAAACATGTAGCTAATTGCATTTGATGTAAGTCTTGCGGAGTACATTTTGTACTCACGGTTGCTTGTTGAACACTATTAGATCAAGAGGAAGAAAATCCCTTGGTTGGCTACTTTTATGCTATGAGATTTCGTGACAATGACGCTGATTATTAGGTGTTAACCCCAGTTAGTTGCATGTGAAAATGAGGCAAATAACTTGGGCCATTATCCCTTATTTACTATTTATTTCTACTGCAAGTACTCGCTATGTGAACTTTTGGTCGGTCCACCCCTTTTGTGTAAAATTCAGTATTGTAGACTTATATATGACTGTTTAATATTATGTGCTAATCTGTTTTATTTAATTGTGTATGGATGTGATGCAATGATGTACATGTGTGTGCTAGCTACTAATCATGGGACTAGTACGGTGAACACATATGATTCGGGATTAATTTTTCGGGACCAACATTACTACTAACGAAAGTAATGATTATAAGATGTGGAAAATTAACTAAAAAATTACCAAAATTAGAATGAGAAAAACTAGGTTTAAAAAATATATGAAAATCCTCCCCTATGTTAGGTTCACTTACTGCAACTTAAGACTAGATCGATTTAAAAGTAATTAGCAATTATACGTACTACGATGGCTCTCCCTCTACAATTCTATACTGACCCTTTCACACTTCTCCCCTATCATAGTTTCATCACCTTAATCACCATTGGCAAGTCTTACACTAATTGATATAGATCCGCACGCTAGATGCAAACACCATGTCTTCATCTAGGGCTAAGCAGCCAATAATCATGAGCGCCTAATTACAAACTGAGGAAGATGCATAATATCAAGAAGACACAACCATGACATAAAAGTACTAAAATAATATATCAATCTATATGTCATAAGTTACATCAAGGTCCCCACTACCAGGGAATAAAATATGACTACTCCACACGCAGATTGAAGTTACACATGGTTACCAACAAAGGAGAGTTGAAGAGGAAGACGTAGGGTAGAACCAACAAGGCTGCGCAGAGTGAATGTAAGGATGAGGAGGCCAACTAGAGGGGGCATGAATAGGCATGTTTTAAAATTCCTTTGGTTAAAATTGAGTTATAATGCAGAAGAGTTATCAAATTGATTTTACATGATTAAGACCAAAATCAACTAGGTTCACCTAAGTACACCAACACTCTAAATCTATGTCAAGGTTTGCAATTCTAGGGTGACAAGCAATCAATTCAATTTTTATGAATATAAATCGCAAGTAAGTAAATTTGAGCTCAAGAAAGCAAACCATAAATGATACATGATGTTTTACCGTGGTGTTCAGAAACTTGCTGGTTCCCCTAATCCACATTGAGGTAAGCCTAAATGAATTGGACCAACCCCATAAATTTAGCCAACCACCTCAATTCCACTATGGTTGCTCTTTCTCCACTCTAGAAATGGTGAGCACCACACCACTCACAACAAACGAGGCCTTCTCACAAACATCTTTTAGAAAATCACCGGACCACCAACCCACCACGCCATCTAGGAGTCGGTAACCTCCAAGAGTAACAAGTCGAAGATGCTCACTTGAACGAATCAAGTGTTAAAGCTTAAAGGACACAAAGTCCACCACCAAGTGCAACGCATACATAAGGTTTTTCCTCTACGAGCTCACTAGTGCAACACATTCACATAAGAGGGGAGAGGGCTTGCTCTTAGCTCAAGAAAGAATAATAGGGCACCAGCAACCTATTCCCATCCGACCACAATAGGGTATTTATACCCACACCCAAAAACTAGCCATTGGGACGAAATCAATAGGAGGCCGGTACAACAACCAACTAATGGTCGGTACTACCTCTAACCATTACGGGCTCGGTCAGTCAGTCTGCCCTTAGAGGGGACGGTCGGACCTCCTGCCAGTCAGACCGATAAACATACCGGTTAGACCATCAGTCCAAAAACTCGGGAAAGTGACTCTATGGGAAAATGCAACCGACGGCAAAACCCTGATCGAACCGTGTGATCGATCATACCACAACAGTCTAACCACACCGTAAGCTGGTATGACCACCAACTAATGGTCGGTCAGACCTTGGCTGGCTAGACTGCCCAGTCACACAGACATACCACGACTGGTCAGACCACCAACAAATGGCCAATCAAACTGTCTTGGAATTTTCCAATAGAGACAGTGCATATACTTCGACATATTTGCAAAACATATTCAAAAATTATAGTACCATGCAAACAAAAGTCAAAGCATAATTCACAACAAGTTGTAAAATACACTTGCACAATTTAGAATCATGCCACAAGTATTAGGTATATAGACTCAACCCATTTGTAAAACACATTCACAAACTTAAGTCACATGCTAGAAGAATTGTGCATGAGCTTTAACCATTTGTAAGACACATTCACAAATCTAACCATCATGCCACAAGGAGTAGGGAACAAAGACTTCAACCATTTGCAAAATATATTTACAAATCTAAGTCACATGTCACAAGAATTATGCATGAGTTATAACTATTTGTAAAATACATTCGCAAATACTAGCATCATGCTACAAGAGAGGTAGAGCGAGTGAAATTGAGCTATCAACATATGATGAGACTCAAACTATTAGATATGACCCTCTTTAGTAGTACGACAACTGATACTAGCAATCCGATCTACTAACCAAACACCAAGACCGGTAAAAACTAGGAACACATTTTTAAGCTATGCTAATTATACTTTTGCCTTACGTGGCCTCTTGAAGCTTTATAGTGAACATCTTCACTTCAAGTTCAGGTTTTTGTCTTGATATGCATCAACCCTTGATGCATCCTCCAATTGCTCTCTATCAACACATGATGGGCCTTCTGTTTACTTTATTATCAACTCACGATCATCTCTTCTTCGAGATCGACTTGATGCCTATGAACACATAATGCCATTGTTCATTCCGAATCTTGACTTGATGATGATCAACTTATAATGATATCCAAAGTCTTCATCATTATAGGATATTACCTATTCATCCAACTCATAAAAAATATTAGTCCCATAATATGATTATCATTAATTACTAAAATATATCATTAACTCATAATGACGAATCTAGATTCTTCAATGGCGTAGAGGTGTCATCGGTCGGTACTAAGGCAGCACTTGGCGGCACTAGGGCTCCACGACACTGCACTCTTAGTGACTTGTTTAGATAGCTAACACTAATTTTGCAGTTTTGATGTGTTTCAATGGATTTCTTCGATGGTCTTGGTGTAGCAGGGCCTCCTCTTTATATAGGACCTGTGGGGAAGAGTCCTGGTCAAAAATAGTGAACACAGGCAGTTGGCGCTGGCTGACGTAGGGGGAGCACGAGGCAACACCCTACGGTGGCACTGGATCGTGCTTTGTCTTTGGTCTTCAATTTGGGCTAAAAAGGGGTCTCAAAACTCTGCACGCTAGTCGGTGAAGGCCTAGAGCCAAGTAGCACCAGGGCCTGGCAGGCTGGGCTCTGGCGGCTTCCAAGATTCATAACTTTTCTCGTCCGACCTCCAATTTGGACAAATAATATGTGCATTTTGATGGTTTCAACGAGGTGGATGACATGGTGACCCCAAATTTGTCATTTGATAAAGTTCATTTTGGCATATTTTTTGAGAAAACAATTTGTCAAATCTTTTTAGCCAAATATGACGTTTTTAGTATATTCCTACACATCACTAAAATATCCAACATCTTTGGGAATCATTATGGTTCGTTGCCAAATGGCGCAATTAAGCATAGGATATCGCATAAAATGATAATAAATGAGAAAATATAATCGAGCATCAATAGCCAATAGGGTTGCGCAGGTGGACTGACACATTTGGGCGAGGTTGGGCGAAGTGAGCTGTGGTGCAAGAAAGAGAGGGAGAAAAGGCGGGATTATGGCCCGGAAGAGAAAGATAGGGAGAGAGGCAAGCCAACAAAATTAAGACATAGAGATTATGGAATTTCAAATTTATTTATGATTTTTGGAGATGCTTTCAAAATTCAAATAAATATGAAAAATAGCTAATGAACACCAAAAATTCCAAATAACTTTAGAGCTGTATATTTGAATATACTGAACTAAAATATAATTCAACTCAAAAACTCTATCTTTATAATTCACTATCGAGTGACATGGCAGGCACCATAATGGATGCCTTGTAGCTACTCTTGTTGATTCTTCTCAATCGGGGAAGGGAGGAAAAAACAGAGAAGAGTATCTATTTTGGATTGGCATGCCGGCTCCTACAATGGCTAATTTTGTCGAACATAGACAATGGGAATGGCTAAAATCCTAATACTAAAATGATAGATCGAATTTCCATGACTTAGGCAAATTTTAAAAAACTAATATTTTCCCAAATCATGAAAAATAATTGGGGATTGAGTGCAATTTTCTTTTAAGTAAAAGTTTACATGCGAACTCATGTTCAATTAGAGATTGTTTGCTCCTGTACTACTAATTACACATCACGAATAGCTTAGCGCTCATAGAAAAGATAAGTTTTTTTAACAAAGATACTGTAAGGCGCATAATCCGATTCATGCAATGAAGTAGTTTTTTTAACAAAGATACTGTAAGGCGCATAATCCAATTCATGCAATGAAGTAACAAGGGAGTGAGAACGATCTGGTCACATGGGCATTTGGGCAACGCCAAATGTGTCCTTGATAGAGATTGTTCGCTCTTATACCACAGGTTACACATCATAAACAGAATAACGCTCACAAAAAAAGATAATATTTCATGAACAAAGATACTGCCATACACATAAGACATGTTGTGCATGACCTAACAAGAATTCGGTTGTCCCAACTTTTTTGGCATGCATGTCAGTTCTCAGCCCCACAGATTATGCAGAACAGCTTTCTACTCCAGTGGTTTTACAGAAAAGAATACAAGCATTTCCTATTGATCTCACTATAAATGTGATCCATCCTTTCTCTTACTAATGTCACATCGCAGTCCAAGCCTAAAGCATCCTTGTGTTCTCAATGAAAGGGGGTCGGTGCCACTACTACAGAAAGGTCATCACAGACGGTTGTGTGAACCGTCTGAATTTATAGGTCAGTGATAATCGAAAGTTATCACAGACGGTTGTCGAACCGTCTGTGATACATCAATATCACAGATGGTTTATAACTGAAAACCGTCTGTGATATTGATATATCACAGACGGTTTGTAACTAAAAATCGTCTGTGATGTTCTTTTCTACCCCTAAATCTATTTCTGTTTATTGGCTAGCCTCAGGAAATGCTAGTCATGCCCTCTGAAACAAGTAGATGAACAAGTATATGTATACATACAATTCAGATCTCAATTCATTTGACAAACATAAAACATCTAATTCACATCACATTTCATTCACAAACATAAGGCATCCATTTCGCAAATGAATTAATTGAAATGGAATAAAATATCCATTAACAAATTCACAATTACAGTGTGATAAGAGCAATAAAAAATCATTGTGCGCAGTGGAACTCTCCATCTGATCTAATGACTTTAGTTCACAAAAAACAAGCGAACTCTCCTCGAATTTGTGCAAAGTCCAATTGTTTCAATGCAGATGTAGAGATGGGCGCAGCCTGTCGATAGGAATATCAACGAGCTTACATATATAACCTGACAAGTATGAAATAAATGTGGGAAGATTGACAAACCTTAGAATTGCTGATCTTCGAGGAATCGAGGAGTAGTCTCATATGGTGACACACGTAGAATCCACACGTGTGTTGCCCTTACTTCGGTGGCACCGCAAAAATAGAATATGTTAAATCAAAAGGCATCACTGCTAAGTGTTGTATAGGATTAATTAATGTGTAGCTAGCGAATACCCGAAAATTGCGAGAATGTTTCAAGGGCTTGGCCCCTGTCGTCGAGCCACGTGTTTGTTGAACGTATGTGGCGAACGACCTTCGTTATTCGAAAAAGTTAGATTAGTCATTCGGAAGGAAAACAGAGTACAATGTACAATGTACTTACCTATCGAGTATTTCGCGATAGTCGTACTTGGATTTGTTCTTACTTAAAGAATCAAGGTATATAGCCTTGTTCCATTTTGGTATAATTATAATTAAAATTCAATGGAAGTGCTCATTGTATGGCATAAGAAGAAATTCCTTATCGCGGTGAACCAGCAGTGTTGT
The DNA here is from genome assembly GCA_036346245.1 of Bonia amplexicaulis. Taxonomy (NCBI): domain Eukaryota; kingdom Viridiplantae; phylum Streptophyta; class Magnoliopsida; order Poales; family Poaceae; genus Bonia; species Bonia amplexicaulis. Next base: position 5,386,725 of record CM070769.1, read on the forward strand.
TGTAATATAGTTCTCGACGAAGGATGCATCCTCGTTGATGGTATCAATGGCGACCAAGCGTGGTCTAGGAAACCAATTGGTAATTTCGATGATCTAGCCTCGGTCAGCATGAATCTATATATATACACAGAAAAGCAACAAATTGTGACATATATCGGTATGACGTGAACGGAGACTGTGATTGTACAGACTTACAGCGTCCAGCATCGAACGAGTGAGGCGTCGAGAGCGTTGAGCTTGAAAAGATCAAATATATCGTCAAAGGTCACCGCGAAGACACATTCCTGAACTTCGTGCTGGAAATGTTCCCGCTTGAATTTGACAGTGATACCTGAGCATCGTTCTGCCTCTGGCCTATTGGACTGTTCCATATACCAAGTGTGTAATGTTTGGCAACCAAGTCCTAAGGTTAAGAGGTGCTCTTTCGGGAATATCATCGGCTCGCCTAGCACGAATTTGTGGGCCAATGGTAGGTACGGGGTATCGTCATCATCCTTCATCTTTGATTTGCCCTTGCCACTGCCTCGACTGTAGGTCGACTTTATGGTAGTCGACTGTAATGGTACGTATAATCGTAAGTTGCTTTGGCGAGAATAGCACCGTGAAGATAGCACCAGTGCAGGTAGCTCGCCGACCGCCCTTGTGGAGATAGCACCAGCGTTTGTAGCTCTGGTTCGCACTGCCTTTGTGGAGATAGCACCAGCGCTTGTAGCTCTGGTTCGTGCTGCCCATCTGGTCCGGCCACCGGTGAAGAAGCCTCCAGGGAGATGTCGCATTTGGGCCACTAGATGAATGTTCCAATGACCTGCCCTAGAGTCACGATCTCGTCGTTGGGGGCCTTCGGTAGCGAGACGACCTCAAAATTGGCATGCACACCATCCACATTAACTTTTGCGTAGCCTGGCGCTAAAGGTTGACCGTGCACCCTAGCCCTGATACCAGACTGATATGCCTGGCCCCAAGCAGCGTACAAGGGAACAGAGACACATCTCACTTGGAGCCTGCATTTCGTAGGCTCCTACATAACGGTACAAAATTAGCTACTCCAATAGGCCTATCAATGGAGCAAGCATTCGAGATATAATAATTTTTACCTGGATGTTGTCCACAGGAAATCTGGCCACGCTTTCCGTCGGATTGGATGCGCAATTACTCGGACGGTTATGCGGGCTAGCTACCACGGGAGCGGCGGCCTGCTGACTTTCTGTTTGTTTCCGCACCTCATCTCTGATTACATTAGCCAGCTCACCCATTATCTCCTCTCTAAGAGTTGCCTTGAACTCTTCTCGTAGACACTCCTCACGCTCGGCTTTGGTTCTCTTCCTACGCCGATACATTTCGGAGTCATCTTGGAAACCATGTTTCCAAGAAACGTAAAGCCCAAGGCCTCTCTTACGGCCCGGGTGCTCCTTGTTTCCCAGGGCCACGGAGAGCATATCATTCTCCCTTGTTCCCTAGAAGGATCCCAGGGTAGATTCAAAACTCAGCTCTTCCTGCAAGAGCATGACATGTCATTTCAATTCGTACGAAGTTCTGGAGTAATTACAAGCTACGTAGTTCGATCGATATCTTACCAGACGCTGGGACACTTGTTGGTCTGCAGAGTTTCGAAAGGAGACGTCCCCCGATGTCGTTGTAGATGACCTTACTCTAATCCAATTTCGAGCGCGCTCATCCGGGATATTGGAAAATGGCGGGGCGATGTCCTGTTGGGCTGCCAAGTCATCCTCCGTCCTCCACTACAGGATTTTACCCGCATACCCAGCTGTGACAAGTCTGTGGGGGTGTGTGTTTTTTGCTTGGAGAGCCTTATGCGCCACACTTGTACTTTTGAAATCTTCAGTTGTCTTCATCGCCTTGAACTCTTCCCATTATGGTTCCAGGAATGGGTATTTATGAATAGGTGTTTCGTCCGTCTCCACGTATTCCTTGGCAAGCGTGCTCTTGAAGTTTTTCCATGCTTTGCACGCCGCTAGGTAGGTTTGTCATTGCACGGCGTCTTGGTGTTCTTCTGGGATCTCGAACGATGCCAAAATTTCGTCCACACTCACGCTTCGAGTCTCGAACGTTCTTCCACGAATTGAATGTGATCTCAATTCACTCTCGTGCAACTATTTTGATCAATGTTCGGAATGCACTTACTGCTTTGTGAGGAAGGAGAGGGACCCCAGATGCATCGACCGCTATGATGGCAAATCGGCCCTCAGGCTTCTTCGATAGCCCTCTTCCTTGGCGTCTTGATGTTGGAGCGGACGCCTCCGGCGATGGTGTTGAAGAATGCGCGGATGACATGTTGCTCAATTTGTGGGTCTATAAGGATAAAATAAGAAAGTGATCATATTGAATTGGAAGAGAGAAGAGGAGTAGAGGGGAGGGGGTGATGTGCACAGAGAGAGGGGTGATGTGCCTATCTTAGCACCTACTTTAGCTGCTAATACTATAAACCAAATAGCAAAGTCCCTAAACAAAGTTCTATGAAGCAAATGACACAAACCAGTGTATCAAGTTCATTGAATCCAATACACTGGAGTGTGTCACTTGCTTCATGCCCTTTGAAGGTCTATGTGGCATATATTATTACTACAAGGTCTCTAAACAAAGTTCTATGAAGCAAATGGCACAAACCAGTGTATCAAGTTCATTGAATCCGATACACTGGAGTGTACCACTTGCTTCATGCCCTTTAAAGGTCTATGTGGCATATATTATTACTACAAGGTCTCTAAACAATGTTCTATGAAGCAAATGGCACAAACCAGTGTATCAAGTTCATTAAATCCGATACATTGGAGTGTACCACTTGCTTCATGCCCTTTGAAGGTCTATGTGGCATATATTATTACTACAAGGTCTCTAAACAAAGTTCTATGAAGCATGTGTCTGTACTTGGGGAGGCGGCCGGAGGCGACGGCCGGGTATGGAGGCGAGCTGAGGACGGCCGAGCGTGGAGGCGAGCCGAGCGACGGTCTTCGAATGCGGACGGCTCGGGAAGGCGGCCGGTGAGGGCTCGGGGAGGCGAGCAAGCGGAGGTGCCAGGCGTGGAGGCGAGCCGAGCGTCGGTCTTCGAATGTGGACGGCTCGAGGAGGCGGCTGGCGAGGGCTCGAGGAGGCGGCCGGCGAGGGCTCGGGGAGGCGCCGGCGACGAGACAGATCGGGATTTAGATGTAGAATATAACTACAGCACACGAAGAAAACCCTAGCCAGAGATATTTATAGTGAGGCTTATTACAGACGGTTCTACGTGTAGAACCGTCTGTGACAAGTCTCCCGACTGTAGTTATTAAGACAAACACCAACTAGCTGCATTCATGATCAACCACCAAACAGCTGCATTCATATACTGAAGGGCCGAAATGGCAACAGAGGGGGGTGAATGGTGCCTTAAAATCTCCCCAAAAAGTATTTGCACAATATTTCTTCTCCAATAGCTACGGAGCTATGGAGTAAGAAACTGAAGGCTTACTGGAGACAAAGGCAAAAGCACCTGAGCCAGAAAAACGAAAATATAGACAAACGGCCGCTAGCTGAAAACGTCTTCCCGTGGTTGAACCAACTGAGCAGAAATCTATCTGAAACAGGGTAGTCGAATGTCAACTCAAGGTCGATCGAGCCAAATGGTCGAAGACAGAAACTCTACTGAAGACCAAGAAAACAGATCGGCAAATGGAATAAAATAGTCTCGGCCGACAACAGAGAAGGCGAAAGTGAATCGTTCGAACACACGCGATAGTCGAGCAACAGGTGGTCGAATACCCGTCGTGGTCGAAGCCTGACTCGAGCCGACACAAGATTCCAAATAGTGAATACAGCGTGGTCGAACTGAGAACAGAGTTGCACCTGGCGCACGACCCTGAGAAGTAGACACAACTCCGATTCGACTTACCATCGCTCAACAACAGAGAGAATCACCCGAGAAAATCAGATCGGCAACAAGAGAAAACAGCAGAAGACAGAGCATGGCAAGTCACTGCAGTCGAAACGGCCGGAAAGTCTTTGTCGTGATCGAATCAATCGACAGCAGACGACGCCGAGACTGCGTGGTCTAAGCCGTGGTCGAATCGGCTGCTGATCCGACAACAGAAGGTATACAGAGAATACTCTGTTGTCGGGCGCACGACCGAGGAGCAAGAAATGAAAGATCTTTTTGCACAAAGGTCGAAAGCGCATGAAACTTGAACTCTATCCAGTGTGTGATCTCTAGAAGTGAATTTACCAAGAAAATAAGAGATCTAAGCAATGGTCGGCCAGGAAGGTAAAGTCGAAAGACCAGAACAGAGCCTACAGGCGGCAGAGCGCAGAAACCAAATTTCGCTCTGATTTATTCTTTGCTCTCGGGAATGGTCTTGGAAAACAACCTTAAGCCAACTTCCCAGTTCTGAGCAAATGAAACACAACCCACCTCTCAGAGAAAACACAGATAGAAATAAGAACAAAGAGAAGGCAAATGAATCAAACAAATCATCTCAAGAACAGAGTAATGAACAGAAACCAACAGATGAACGATTGATCATGGAGATTTCAACATCCACTCCCCTCGGGAGGACAAGCCCTACCCTAGAGCTACACACACGGACAAACTCCCATGGGAGGGAGAGGCGGCTGCCTCCAAGGCCCAGCCGGCCAACTCAAACATTCTCGTGCCTCCCTCTCCCTTTATAGCCTCACACCGAGACTAACCCTAATGGATCCATCCATTAGTCCACACTGGGATAACCCAGAAACCCCACCTAACACCGGGTTTTATCACTCACTTTACCCGCTAACCAAAGTGCTTTGCCTTCCATCCCAACACACCCGCACTTTGCCCGTTAGCGCCAACTGAATCCACTTCTTTTCTCGTGTGCTTTACCGAGGGACAGCCCTTGCAGCTTTGGTATTTCTCCAAAATGCCCTCACACTGCCTTCCTGTCCACGCTTGCAACAACCTTGCAAGACTAGGTCTCCTTCGGCTTCCCCCGGTCATTCTGGACCCCGACACCACCTGTGTCTCGTCCCGACCATCCTAGCCTCGCTGCACCTATCTCCGACCGGCCGCACCAGCTCCGGTTCCTCATCGACCACCTTGAGCTCCAAGTCTTCTTTGGCTTCACCCACTGCTCGACCTCAACATCTCCCATGTCTAGTCCCGACCACTCCAAGCCTCACCAAGACTTGTCTCGTCCATCTCGTCACACAACGACTGCACCCGACCTCCTGACCATCTGAACCTCAGCTCCTCCCTGAGCCTAGTCCTGGTCCTCCACGTCGTTGCACATCGTGACCATCACGGGTAGCTACAGCTCTGGTTCCTCGTCTCCCGGCTCGCAACCACCTCACCAGCCTCGATCATCTTGGCGCCTCCGACCGTCTGACCTCAACACCTCCCGTGCCTAGTCCCGGTCCTCCCACGCCACCATGAAATAGCTCAAGTCCTGCACCACACGCACAAGCAAACCGTCACATAGCACCGCACCATTCAAACTGACGAAACAGACTCTGCTCAGCTCAACAGAGCTCAAGACTTTTCCACAGAAAATATATTTTAACAAACCTTGTCAAAATGATGAACCAAAAGTCCACAAGGTCCATGACAACCGCAGGAACCCATACGACCAACTCCCAGTGAAATCGACCACAAATTGAAGTCGTACGACCGGTTTTGGTGACCTTGTACGACCACGGTCACTCTGCCGATAACGTGGTCGAACGTGGTTCTGATCACGTTCATTTCTCGCGCCAACGTGGTCGATGCTCCGGTCGGCCAACGTGGTCGACACTACCGAGTGCCACAACGTGATCGTGGACACCAGCCACGACTACCGACTACGACCATCGTGGTCGTAAAAGCCACAACGTGGTCGAAGCCTCGAGCTCCCACAATGTGGTCGAAGCCTCGAGCTTCCCAATGTGGTCGAGGCCTCGAGCTCCCACAACGTGGTCGAAGCCTCGAGTTCCCACAATGTGGTCGTAAATGGCCCTGGTAGCCTCCGACCACGGCCAACGTAGCTGTAGAGACCACAACGTGGTCTTACGCTACCGCCTGGTACTCGATTTCGCTCAACATGGTCGTGTAGCCACGGTCAAAGTACTCGAACGCCTCCCGGCTAGCAACGTGGTCGTAAGTCTCCATCTCGCTTCCGACCACGGCCAATCTGATCGATGAAGCCGTAACGTGGTCGTAGACTCCCCGATTTATTCCGATCATGCCCAGAATGGTCGTACGCATCCCGATAGACCTCCGATCGGTTCCAAAACGGTCGTACGCCATTCGATCATGGTCTAAATGGTCTTAAGCACTTCCGATCACTATCAAACGTGGTCGTACGGCTGTGGCACGGTCGTAGGGACTTCAACCAAAGTCGTACACGACTTGACCTATGGCCAGAACTAAGACTTCGTACAAAAAGCCCAAAACAAACTCAATTTTCCTTTAATCAAGGGTCAAATACTCATCACAAACACGGGATCATCTCCACATGATCTCTCATATACAACACGAACCAGCTGCATTCATATACAACACCAACCAGCTGCATTCACACAATGTATTTCTTTACATATTTTCTCATTCTGAAAATTGATTACATCACACATTTTCACATATACATCACACAAATGCATTGTTATACACATATATGCAAATGCCCATATATATGAAGCACATTCTTATTGTACTTGCTTATTTCCTTTAAAAATGAGCCATTCATGATGATCAATGCGTACGTAACTAGTTTCACACGTTGTTCGTCAGTCGACCCTTATGCCATTTCCAAAAGGAGGTAACTCGTCAAATTGATTGTATTCTTCCTCGTCCACTACATTCTCTACTCCGACAATTCTCCTTTTTCCATGAAGAACTACATAACGTTTCTTATTTGCCGGGTCGGTTACATAGAAAATTTGAACAACTTGGTTGGCGAGCACGAATGGTTCGCCTTTGTACCGACACGTTGGAGGTCCACGGTAGTGACACCGCATTTGTCAACCTTCACCGTGGAGATGCACCCAACGGCACCAAATAAGGGGATCTTGAAAACCACGTAGGCGAGCTCCCAAATCTCTTCTATGAACCCATAGTACGAGTTTCTCGACCCATCGGTACTGAACGCATCTATGCGGACACCGATGTTCTGGTTTGTGCTCTTTACATCCTGAGACTGCGTATAGAATGTGTACCCAATTATGTCATATCCTTGCCATGTCACAACTGTAAATATTGGCCCTTTTGCCAACCATGTCAGCGTCTCACTTGGCGAGCTCCTAGCGATTCGCTCCTTCAACCATTGGTTGAACTGACTATTATGTTGCCTCATGATCCAAACATCCGGCCGCTCCAGATTTTGTTGCCGAAGCACATTCTTGTGCTGGTCGACATAAGGCGCCACTTCAGTCATGTGTTGCAAGACCGTGAAATGGGCTTGAGTATACATGTCCATATTTGTAGTGATTGCTTTCCTTCCAATAGTTCCGATACCCTTCAGCCTCCCCTCATGACGAGATTGAGGCACACCTATCGGTTGAGTTTGAGCCATATAATCGACTCAAAACTCAATAACCTCTTCGCTTGCATAACCTCCGACGATGCTGCCCTCCGGCCGAGATCGATTCCGTACGTAGGAATTGAGAATTCCCATGAACCTCTCAAATGGGTACATGCTATGTAGGAATACGGGCCCGCACATTTTTATCTCCCACACAACGTGAACAATGAGAAGGACCATGATATCGAAAAACGAAGGAGGGAAATACATTTCAAGATGACATAGAGTCATCACCACCTCGTCCTGTAGAGCATCTAGTCATTCGGGATCGATGACCTTCTGAGCAATTGTGTTAAAGAAATAACATAGCCTCATGATTGTCTCTTATACTTTGATCGGCAAAATATTTCTAATTGCAATAGGGAGCATATGTGTCATCAGCACATGACAATCATGAGATTTTATGCCATTTAACTTCAAATCTTGCATCGAAACAAGTTTCTTCACGTTGCCGGAGTAACCAGACGGAACTTTAACACCATGCAAGCACTGGCACAGTTCTGTTCTCTCGGCCTTGGATAGATTGTAACACGCAGGGGGAAGGTACGTTCGTCCGTTATCTGTTATTGTCGGTGCTAACTCAGGCCTGATGTCCATATCAGCCAAGTCAAGCCGTGCGTTGACGCCGTCCTTTCTACGTGCATTCTTTTTTACGTGCATGATGTCGATGCAGTGTCGAACATCTAGGTACTTCTAATAAGGTAAGTCCCAAAATATTGATCTCTTCTTCCAGGTGTTCTTCTCATGAGCCCTCAATTTACGTCTCTTTCCGAGGACAACATCTAAATCCTTAACCATATCATAAACCTCGTGTCCCCTTAAATGCCTTGGAGCTGAACCGTCTTCCTTCTCTCTGTCAAATTGTTTCTTCATCTTGCGGTATAGGTGAGCCCTCCGAAGGAACTGGCGGTGACGCATGTAGACCATTTTGCGTGAGTGTCTCAACCACACACTCTCGGTATCATCTAAATAGTGGGTACAAGCTTTGGCACCTTTTGTACTCTGGCCCGATAGGTTAGCAAGGGCAGGATAATCGTTTACGGTGTAGAACAATAAGGAGCGCAAAGTGAAGTTCTCTTGTTTGTATGCATCCCATACTGCACCCTTCGCTCCACAAGATTTTAGATCTTCCACCAACGGTGCTAGGTACACATCGATATCATTCCCCGTTGCTTTGGCCCTTAGATAAGTATCGACAAAGAAATATACTTTCGCTTCATACACAACCAAGGAGGAAGGTTATAGATGCAGAGAGTCATGGGCTATGTGCTATGTCAGCTGCTCATGCTACTGAAAGGATTCATTCCATCTGTACCCAGTCCAAACCTTATATTCCTTGGTTCTGCACCAAAGTCTAGAAACTCCTATCGTTGTTTCTCCACTGGACGGAATCAGCAAGGTGCCTTAGCATTCCATCCTTGTTGCGCTCCTCCGAGTGCCAACGCAGCAGTTTTGCCTCCTTTGCATTTGCAAAAAACCTTTTCAAACGGGGAATTATAGGAAAATACCATGCCACCTTAGCAGGAGGTCCTTTCTTCGCCTCTCTCTCTCGCCATCCGATTGATTGTTACGTTTGTATCGGCATGCGCTGCACACGGACATACATGCATGCTTGCATACTTTTACAAGACAGATACGATCGTTCGGACATGCATGTGTTCTTTCTACTTCCATTCCCAACGGACAAAGAACCTTCTTGGGTTTATACGTGGTTTTAGGCAGCTCATTTCCTCCGTACATGTCCGCTAAAAGACCTAGCAGTGCAGAAACTCTTGTCGGACCAACCGTTGCTTGCCTTCAATTTCAACAGTTCAAGCATGGCCGACAACCTCGTGTACTTGCAGCACGTGAACAAAGGTTTCTCCGAGTCCTCCATCAAGCCTCGGAATTTAACATACTCTCTCTGATCATAGTTCTCTTCTACATCGCGAAGCATCTGATCCAGATTATCATCGTGCAACCTATCCGTATCCGAACCACAATCGACATCATCCGGCAGCATGTCATTCACTTCACCGGCGATGTCATCCGGCGGCATATCATTCACTTCACTGGCGATGTCATCCGACGGCATATGATCATTCACTTCGCCATGACTGGTCCAACACGTATAACCCTTTTTGAAACCCCTCCGAATCAAGTGCGCTTCAATTTGCCCTCGGTTCTTAAACATCTTTAAATTCTCGCAGTCAGTGCATGGACAATACATATATTCCACCCCCTTATTCAACATATCTTCCTCGGCGGCTCTTGTAAAAGCAGACACGCCATTAATATACTCTTCACTCACATGGCTCGCGGCATACATCCAGCTTCGGTCCTACGTTACGTATATATATAACAACTCAGTATTAAAAATTAGATTAACTAATTATTACTACATATATACCGGCCACATGTATTATATTGAGGCTTAATTTGCTAGCTCAATTCATATTATAAACACAACAGCTATTATATAACCAACAATTTTGCAAATTAACCATCTTCAATAACACTCACCAATTACTTAGATTTAAATTGTAATGCAATTAAAGAAAAAATAAATTTCCTTACTAACCATATCTAGAGCTAGCTACCAGGAAAATATGAATGAATCTTCAAAGCTCAATCTTTGCCTCTTTCCACCAAATTAACTGGCCTGAAATTGCCTAGCTTGCCTCCTGAGCGAAAGAGTGCGTAGCAGTGGCTAGATCTGGATCGAAATGAAAACAGATGCGGTCCGAAAGCAAAAGAATAAATGCTTAGTGGCATTATCACGCATTTATTTTTAATTAAAACCGTCATGATAACCGACTTATCACATACGGTTTCTTATTAAAAATTGTCTGTGATAATCTGAGTTATCACAGACGGTTCTTAATACAGACCGTCTGTGATACTAAAGTAGCACAGACGGTTCATCGTTTGAGATCGTCTGTGATACTCCTTTTCTCCGACGCGGCCAACACAGACGGTATTCAAATTAAAATCGTCTATGTTAGTGTCGGTCACAGACGGTTTTGTCAAATCGTCTGTGATTGGCCGTCTAGTATTAGCCTTTCTGTAGTAATGTGCCTCCATGGCTAGAGCTATTGCTTGCAACACAATTTATCACAACCTACACCGATGGTGCCGCTCGTTTTAGCTTTAGCTTTGGATTCTGCTTTTTAATCACTATTTCTTTATTTCATCGTTTTCTATCTTTATGATTTTTTAGGCTTTTTTATTTTTCTTTTTTCTATATTCTTTCGTATTGTCCGTAATATGCTAACCTATTTTTTGATTTTAAATTTTTTTTAAATTTAATTATATCAAATAAGCCATTATTAGCTATAATAAAAAATAATTATGTTACAGTAAAAAAATCATAAGCTATGGCTAAAGGAGAGGCATCGACAGTGTCAGGCATCACCAGCTGCTTTCTGCTATTATTTCATTTCACGTCACCATTCCTCCCGTCGTGTATTCTAGGTATGAAATGTGCATGTGTCACTATTTGGTAACAAGGAGCTATATAAAAGAGTATTTATCATCGCTTTACATACTTGACATAGTATATGATTTGGGGCTCAAGTCATGTACCATTGATATCACATCAACAATGTAACGACCCACGTCGTTAACTAATCTTAAGCGGTGAATTACGACGTTAAGCAGGATTAATTACGTGACTAATGATCTAAAATTCAGGAGAATTAAAACTTTTTGTGTATCTATATAGAGCGAAGCAATCGAACGATAATTAATTATGTTACTACTGCAATCCAATTGATAAGGGCGAAGATCAAATTTATATATATACTAGAGAGAGATAAAATTGATTGCACGACAAGTAAGAACTTTGCACTTAACCAAAATATATTAGCAGTCCGTAGTACAACAATAATTAATTACAATATGTATATGGTAAAATGAATTACATCTTTTGAGCGACAATTAGAACTTGTAGCAAGCCAAATAAAAATGTTACAATTTGCAGTACATAATAAAGACAATACGAATTACAACAAATATACAATTTCATGTCTCAACCAAATAATCATCTCAAAAACTAAGCAATTGCAATAGAATTGTATTTAACCAAGAATTGCATAATCTAATTTACACGAAGTCCATTCCATACATATTCAATTACATCCGAATTAACAAAGAACAGAAATTACATTTAGATAACATGCAGTATCATCCATATATCAATATTAAGAGAAAGCCATATTACATTAAGGTCATCTCATACATTAGAATCTGTAGTCAAACTGCCACCACACCGCTATTCCACTTGCAAGTGAACTATTAATTTAATACCGAAAAAGACCGAACAAAAGAACGAATAAAAATAAGCGAAGTTAGAAAAGAAATAGAAATTGCCGTCAGAGCCCGAAAGGTTAAGTCGGGCGGGGTAATCCGTTCACGGAGATACCGACCGTCCGGGGCCACAAGCACCTCTCACAACCGTAGGCTCATCACTCGTAAAACAAACCTGTTTCATTTAGAGACCAACCAAGATGAATTATCGATTTTAAAGCCCTCATAGCAACCAAGGGCCGAACCACCATAGTCACAGGGACGGCACCCCACCTGCCTCGTAGAGCATGCCCACACCGAGAGGGTCACCACAAGTCAAGCCCAACACAACCACTCCAGAGGCATCCAAAGAAGCCAAGAAGACAAAGAGATATCGCACACCAGACAAACACACACCGAGAGGGTCATGCACAAGACAACAATCAAAAATATCCAAGACACAACAAGACAAACAGATAGCACAGCCACAAGCCAACCCTCACACGCAGCCACCAGAGAAGAGAGCAGAAATATCACAGCAAAGCAAACCATCACTGTCTCTCGTTCTCATCCCCAAACCCTCAAACCATTCCCAGCCACCCAGAAACCGTAGCCACCGAGGAGAAGCCAGACACAAGACGAAGGCCAAGGCGACGACCAGAGCATGGGGCGCGACGGCCGGAGGCGATCACCACGCCGAGACCGCCAACCCTAGGAAGGAGGCAGCACCAAGCGACGGCCACCCCACCAAGAGGGCGACGGCCACAAGCCAGAGGGCAACCACTCCAAGCCACCCTTGGTATCTTCCCGAAGCCAAACCCCGTCAATCACTCAGGTGACCCCAAATAGTTCACACAATAGCATTTATTTCTCAATAGCAAACATAGAGACAGTAAGCAACCAGGCAGTGTAGTATACCCACTAGAGGTAGTAGAGGAAGAGGGGAGGAGTAAGGGCTCACCGTAGAAGGAGGCGGCGGCATACCACCGGCCACACAACCAGAGCCGCCACCACAGACTCCCCCACAGACGGCAAGGCAGGCGTGGCACCAGGACCCGCAAGGGCAGCTCACCTCCGTGCCTACCACCCATAAGCAAATCCATTAGAGCCAAAGTAAAATAACCAACAAATCCACCTTAGACCAGGTCGGATCCGAGGGAGGAACGCCAGATCCGGGCCGTAGGCCACGGATCCGGTAGCAGTGGAGCGCGCGACGGACGGGCGGTGAGGTGAGGACGGCCCAGGCGGCGTGATGCCGGAGAGCCGAGACGGCACGGCGTCGATTGGACCGGCGGCGCGAGGAGAGGGGTCGGCGGGGTAGTGCGACGGGGGAACGTAGGCGCAGCAGAGAGGGAGGGGGGAATGGAGTAGGAGGCGCTAGATCGGAGGAGGGGGAGGAAGACCCAGGGCGGCGCGGCGCGCGTGAGAGCCGAGGCGGCGTCGGGTGTAGTCGGCGCAGAGAAGGGAGAGAGCCGAGAGAAGAGGCGGCGGGGAAAAGTTAGAAGCGTCGGTAGGAGGCAAGAAACAACCGGGGGCGGTGGAAAGAAAAAAAAAGGGGGAAAAGGAAGAAAAGGAAAAAGAGAGAAGAAAATAGATTAGGTAAAATGAAAGATTATAGACTAGACTTGATGAAATTTAGAGATACTTGTAATTGGGCTTCGTAAAAACTGATCATAAACGAGTTATCGCAATTAAATAAACTAGTAAAAGACTAGAATAATAGCCATAACATTGTGATAGAAATTCTTTTAGGAACTACCCGAAATCTAGTAAAATCTTTGGTGTTAGTATAACATTCTTAGATTTTCACGCATATAAATAACGCCAGTCCAATATCAAACGTCAAATAACTAATTCAAAGCAATAAGGAACCCTAGGAGCCGATTATAAGCAAACTGAGAAATTAGAAAACCGGCAAGCACATTTAGTAGGATTCATCTAATTTCTTAAACCATAGCAATTGTTCGACGCCATAAATTAAGTTGTATAAACATAGAATATTTCTCCAGTTCTTATAATAAATGTATTATCGTCAATGGACTAAAGCTGGTACGCAGGTGTATTAAAATTTGGATGTCGTCATTTAGACCATTCTAGGGTATATTTTAAAGACTCAAACAAGTTGGTTAGTAACATTTCAATTGTAGAGATAGACCCCTGTTTACTCAGAATCATTAGAACAAATTAATTGGGTCCGATGATTTAAAGTAGGCACGCCGATTAAACTTGTACGCGTAAGGATTGAATTAAGGGACTAGTCTAAGACCATATTGTTGCAGATTTAAATACTCGGATAATTTAGTTAAGTCCATCTAGACAGTAGAGAACCATTAATCAATATTTGCAATGACTAGAATAAATTAAGTGCCCTCAGTAGGTTATAACATAGCTGTACCGAGTCAATTAAGATATTGCCGATTAAATTATTCGGGATTGTAACTAAATACTCGATTAACCTGAATAGTGTTAAAGCATAGAACTTTTCTAGTAAATATTATTAGATATTAAAAGTAAATTAAATGATACCTATAGGCTGGAAATGGCACGCCTGCGAAATGATTTAGCCTACTACCATTTAGATCACTCTGTTGCGCATTTAAATTAGTCACTTATAAATTGTAGAAAATCACTAATAAATATTCTTAATTATTAGAATAAATTAATAGTCACTCTAAATTAACATCCCTTAGAAGATGCAAAATTGTTTGCGATGATTAGAATAGCACGTGGCGATTAAATAGTAGTTAAGCTGTAAAATTATGCAAATGACTAAAGTAAAACTAAATAGGCTTAATTGCATGCGCGAGATCGATTAGGAGTAATATTCGCCGTTATAATTTACATGCATCTAACTAATCTCTTGTAATCGAAAAATGGCTAGGAATTAATAAAACATCGGGCATACCTACTAGATAAACTATTATGTCAAACGATGAGTAGCGTATTGAAATTAATCTCAACTATTGTAATTAAGTTAAATTTGAGCGAAGCCTTATCCTAGGAGCACAAGCACAGCGCACCATATATTTTATGATAATTACAAATTAAGTCGTAGTCGACGATTTAATTGCAAAGCACAATCCAAGCCATGGGAGGGATTTCACCTGATCCTATTTGAATCCGAGTATATGGTTAAAATTCAGGCAAGCATTCCTTTGATCAAGTCTTCAAATTATATTCTGTAAAACAAGTATTTTGTATTAATCTAGTATCACCTTGCATGAAAGAAATAAAGTTATTTAAATCGCGCAATGGATATAAGAGAAAAGAAAAGAGTGGAATGGCAACTGATGGAGCAGCTGGCGCTAGTTAAATAAGGAGGTGGGCGAGGTTGCCGTGGCGTGTGACGAGCGGGCGTGTTTGGGACCTCTGCATAAGAATAGAATATAAGGAATTACAAACTTCTTCCGTGTGAATGCACTGCACCAAACCGTATCAACCAACATTCCGTTTTTCATGGGCAGACTAGTACTCTATTGAGGTATTATATTCTCCACATGGGTAAGTATTGTATTAAGCCGTTGGGAGAACCCGCACGATCCGGGCCAGCAGTTGGGTGCGGGCGGGGACCCCGTGGAGGAACCCACACGATCCGCCAAGAATCGGTGTCGGGTGGGGACCTCCACCACCGCAGAACCCACACGATCCGGCCAAGAATCGGTGCCGGGTGGGGATGCAAGGCGATATATTATCGCGGTGGAGGTTGGGGTAGGGGGGCCGCCAACCAAACGACTATGTCGAGGTTTGTGGGCGCCAAAGAGGTGAGAAACCACCTTGGGCCGCGGTTGAGAATAGTTGGGTGGAGATATAATATCGAGATAGATGTTATTAGCACCGCACTGGTCCGGGCGCCGCATCAAAGGAAATGCGGAACCGGCCACAACACGAGCAGAGTGATGATGGGTAAAGTGATACAAGCTTGCAATGCTTACCAAATCATGAATTCATGCCTGTCTCCGGGAAAGGGGAATTACGGAAACTTATGGGGGTTTTTGCTGTTCATATGAATGCTCAGTAGTTTTCTAAAATAATAAATTGGGATTCTTTCAAAACCAACAAACCCTATTTTCTATAAGTGTTTGGAAAGAAAATGAGGAAGGAAAAGAGGCTAAGGTTGAGCCAGAAATTGAGAATAGGGATTGATATTTCTAAGAGTGTGGAAATGAGCATTTCATGCATTTTGCTAATAACGCTTGCTGAGTACTTCTGTACTCACCCTTGCTATTATCTCCCTTTGCTTAGGAATATGTCAGTTCAGCCTGGATGAAATACCGTGGACTCGGATTACAATGGTATAAGGTGGACATCCCGTGTGAGGATCGAGTGAAGGTTGCCATATTTTAGCCCTTGGAGGTTTGTAATAAATTTTAGCCCTGCGTGGCGATATTTTTGTAATATTAGTTTGTCTCTAATTATTGTTCTGCTGTAACACTCTGATTGGATTATTATTCGTTAGAGCGATGTTTTATCGGCTAAAACGAGTAATAATCCGTTGACCAGCGTTATTACCCCATGGTAATGATGCGGGTCGTCACAAACAAGAACTTAAGTAAACAAGTAATCAATTAGCATATTGCTCAAATTATTATTTAGATGATAATTGCCCTCATATATCGGCTGCTCTTGTATTTAGATACAAGTCTCCCTCGACATAATATGTATAAATTTTAATCAATAATTATTGCAACTATCTCTAGATATTTTGCTAGATTTAAGAACTTACCACCTTAATCTAGAATTATTTTAGAAACAATAACAATATAAATAACTACAGTAACAAGATATATATGAGATAATTATATCAAAGACAGCAGTAGATGGTCAAGATTAGGCCTTCGGCAAGTATAAGACAGAAGCAATAATATACAACTGACAGCCCAAACACTACCAGAACATCCTAAACAGTCACAATAATTTTATATAGACCTAAAATCATCATCGAGCACTCAATTTTCCCATAAGTTTATCATGCAATGTCTAATAGAATTAGTGTATATGAGCAATCATGCAAATATGGCACCAAACTAATATGGCACACAATTGCACTATTAACAACTGTAAAGGGCCGGCAAAACTCATGGTGTAGTGGCACTCGAAGCCACTAAGAAGTAAATCAACTAGGCACGTTGTAATCGATGATGATCTAGAAAATCATGATGATCTAGAAAATCTATCGCTCCCAACTAGATCACAGTTTCACAGCATGGTTGACAGAGATACAAAGCCACCTCCCTGCACTAGATAACACCAGAGTATGAAGTCGAGATAATGAAGAATGCCGCACAAGCCAAACTCGAGCAACAATAATGTGCATGGGAGAGCACCACCACAAGGTCACAACCAAACAAGACCGAAACTGACAACATACTACCACCAAGGATCTCTTACCCTCGGACGTCGCTCATGCGCAACCCCAGCCAACTCCACCCTCTATGGACTAATCAACGCCAATAGCAAGACCATAGGTCAATAGGCCTCATATTGCTGGAGATGGAACCCCAGAAGAAATCACACACCACCGCCGCTCACCGGAGGAGCGTAATCAGCCGAATGCCCAGTGAACATGAGCATAGATCAAAAGTGGTGAAGAAAAAGAGAAAGGGGAAAATATTTGACCGATCCAAGAAGAAGAAGAGCCCAAGTATAAGAGGAGAAGAGAAAGCGTACCACCACCAATGGCTGCTGCCAAATCCGCCAGGGGTGAGAAGGTGGGAATCGAGCCGATCCCCATTTCCCTCACGCGGCTGGGAGAAACGGCTGAAGCCCAATTGGATAAGGCTCTCCTTTTCTCTCTATAACAAGGGGGCCTGCATCCTTCCTTTTTTCAAAAAACAAATCGGGAAATTCTCAAAAAGCTCACTTCCAACAATGATATCTACATTAATTAATTACTAGAATCTTTCAAATAAAGCGATCATCATACCATGATGTGGTGAGGGTTTCTAAGTTGGAGGACATCCTTGATATTAGTGATGCCAAACTTATGTGATAAATAGCACAAGGGTTGTATTTTTCAATGAACGCCCACAACTACATGGCTGTGGCGTTGCCACGGTAAAGCCATCATCATCGTCTTCATCATCTTATAACTGTGAGATTTACAGTCGAGCTCTTCTTCGCGCCTTTCACTTTTGCTCTCTCGGTTGCAATGTAAGTTATCAAATTGTAATCTAGGTGTTGGGAAAGTTGCTGACCTATTCTAATGTAACATATAGCCTTCTATTTGAAAATCCATCTACGGTGTTGAATAAATCAATAAATGGAAATCAATAAATGGACCCTATGTGGGGGTGTTTGTCTTTGTGTGTCTTCCGTTGGCATTTTGTTAGTTGTATTGAATATATCATGTGAATCCTTGATATTGAAAAGAAATTTGTATGATTTTTTAATATTTTACAATCCGAGGCTATTACTATGACAATATTACATCCAAGCATAATTTGGGTAGTAAATCAAAGTTTAGAACTTACAATATAGTAATGTATATATTACTATAAGCTCTATTGCTATGCTATATTTGACCAAAACATATATTTGTATATATAAAAATAGAAGAAGTCCGCTTTACCTCTCTGAACTTATAATCCGAGTCCGTATAACACCATTAACTATAAGTCTGTTTACTTTCCACCATCAGCTAGCAAAACTAGTGTAAATCACCCCTTTCACCAAAAACCACTCTAATTTTGATCGAGGTTGCATCTATGGGTTCAAATTTTGATGATATGGCAACACGTGTATATGTAGAATTTTTTGTACGAATAATCTATTTTTTATTCGAAATTATAGAAATATACCCACGGCAACATTTTTTTATAAAAATAGGCTTCAGTCGCCCAATGGGGGGCGACTGGAGCCGATCGCCAAACCGGGGGGTGACACGTGGGCGATATGGCAACGATAGGGCGAGTTATTACTGTCGCCCGGACGTTGGGCGATTGGAGGTCCAGTCGCTGTACGATTGGGCGACAAGGGGGGTTAAAAAGGCATCACACTTGGCTGCCGCCACCCCCAGCCCATTGCATCCATCCATTGCTCAGCGCCGAGAGAAGAAAAGAGAGAAGAAGAGGAGAGAAAGGAGAGGAGAAGAGAAGAGGAGAGGAAGGATGGGAAGAAGAGGAGGAGAAGAGGAGAGGGAGAGGAGGAGGAGAGGGAGGAAGGAGGAGTGGGAGCCATTTTATCTATTCAGATCCAGGTTTTTTTTGTATATTGTATTTGCAGTATATATTTTTTTTGAAATGTTAGTGTTAGTGAAAACTGTAGATGTAGAAAATTTAGTATAGAAATTTTAGTACAATTTTTAGTATAGAAATTTTAGTATACAATTTGTAATATAGAAAAATTTTAGTATAGCAATTTTAGTACAATTTTTAGTATAGAAAATGTAGTTAACGTAGTTATAAGAAATTAGCAGGCATAGGAACGGAGAAGAGAGGAAGAAGCAATCGTAGGTGTAGACGTAGATAGAAATAGTTAAATATTTGTTATACAAAATTTATTAAACATGTAGTTTTAGAAAATTAACAGCCGTAGAAGCGTGCGGTTGTGTATAATTTGGGGAACATAGTTTTAGAAAATTAGTATCAGTAGGAAATCTGCATGCGTACAAAATTATAGTTGTAGAAAATTCAGTCACCGTAATGTACAAAATAATCATCCGCTGAAATTTATACGTATTAAAAAATCAGTAATTATTTAGAGTAGAATTTAATTAATTCGTATGAAGGAAGTTCATAGTACGAGATTATTGTAGTGGGTTACGACATGCGAACGATCGGCGAAATGTGAATTGCAGTACGTCGGTACTTTGGTATTGTGCGATGCTATTTGACATGTCGCAAAATTGAAACATATATGTAGGCCGACAACAGAAATGGCAATAGGCACTGCATTGAGAGTGCATTATGGTGCTAGAACCGTTCGTGAAGGTCTGAATGGTGTGGATTTGAGCGGTTTTTCACAAGTCACTCTAGTACATCCAGATGACGAGAATGCTCGAATCTCAGATGTGATGCATTGACTGACCTGGAGTTTTTCGTTAGACCTCGAGGTGTGCAGTGTCATCGTGCAAGGGCTTTGGAGTCGGTCTCCCACGGACATTAGATGGGAGTTGAGGATATTGCTGCGCACTGCTGCGTGAAAGGGCTTTGTGCAAGGGTGTCGGCGCTATGGATACGAGTGTGTCCTGCTTGTGCAACCGTACTCATTAGAAGTTGTGCAAGGTCATGCGTCCGCCCTTGCTCCGGGAGGTGCTAGCAGCTCGGGCGGGCCGCATATTCGCGAAGATAATCAAGTTGCTCGTGATGAAGCCAATGCGGTACATGGAGGAGAGCTACAATGGTCAAGCCATAGAGAGAGAACTGGACAAGTTGATAAAGGGAGAATATTGAGTACATCATACAACAGATGGACTCTAATGACCAGAGGGCATGGGATGAAAAGGAAGTTGTATAGGACGACGACAAGGATAGTTCAGATGAAGATGAAGTTCCTATCCCGCATGAATGGAACCGATTTAATGCTGAGGGTGTTTCCACACATAATGAGCATGAATTAGCATGGGAGTATCATGAGACAGAGGTTCGGTTGCATTCTATATTTGCTGACAAGGCAGCGCTGCAAGATGCCATCAAGCTGTGGGCCCATTCAATGCAGCGGACTTTTTGGGGCGTGAAATCAAGCCAGGAGTAGTACACTGTGAAGTGCGAGCATGCTGGTTGTCCTTGGAGGGTGCACGCATGTAGACCCAAGTATGAGACTCACTGGATTATGTCGAAGGTGGAGCCGCACTCTTGCATTCTCAACAGTATTTTAGTGAGGCATCGTAACCTAACGTCCGCCTTTATAGCCAATTTGATGTATGGAGAGATGTGGAGAAGAAAGACATGGAGGCCACGAATATCGTTGTAGCTATCGAGAAGAAATTCAAATACAAGATTAGCTACACGAAGGCGTGGCATGCCAAGCAGAAGGCGTTGGAAAAACGTTTTGGGTTTTCGATGCGGCATACAACAATCTTCCTTGTATGCTTAAGGTGTTGTAGGACAGGAACCCGGGCACATATATCGTTGTGCAAGACAAGACGTCCACAAGTCCACCAGGATATGCGGTGTTGCAGAGGACCTTTTTAGCATTTGGTGCTTGCATCGAGGCATTCAGGCACATGCTGCCGGTGATCTCAGCTGACGGGACCTTTCTAACAAGCAAATACAAGGGGCAGATCCTGACAGCCATAGGCGTGATGACAACAACCAAATATTGCCACTAGCCATCGCATTCGTGGAAAGTGAGAATTATGAAAGCTGGTTGTGGTTTCTCAGACATGTCAGGGTTGGAGTTGTCGGCACTCGTCCTGGTGTGTGCGTAATCCATGATCACCACGCCGAAATTGTAAAGTCTATAAGAAAACTTCAGAAAGACCCCGAGGAGCCCTTTTCTTGGGCAGACATGAGGAACCGGTGGTGCATTCGTCACCTAGGAGCAAACTTTTTTAAGCAGTTTCCGAAACAATTGTTGATGAAGCTATTCAAGAGGATGGCGATGCAGAACTAGTTGAGAAATTTTGATGCTTTGTGGGCGTTGTTGGATGAGCACACAACGAAGCACGTCGACGAGAGGAGCAAGGGACCAGTCATTCCTGGGGCGGCACAACCGTAATGCTTGCCAGCACTCGATGAGCCTAACCCAGGTGGTCCAAAAAGGAGAAGGTCACAAAACATCAAGTGCTTCTCGCAGTGGATCGAGGGAGAACCATTGGAGAAGTGGTCGCTGTTGCATGATACAGACGGCGCAAGGTACGGTATATTGATGACTAACCTTGCCGAGGTGTACAATTGGGTTCTCAGGGGCCTCCGTTCTCAACCCCTTGTCGCCATCGTGGAAGGTATTCTTCACAGCTCAATTGGCTACTTCAAGGAGAGGCACGCGTATACCGCACATCATGCGGCCAATCCCCGAGCCCTGTATTCGTCGAAAATTACGGCATACATGGAGACGAAGTTACAGAAGGATAAATTGCACACAGTGCAGGTCATGGGCAACAGGGAGCATCGTTTCGACGTGCTACTCTATGATAGAGCCAGATTTGGGACGACCGGTTCCCTTGTTACCCACGAGGTATGCCTTGGAGATCATGCAAACGAACCTAGCTGCACATGCAACAATCTAAAGCTGTTACACAAGCCATTCTCTCATGTCCTCGCTGCATACGGGACCGTGGGTATGGATCCTTCGACGTATCATCGGCCTGCTGTCCTGCACGAGGCTACCAACGGTCTCCACAGCCACACCCACCGCACAGACGGTTTGTCCACTGGTACCGACCTGACCAGCGTGGTAGTACCCTGAAGGTTGTACATGGGCGCGTCCTTCACCACCACACCTGGACCAGGCTGGGGGCTCTGCCTGGGGACGGCCTCGTACACCGCCAAAGCAGTTGTTCACGCGTCCTCCGCACATCCCGGGCTTCCCCACGCAGGGGGTGTACTCCGTGTTGTACGTCCCTCCTCCAGAAATGATGGCGCCAACTGAGGGTACGCATCGTCAGATCTCGCTTTTATCCCAATGCTATATGTAACAAACTAACGATATTACGATTGCAGGTATTTTTTTCCCCGAGCCGGGATATGGCGTCTCCCTAGGCCCGGACGATCCGGACCAGTACTTTTCGGACTGGCCCGGGCCGGCGTCCGGCTCTGCACCTAGGGGCACACCACCAGTGGTCCTCTCCGAAAGTGCCCTCACCGGTGCACCAGTGGACACACAGGCAGCGTTGCAGCCCACTCCACCAGCTCAGCGGCGGGTGCGACGGTCTCCTAAGCATCTTATGTTGTCTAGGCGTCGTCACTCGTTGCGGCAGAGGACGGCCAAGCGGGGCCACATGGGAGGACGTGGACGCGGAGACGGAGGGGGCCAGGGTGGTGACGGAGGGGGTGCTGGGGATGTTGTTGGGGGACGGTAGTCCTCATTGTACACTTTATGTTCATGTACTAGTTACGTTTATTATTTACGTAGTAGACTTTTACTTATACGGTGCCGAGCATACTTCTACTTCTCCTTACCTTCTTGACGCGCACAGCAAACGAATAGTAAAATGCACTGATGGCAACCGTAGCAACGCATGAACCATTCAATTACATGCTTAACAACATTGAAAATTATTTCGAACAAGAGTGTTGAGCACACCGATACAACCGTACACATCGTTGCCTACATGTCGAACGAGCCTCGTGGCACCCACATGGAGTATTGCTGAGGAGGCCGCCTCGGACGTGGCTGGCCGTCGTTGTAGTGGCAAGCACACATACAACTAGAGTTCGCGCAGCAACATGAAGGGTCGTACGAACTCTCTATATTGATGATCTCCTCGTTACCCCTCTCGCGCTCGACCTGTTGACGGAGGTCATCATTCTGCTCTTCAAGACTCTCAATGGGTGCCTCCAATCAAAGATTTGCTCCCACAACGTATGCACGTATGTCGACATATACCGTTCATGGGGAGGATTGATCCATCGCACGGAGTCACATTTATCTACCTGCTACAAACAAACATTAACATCAAAACTATATTAGTAGTACAACAAAATAGACGAGTGTGAACTTGTACCCCAGAGTATGGATACCGAAAGAAATATCGACCACCATCCGTATGGCCTTCTGCCACCTGCACCACCGCGTCCTATATGTGTTTGTATTTCGGCCACACTGGCTGAGCACGACTACTTGGCAACAAGCGGTATGTAGGGCCGAAGTCCTCTTTCCTTTCGAGCGGAAGGTCCTCCTTTGGTGACCCATGTTCCAGTGGTCCCTCGGCATCCGTCATGATGGCTTACTCTATGACAGAGAAGATAGTTCTTCCAACCAACACCACCTTGTCCATTCAGTATATAGCGTACCTTTGGGCCATATTTGCTCGGTGATATGATATGACAACCCAGCTTTGCGCAGTGAGAAGACCGGGTGTGCCAACTTTGCGCAGTCAGAATACCAGCTTTCCGCTGCGCCATGACCGCACGAGCCAGCTTTCCGCAACGACATGACTGCACTGACCAGCTTTCCTCGGTGACATGACATGACGACGCAGCTTTTTGCAGTGACATGATAGCACGGGCCAGCTTTGCATAGTGAAAAGACCGAACGTGCCAGCTTTCCTCCTGATATGACATGATGACACAGCTTTTCACAGTGACATGATAGCACGGGCCAACTTTCCGCAGTGAGAAGACCGAATATGCCAGTTTTGCGCAGTGATAAGACCTGACGACGCAGCTTTTCACAGTGACATGACACCATGACCTAGCTTTGCGCAGTGATAAGACCAAACGCACCAGCTTTGCGCAGCGACATGACCGCATGTGCCAGCTTTCCGCAGCGACAAGACCTCACGGCCCAGCTTTACGAGCTTTGCACACTATAAAATGAGGACCACGAGATTTTTCAAAGGATACTGTGCAATCAAACACCATACTACACCACGCTTCCTTCACCACAACGGGATGGACAAAAGGCGGGAGAAGCAATGGGACAAGATGATGAAGCAATGGGAGGAGACCCGTGACCTAGCACGCTCAGCTACCACCCGTGATGAGAAAATAAGGGCTATTGCGGCCCGGGCAGAACAAGCCCAGAGTGCTACAAGGTCAGCTCCCTGCAATGAGGCGCCCCGTAGCAACAACCCCATCCCGAACGTTCCCACCGAGCGTTCACCGCAACTCCCACCCGAGGAGGAGACACCCCCTTTGTTGGTGCGGGGACTCGTGCAAGTTCTTCAAGTCTAAGCATCGTATCACCCTATGTATGCATTACTGGGGTTGCGCAAACTACTCCAGTGACTACCCCGACCGCCGTCTAGACACCGCAACCTATCGACAGCCGGTAAGAACCAGGTCCACCATTTTTCTCTACCTTTTCTCCTTCACAGCATGCACTAACAATATCTCCCCTATATTTACAGTCCTCGAAACCCCTATGTGCCTACCATAAATGGATCGATCTTGAGATCCACCATGAGGACCAATGGGCCTTCGACTTCGAGGAGTGGAATGTTACAAGGTCATCGGAGATGCGGGAGAAGGAGCGCCGCAAGAATGAGCAAACCCTACATATATAACGTGAGATGAATGCTCATCTCGAAGCGTGCACGCGTAGGGAGCAGGAGGCTCGCGAGAGGGAGTGCGAGAGAAAGAGAAAAATGGCGAGTAAGGCAAAAGAGGCCGCCGAGAAGTTCAACGTCGAGCGGGCAACGAATGGAAAATGGCCTCGGTCCACACAGTAGGTCGTACGAGCAGTTCGGTGGGTTAGCCGCACATAATGCTATATGTTATACATGTAACCAAAAAGTACACGGTATGTTACTCCCAACTGTATTATGAAGTTTATTTAAATTCAGATAAGCTTATTATCTCGTCTTTTCGCATTCAATGATTCATATAGCAAGTCATCTAACAATATTAACATACCGGTTTTCTCCGTACACAAATTCTCAGTAATTTCAAAATATCACTTACCATCATATGTACAGGTCGTTCTATGGCCAATCGTTCCTAAAAAAATTTCCAAAATTTTTTACACACCTACAACATATAATGAACATAAACTTTTATTACAACTCCAGCAGATTATTTTCCAGTGAAAACTACAAAATTTACAAAATTCACGAGGGACTGAGTGCAGTTGCCCAATGGATGGGCGACTGCACTTCAAGTCGTCCAATAGGGGGGCGACTGGTTGTAGTCACCTGAGGGTCGGGCGACTGTACATCTGTCGCCCCCCGGTTTGGCGATTGGCTCAGTCGCCCCCTCATTAGGCGATTGGAGCCTATTTTTGTAAAAAAATATTGTCACAAGTATGTTTCTGTAATTTTGAATAAAAAATAGATTATTCGTACAAAAGAAATTCTATACATGTATAGCTGAAAATAACAAGCTAATGGGCCTACAGTTCAGCCGCTAAAGGGGCTTCTTCCTCGTCTTTACTCTCTCCATTTCTCCCCAACGCTTTCTTCTCCTTGCCAAAATCCAGTGAGCCCGAGCTCCATCGTCGGCGATAGCTACTATATGCTGCCCCTAGCCCACGATTGCCGACTACTTCTACTACTCTTCCCCTTCTTTCCCTCTCTCTCCCTAGATCTCTTCATCTTCCTCTTTGTTTCCTCTAGGCTTCTACCATGGCGTAGGTGCGGCGCCCTCGGCCGATGTGGAGGATGGTGGCGGGCGTGTGGATAGGCATGCCATCGCGGAGGCGAAGGTTGATGAGAGGACAGTGGTGGTTCTCCTCCATGCCCAAATCTGAACAGAGCAAGAATACCGCGATTTGGGGGCAGTGGTCCTCCTCCTTTGATCTGAACGGAGCAAGACGTGGTTTGACTAGAGCTTGAGATGTTTAATTTCTACTATGGATTTGTGAATTTGTGAGTGGTTTGTGTACTTTGTGATATGTGGTTTTCTTGGCTGGGTGAGTCGCGCGGCGGGGGAGGAAGAGGCGAGAAGACAGAGAGAGAGATGAATGTGTGAGGAGGAGGAACAAGGGGGAGATTCAATTTTTTGCCACTTTTAACATTAGCCAATTATCGCTGTCACTTATACGCGCCACCGAACATCGAAAGTGGGCCAGGGTGGCAAATCCTTTGCCACTCTACTCATAAGGATGGCAAATTATTAAATTTTCCGGAACAAGGGGAGGGATGGTGACATGGCTACCGATGTGGATGCCTTTTTTTTACTTTTTATTTACTGATTAATTAAGTGATGCCATGTCAGCAGAAAACAGGCCACGTGGAAAAACCACCGATCAAACCAGTTCTAGCGGTAATTTGTCCTGATTTTACCATTGGAGGTGGAGAGTAAATGATTTTATAGTTGAGAGTATTTTTTAGACTCGGGCTATAAGTTCAAGGGTAAAGTAAACCTCTTAAAAAAAATTGAATGGGTTGTATGAACGGCTAACCCGATAACTCTTTTTTTAAATGGAACGATAACTTCTATTAGACAGTGTACTTAGCTATATCGCTCACCACCAGGCTGCGAATAAATTCTTGAGCTTGGCCAGACCAAAACAGAGGCCTCTCGTTCCAAATAGCATACTATGTTCTTGGCTGTTAGTGATATGCTTTAGAGGTAATCGTAGAGATAAATGTATCACTTCAATATTTATGATCTTTTAAATAATATGTTATTTTTTCCCTTGAATGAAAGTCTTTTATATTGATCAATAAGTATGTAACTTGTTCGTGGAACTCTTTGTTCATGTTTTGATATTATTTCTAAATTATCTCTGATCTCATATCATTATATGGGATAATTATTATTTACAGATCAGTACATATATTGATTGATGATCATGTTTCACAAATCATGGATATGAGATATCAAATCAATAATGTGAACATGTGTTAGAGAACATAATGTTGAATTGATCCACTATAAGACATTGCATGAATTATTATATTCTTAAGTGTCATCAGGTGGTCTTATATATAGTGTATGTAGGTTCTTAGACCTGATGTCGTCATCATTTCTATATGTGTAATTGTTTACGTAGGGGTTACCAAACACCACTCTATAACTGGGTGATCATAAATGTAGCTTTTGGGTCTATATAAAACATACGGAGGAATATAAGCAATCAAGATGGAATTTACCCCTCCTATATAACAGGAGAGATCTCCCGATATGGTTAGATTAAGGAAGTGCGTGGCCATGTCGAATGTGGTTGAGGAATCAATTGCAACTGAGTAATCCACTAAAAGTTTGAGTGAAGGATCAAACTATCAAAAAATGACATGCTTCTCGTCTTGAGTCCGATCTGGTATCATGAGGCAAAGAGATCGGTACATAAACACTATATAGGTTTGTTCGATGTGATCTTTATGTATGTTTTGAAGTCGTTATGTCCTGCTACAGACCGCTACCGACTTATGGACTAGAAAAGGGTTTTCGGCCTATGGCCAAATATACATGAACCTATAGGGTCACATACTTAATGAGCTGGAACGATAAAGATCCGGATGATAGCCTTTGAGTGGGATACGATCTCTACTCATATTGGATAAAAATCCAGCCTAAGGCTTTCTGAGTTGGATATGATGTCTTATCGTATTAGATAAGGATCCTATTAGAGGCTATATAAGAGAAGTGTGGGGCTAAGGAAGGCATATCCAAACACACCTATCGAAACTCTAGCCACCCCTCTCATAACCCTTGTCGTGTACGCTGGTGCTAGTATGCCGATGCACGATGTTCCATCCTTGGACATGTGGACCTTGGTAGAGGCACTGCTGCGACTGCGGCGTTTATTAGGACGATCACAAGGAAGAGACGATTAGCCACAGGACGATTGACTACTTCTACTACACCGACATGCTCTTCGTTGAATCGGTGTTTCAACTCTATTTTCGCTGCACTGCGTGTCTAGTGGTAACGATCATGTTGCAGAGATGATTTTCTATAACCATGTAAAATTTTAATATCAAGCTTAATTTTATTTAAAACATATAAAATTAACAAGCAGTGGAATAAATAGTGAAAATCACTATTTATGATGAATTATCTTTTTCATATCTTCCAAATACAATTGAGTACCATCTTTGAATTTTACGTGGTTATAAAATAAGACCTCTCCTTGCATATAATGGGTTTCTTTTTCAAAAAACAAAACTTTTACTTACGGTTTTCACTGAGTTTTTATGGAACAGAAAAATAGTTGTTTGTGATTTTGGCCGATACAGCTGAACTCAGTACACTTTTTACTACAATCTTACTATTAACCCCACCTTGAAAAAATACACCATTTAAAAACTAATTGCTCTAGACAGTATGAGCATAAGTCATATATAAGCCAAAAAGAATCCACCCTATAACTACGAAAAGAAGGACACGTAGATCTAAGGCATAAAATTTTTAAAATAATAATCTTAGGGACAAGTTGTCAGTTGCAGCGGTGGCGTGAGTCATCTGGCAGCTGCGAGTGCGACACAGGTGTGGGTACAGGCCGACGTGGCGTGACAAAGGAAATGGGCTGTGGCGCAGACGGGAGAGAGAGAGATAGGGAAGCAGGTTGGGAAACAATTTGGCCCACGAAGCATTCCAGGCTTTTAAATAGTTATTCATTTTTTACAAAATACTAGAAAATTCAAATAAGCCAATAAAAATAGTACATGATCTCGTATAAACTCCAAACAATTTATGGAAATAATTTATAACATAATAAACTCAAATAAAATAGTTTTGGATTTAATTTAGGTTATGTTTATTCACATTAAACATTTTAAATTATGAAAAATTCATTTTAAGCATTAATATTTCTAGAAAATTATGAAAATTTTGTAAATTCTATTTTAAATAAAAGTTTTGAAGAGAATAAAAAAATTAGGATGTTACACAGCCCCAGTTTGGTCCAGCCAGATTTTTTATTTTTAATAAATTATTATTGTTTTCCTACAATCTTATTATTATTTTTATCAGGCTGGGCTAAACCCCATTGATTTTGTCAAATACCCTTTCTTTATCCGTAGTTTTTGCTAGAAAAGACTCATAACATGCTTGCGGTTACCTTTTTAGAAAGCAATATATATTCAACAATTCACACTTTTTCTCTGAAAGGTCGTGTTCAATATTTTTCATATACACACGGTTATAATGCTAACACCATGTCAACTGTCATTGACATGATTTCTTTGACTCAGGAACAGGGCATATACAAGATGTATTATCTATTTGTCAAATCATAATGTTTTTTGTTGAAGTTTGTTGTCCACTTTTTATTATCGGCTTAGGGTCTGTTCTTTACGGATTCTAAAAACGGCTTTTAGATTTTGCTACAGTACCTAACTTTCAAACGGATTATTTTCTTAAGACGGGATCTACAAGTTAATTGTAGTACACATTAAAAACCCAATATCTGTATCAACTAAAATCGCAAGTGAGTATTTCTCTCTCTCTCCGTAATCTCTATCGCAAACAGTCAAAATTCAAAAATTTCAGCCAAAAACCATAAGCCGCAGCTATATCAAACATGCCCTTAAGCTTTTGGATGATTGATTAGTACATACAACTTAATATGATATCAATGCATAGAAGTTTTGAGTCCAAGATATCGACAATCGCAATCCTCATCAGCTTAAAGGACTGTTCTTTACGGCTTCTAAATGCGGCTTTTAGCTTTTGCTACAGTATCTAACTTTCAAATGAATTATTTTTTCCAGACAGGGTCTACAAGTTAATTATAGTACACGTTAAAAGTCTAACATCTGTATCAACTAAAATCACAAGCGAGTATCTCTCTTCGTAATTTATATCACAAATAGCCAAAATTTAAAAATTTCAGTCAAAAACTATAAGCCATAGTTAAAAAAAACAGGCCCTAACTCAATTAGTTTTGTTTGCAACAGGAGAATTTTTTAAGATTCGTGAGGAATTCCTTCGGTTATTAGTACCATGCGAAGACAACCCAACACTGGGGGTCATGCTACAAAAAAAAAAAAAAACCATAGTGGGGTCACCGCGAATGTATTTTTCCCTAGCACAGTGAATTTCTCGTAATGCCGTTTTGATCTCCTAGCATGTAGATTCCTCACAGTGCTGTTTAGATCTTGCTTGATCTCGACCGTTCATCAGTAATGCAATGACACCTTTAAAATACGGTTGATTATTTCACGCAAAATCTTGTTTTGCCGCTTGGCCTCCTCTCTGTTCTCTCACCGTACCGTCATGTCCCTTTTACGGTATTAGTCACCTATTTATACGTTGCAACGAAATTTATTAGATATATAGAGAATCATGCTACGAAAGAGGGATACTCTGATCAGTTAAAATGTGAAGAGTGATGAGAAGTTGAGATGAGACGGTTGAAGAAGAAGGGACGTACAGTCACCAACTAATTTTTTTTATAATAGTAATGATTTTCATTTCAACCATAATAGAGCGGTGTCTCAAAACTCTAAAATTCCCTCCCTCTCTTCGGCCGCTCTCGACGCTGACAAGCCTCATGTCTTCCTAGTTAGGCTTAACACAAGCTCCAAAAATTTATGTCGCAGGAGGGGTTAAAAGATGGTGTTGCTCCGTGTAAACAGCCATCGCAGTAAAGCTTGTAAAAACAACAAAAAAATTGCTGATTCCACCACTGCAATTTTGAAAGTTCATATATCCCATCAGGTTCCATGTCTACTAATGTTTGAAGAGTTCTTTTAATTTCAAAAACCTCTACTAATGTGTCAAGATTTTTTTTTAATTTCACGGGCCTTTTGCGTGTTTAGAAAAATAAAGAGTTTTCTTAGTTTTACACTTGCATTTTTCCCATGTGTTTTGAAGATTATCGAGATGCAAACACAGGTACACAAACACAACTCGTCATGGTAGCCAAGGGCTTATCACGGAGTCAGCTCACTTCTATTTTTATTTATAGCTTATGATTTATAGTTTATGTTACAATAACTACTTTTTAAATGATGTATTTTTAGATGAAATTAATTAGAAAATTATAGTAAAAAGTATACTAAGTTCAACTGTACCAGTCAAAATCAGATGTGATTATTTCTCTTTGTATACTATCTTTTACAAACAGCTAAAATTCAAAAATTTAAGTCATAAGTGACAGTCTAAAAATCCACTTCTCTAGCACGATGGATTCCACATAACGCTGTTTGGATTTCGCATGATCTCGACCGTTTATCAATAATTCAATTACATTTTTCGAGATGATAGTTCAGTTATGCCTTAGAGACGATTTGATTATTTTTGCGCGGTGGTAAGATGCTTTGCCTGTTGGCCTCCCTCTCTAAACTCTCACCGTCTCACCAAAACAGCTTCGTCGCCCTCACGGTATTCTCATCCCTAGTCCCAACCCCAGCGCCGTCTCTACTCTAATCCCCTCCTTCCCTTCGGCCGCTCTCCAGTCTCCACGCCCACCCGCCGGCCGCTCCCGATAGGTTAGTAGTCGGATTCTGTCGCCGCCGCGTTTGATTACTAATCTCTCAATTTCGGCTTCCTCTGCTGCTCTCCCGATCCGGGAGCCAGAGGGTTCTTGGACCATCACTGTTTCTTGAGTTCTTGATGCAATCCCAACTCTCAAGTTTTAATAGATTGCGGTGCTACCGCTGGATGACGCGTGAGTGGAGTGAATTGGTGTTTCTTGATAGGATCTTGATGTGTATACTTTCTGCTTGATTCTTTGCAGGATTGCCCATGGCGGAGCTGGTGGGGCCGCGCGTGTACAGCTGCTGCAACTGCCGGAACCACGTCTGCCTCCACGACGACGTCATCTCCAAGGCCTTTCAGGTCGAGAGCCCAGGAGCCTTTCCTTCTCCGTGACTCGTGTGTTCTGTGTTAGGAGCTGGTTACCTACCTAGCTAGCTTAGGTGGGCCTCTGTTTGTGCTAAGAATCGATCGATTTTTTGATAGCAGGCGCGCTTGTTAGATTTACTAATGCGAGGAGGCGTGGGCTGGTTGGATGTCTGATGATCAGGTAGCGCTTTTTTTTACATGAGTGGCGATAGATGGTGCAACATTGCTGCAGTAATCTTTCTGATTGGTGGTGCAATTTGGGAGAAAAATTTTTAGAGCTCGAGAAGTTGATGTGTCACGGTTTGTATAGTTGTATTGTCTTGCAAGCTATAGCATAAATAATACCACTCCCATTCAGATCAAGATGAATTTGTAAAGATGTACAGGGTTTATCATGCATTTTTGTTCGGTGTGCTTGCGATTCTAAATTGCGCTTTTAGGCTTAATGACCACATGGTTGTACTTTTCATTCAACATCTCACTGATACTAACTTAAATGAATTGATTACACATTAAAAACTAACCATCTTATTTTTTTTAAATGTACAATGATATGACATCGGTATGCTAAAAGTACAACTCAAAACCGGTGACCCCAAGCACAACACCCGAAATTCTTTATAGGCAATGTGCCATTTGGGCCTTCTGCTAATGCTTGGAGGATGATGCTTTCTCTCTTGATGTTTTGGTTGTTTTAGGGGATGAATGGCCGTGCCTTTCTGTTTTCTCATGCCATGAATGTAGTTGTGGGGGCGAAGGAGGATAGGCAACTTATGACGGGGCTACACACGGTTGCTGATATCTACTGCAATGATTGCCGTGAGGTGTTGGGCTGGAAGTATGAGAGAGCATATGAGGAGACACAGAAGTACAAGGAAGGGAAGTACATATTTGAGAAGTCAAAGATTGTCAAAGAGAACTGGTAGTATCCAAGTTTAGACACGCCAAACATTCTGCTGAAGATCAAATATTCATTGTTACATGGTCATCAGCGTGTTTTGGATCTTTATGCCTTTGTAAATAAGAGTCATCCTCGGGTTCTAATCTTAAGGCTGCATGGTCTTGCCTCACTGTCATCTGTAAAGTGCACTTATTTCTGTTCGTTTCTGTGAATAAGATACAGCCCGTGCTATTTGTTCTGGAACCATGATCTCTAACGTGCATAATTTGATGGGTCTTAAAAGAATGTTTGTAATCTTCGTGAATGGACAATTCTACCTTTTCTTGATGCACAATAAGATGCACTATGGTTCCCTGAAAAGAACATAGCTGTGGTTGAGATGGAATTCATTTTAGGTTAGTAAAGGAATTCTGGTATCAAAATATTTGAGCTCAAAACATGTATAGGAAAAGGAACAATGTTGGGTTATCGATTTTTAACTGTATTGTGTGCCTTTCTCTGCTAAATAGCATGTTGCTGTTAGTCATGGCAGTCAGAATCTCTTGTTTAATTTGGGAGATTGTATTTAATGTATTCAGTTAGCAAATTGGTTCTGCATATGGTAATTTTATTCATAGTACTCCAATAGCACGGTGACTTATTTTTCATGATTAGTCGCTTTTTACTCAACTTGCGATTTGTCCTGCTCTAATGGGAAGTTGAAAACCTGTAGATTTTGGAATGGCCTTTCTTGTGAGGCATTGCTAAAGTGTCATGTTTTTGTGTTCATGCTTATAGCTCTTCTGTTCATACTTTTGCAGTTAAATTCAGCTTGGAATTTTTTGCATTTAGGGGGCGATTTGTTATTTGTATTCCTTAAGTTAAGTTTGCAGTTAAGAGCTCTATTAGGTAGGTTTTCTGTATAGCCAGGAGGGCTAGGAACACCTATCATAACCCTCAATCTGATATTTGGTTTGTTTCTTTAGTGGTCCGAGTTCGTTCAGGGTACTGTTGATGGTTACCCAATTTCGCCCAAGCTGATTTTTGTCGTGAGTAAATTTGTGGCCTGACCAAATTTTGGCTATTTTAGGGTACTGAAGATTATGCTTTGCGGTTCGCAAGTCACAACTCTACCATGATCATAATCTGCTGCCTCGCAAGTTGCACAAGAAAGATCTGCTTGGTGTTGCGGCATGCTTCCGTAGAGGAGCACCATAAGAGAAGATGGAAGTGACCACTTCAGATATCAGAATTCTGAGATCGAAGGAGAGTGCAGATCTGTTCAAATGCCCCAAACCTCTGCAGTTTCTGAATATTGAACTAATAATAGGTGAAGGACTAGGATACCATTAGCCCCAGAACTTCGAGCAAAACAGACATGGAGGATACATAGGAAAGGGGTGAAGCAGAAACCATTGCAATATAGAATGAGAACAGAAGTTCCTCCTAAACTGATTAATTTGTAGTCACCTGCCTCGTCATAC
Source organism: Bonia amplexicaulis (assembly GCA_036346245.1). Classification (NCBI taxonomy): domain Eukaryota; kingdom Viridiplantae; phylum Streptophyta; class Magnoliopsida; order Poales; family Poaceae; genus Bonia; species Bonia amplexicaulis. Next base: position 5,421,151 of record CM070769.1, read on the forward strand.
CAAGCACCCGATCCCAAGTTTTACAGCTAAGAATTCAAATTTGAAATAAAATTCCTTTTGGGGTGATTTTGAATATGAATTTGAACAAACAGTAACTGTGATCAGCGTCCGAGACAACCGTTGACCAGCAGCTCGTTTAATTCAGGGCCTCATATCTCGTCAGTCCGTCTCAGGACTTAGGTGACTGGAGTACTAGTATCAAATTGCACTCTTACAAGTAACCCAATGTGAAGTATATACTTACCAATCGACAGACACAATCAGGAGATAAAGAAAAACTATCTTTACCATCGAAACCATATCACATCCAACACCACAAACATCCACAAACAGTACAGATTCACCAGCAAACACAAATTGTTTCAACTCTCCATTTTCTCTAAATATTGGTTAAATCCAAGAAAACTATAGGTTAGTCATCAGTCCAACTCATTAACGGCATCTTTCTTGTTCTTGTCCTTCTTCTTCTCTTCCGGTGTCCCGTCCGCCGTCTCGGCCCCGCTGTTGCTCCCGTCCGCCGTGGTCGGCGCCACCTTGAACTTGGCGTAGATGTCCCCCCTGTAGAAGCTCATCGTCCTCCACACCAGCACCAGCGACACGAGCACGCCGGCGAACGTCACGGCCGTGATGATGAGGAACGCGTGCTTGAAGCACTGCACCCCCATGCAGATCTTGTCCCCGGCTACGGCCATCCCGCCGTGCTGCCTCGCCGCCTCGGCGTCGTACATGCGCCCGGCGACGCGCACGTTGAGCACGTAGGCGCCGAGGGGGCTCGCCGCGGAGCCGAAGTTGAATAGCGTAGAGTAGTACTTGAGCCCGAACACCTCGGAGATGATGGCGAAGAGCAGCGGCCACTGCGCGCCGAAGCAGAAGCCGATGATCACCGACGCGGCGTAGAGCGACTGCGGCACACCGAAGGCGATGAGGAGGTGGCCGACGCAGGAGAGGAGGAGCACGGCCGTCAGTGCCAGCGGCCGTGGGAACTTGTACCGGGCGAGGAAGATCTCCGAGAGGTAGCCAGCGCCGACACGGCCGGCGTAGTTCCAGATGCTGATGAGAGAGACGAAGGTGTTGATGCTCTTCGCCGGGTACCCCAGCGACTGCCCGATCTGCGCCATGTTGTCGATCGCCGTCAGCGTGCCGCCGATACCGAACACCGACACGGCGAACAGCACCAGCATCTCCACGCTCACCAGCGCCTGCATGATGGAGTAGTCTTCCCCCAACGGCGGCGGCTTGAACATGCTGGTGATGCAGCCCATGCCGCACGACAACGACGATGACTTGTCGCCTTCCGCACTTGTCGGCTCTTCGACGGCGATGGCCGGAGGCTGCTGAAGCGACTGCTCGAGCTGGGAGGCGGCCTTGTACTCCTCCTTGATGACCACGCCGAGGGGGAGGAAGAGGATGAGGAGCAGCGCGGTGGCGCCGACGACGTACGCGGCGTGGGAGAATTTGGGCACCTGCTTCTGCACGACGATCATGACGAGCAGGTAGGTGGCGAGCGCGATAGAGATGTAGAGGAAGCAGAAGAAGGGCTTGCTGTTGGGCTCCTCGCCGTCGCGCCGCCGGCCGTAGGGCATGACGCGGATGGTGTGCACGAAGAAGATGTAGACGGCGGCGGGGAGCCAGGCGATGAGGAGGACGAGCGACTTTGCGTCGTCGCCGTAGATGGCGAGGTAGAGCTGCGTGTAGATGGCACCGCTGAGCCCGACGAAGCCTTTAAGCAGGCCGATGACGATGCCGCGGCTCTCCGGGAAGTTTTTGACGCAGGCGACGAGCGCGCCGGTGTTGGAGAAGGTGAGCGCGTTGGCGCCGACGCACATGTAGACGCACATGAGCCACACGGGCGGCGCCGCCGTGCGCTCCGTGAGGGCGAGGTAGATCATGAGGTAGCCCGCCAGGTTCATCCCGGCGCCGATGAGCAGCACGGCCCACGTCGGCGCCACCTGCTGCACCAGCCCGGACACCACGCCGACGTTGGTGCCGAGGTCCTTGAAAAAGCTCAGCATGTTGAGCTTCTGCTGGTTGTACCCCAGCGTCGACCGGAGCTCCTTGGAGTAGAGCGCGAAGATGTAGGTCGACCCCGACGCCGCCATCACCACCATCGACGCGAACACCACGAACCACCGGCTCCGCACCACCCGCGCCACAAACGCCGGCGTGCACATCGTCACCGCCGCACCATCTCGGCCGGCCATCTCTTCGATACCCTCCCTTCCTTCCCTCTTCGTGTAGCAATGGAGACAGATACAAACACCAAGTGTGAGCTTAGCTACCGTACTTATAGGCACGTGTGTACTGTTGACATTACTAGTAGTGTTCATGCAATGCAATGCACGCACTGGATATGATAGCTACAAGGTTGGAAAAATATGCCGACTGTGCAAGTTGATCTTTAGCTGGTATGGCAGTGGACTTCTGAGCTGGTTGGGGAGATTTGATTTGCTGGTAGTGCCATTTTTAGACCTTTCGTGTTAATTAATCACTAGCTAGCCCGTAGATTATTCTCAGCTCGAGAGAGGTGTGATTGAGTATAGAAGAATTGTGTGGGAATTCATGGCAGCTAAGGAGCGTGGACTAATCTTACTCCATCCAGCTCCAAAGATAAGCTGTTTTCAATATTGACATAGCTTCTAAGGTGCCATTTTGAGCATTATTTTTTGCCATAGAACATTGTTACAAATTAAAACAAATTTATATCATCAGAACTTGCATTTTTCAAGATGAATCCAGTAACGCTGATTTCATACGTGGCCAATATAAATCACATTTTATATGTCGATGATTGAACTTTAAAAAAATTTTATTGGCAAGGATTATAGCATGACTTATACTCTCTCTACGTCTAAAATTTAAAATATATGACATATTTCATATACCAATACAAAATAAGTGGGTTGTTCTCTCTATACACACTATTGCAGAATATGTCATCACAGACGGTTCAAAAACGCCATCACGGACGGTTTCGTGAGCCGTCTGAGTTTATGGGTCAATAATAATATGAGATCATCACAGACGGCTTTCGAACCGTCTGTGATGCAGTATTTCACATACGGTTTTAACTACAAATCGTCTGTGATAGTCTAATATCACAAACGGTTTGTAACTGAAACCGTCTGTGATATAAGACTTATATCACAGACTGTTTCAGCTACAAATCGTTTGTGATATTCTTTTCTATTCACAAATATATTTCTATTAGTTGGCGAGCCTCAGGAAATGCTAGCCAAGCCTTCTGAAACAAACATATCAATATAGTATATATACATCCAATTCACATCCATTCATTTCAGAAAGAAGAAATCTATTTCACAAATCAATTAACTAAAATGACATAAATTGTCCATCCATGAACAAATACATGTACACATGAATAATTAAGCTTAATCTTATTGCAGTAAAATTTGTTATACATTATGGAATTCCTCATCTTCTTTTATGACTTTAGACATAAGAAGCACACACACTATCCTCAAATCTCTGAGAGGTCAGACTGTTCCAACAGAGTTGTAGCGATGGACAGGACCTGTCAGTAGGAAGATCAATATCGTGCATACATATGTAAATTGATAAGTACGAAATAATTATCGCAAGATTGACAAATTAATCTGAGGATCAATATTGATCTTCACGGATTCGATGAGTAGTTGCATGTTGTGGCAAACATAGAATCCACAGATGTTGCTCAGTGGCTGCTGGTGGCACTGCAAAAATAGAATTTTTTAGTTTGACAAGCATTACTATGAAGTATTATATAGGATTAATGTATACAAGCGAATACCAAGAAATGTAGATAGTGTCGCAGGGAGTTCATCCTTTTGGATTTCCATACCTTTGCAACGTATGTAGCGAACGACCTACGTGAGTCCAAGAAGATAGCCGTAGTCATGGGAAGGAAAGACTACAATAGAGTTATCCATGGAGGAAATGTATTTAACTGTCGATTAATTGTTGGACAACTGTGAAGTCTGTTTTGGCTCTCTTTAGGGAATCAAGGTCTATTAGCTTGTGTCGTTTTGGTATAATTATAATTAAAATCCAATAGAACCTACACATGTATTCATGACCATTAAACCTAAGTTCATGTTGCTTATAAAATACAAATCAACAAGTATAGCCATTAGTACAACACTTACCTCTGGTTGTAGGGCATAAGTATGAATTCTTTGTGGTGGTAAGCCTCCAATTCATCTGTGATGTAATTCTTGACGAATGATGCATTCTCATTGATAGTATCAATGACGACTAAGCGTGGGTCGAGAAAACCAATCAGTGATTTCGTTACTCTGGCTTTAGTCACCATGTATCTACACCCACAAAAGTAATGAGTTATATATGATATTTATTGGTATTACATGAACATAGACCGTGATTGTACACACTTACAGTGCCTAGCATCGAATGAGTGAGTTGTCGAGGGCGTTAAGTCTGTAGAGATCGAATAAGTCCTTCAAAGTCACCGTGAAGACACAGTTATGAATTTTGTGTTGAAAATGATCCGACGTGAACTTGACGGTGAAATCCGAGCGCCGTTGTTCCTCCGGCTCGTTGGCCTGTTCCATGTATACAGTCGTTCAGACATGCATGTATTCTTTCTACTTTCATTCCCAATAGACAAAGAACCTTCTTGCCTTTGTACGTGGTTTTGGGCAACTCGTTTCCCCCAGAAGCATGTCCGCTAAAAGACCTAATATTGCCGTGAAACTTTGTCGGACTAACCATTGCTTGCATTCAATTTCAGCAGTTCAAGCACGATTGACAACCTCGTGTATTTTTTACTTGCAGCACGTGAACAAATGCTTCTCCGGGTCCTCCATCAAGCTCTGGAATTTAACATACTCTCTCTCATCATAGCCCCCTTATGCATCATGAAACATCTAATCCAGATTGTCACCATGCAACATATCTGAATCAGAACCATAATCGACATCATTCGGCGGCATATCATTGACTTTGTCAGCGATATCATTATTACTATCTTCCTGTGTATTCTGCTCTTCACCATGACTGGTCCAACACGTATACCTATTTTTGAAACCCCTTCGAATCAAGTGTGCTCCAATCTGCGCTCGGTTCTTAAACATTTTTAGATTATCACTGTCAATGCATGGATAGTACATATATTCCACCCCCTTATTCAACATATCTTCCTCAGCGGCTCTTATAAAAGCAGACATGCCATTAATGTACTCTTTACTCACACGGTTCCAAGCGTACATCCAGCTTCGGTCTTGCGTTACGCATATAATTAACAGTTTAGCAAGAATAATTAATTAAATTAAATTAAGTAGAAATAAACTATGAATTGACTAAGCCCTAAACCATGCTAGATGTAAATAAACTTCTCTTTAGATCTAAATCTATGGTTAATAAACTACCTATGGTTAATAAACTTCTCTTTATATGGAAATAAACTTCTCTCTAGATCAAGCTAGCTTGATTTATACAATCTTCAATTCTTCTTTCACCAAAAGTTATAGATATAAATTATAATACAATTAGAAATAAATTACTAACCATAGGTAGTCAAGAAATGAATGGATCTACAATCACTCTTGCCAAAAAGTCCCCTTTCACCAAATCGCCGCCTCAAAGCCCCTGCCTCCAGCTCTAGCAACAGCTAGATCTAGAATTTAAGACAGAGGGTCGACGGGTCTGCGCGCAGTTAATATAGTGAAATTATCACAGATGATTTTTAATACAAACCGTCTGTGATAAAAATAGTCTATGATGTATCACAGACGGTTTACAAACCGTTTGTGATATTTGGCAATATCACAGACGGTAAGAACCGTCTGTGATATAAGAACCGTCTGTGATATTATCTTTTCGTTGATGGTTTTTCGCGCTGGTAGCAATACATACGATCTCTAAACTAAACCCGTCTGTGCTTGTATTTAACACTGACGGTTTTGAGGAACCATCAGTGATGTACCGTCTAATATTAGGTTTTTTGTAGTAGTGACCCCTAATAAAAATCTAGTTTTACTTTTTATTCTCTATATGTATACGTTGAATATAATACTTAGAGATAGCCAATATGGATAATCTAGTTAACTTTTTGTGTCTTTCTGCCTATGCGTAAAACAAAATTCGCTTTTGGACGGAGGGAGTATTTACAGTCTGAGAGTGCAACTCATAAAGCCTGGTTTTTGGAATCAAGAATTTTGCTTGAATTATGCGGGATTTACTATGTTTCTAGTAAATTATTGCGTTGCAAATAGGCAGTAAATATTTTCGGCTCGAGAGGTGCGAATAGAGTCATTTAGGAAGCAATGGCAGCTATAGCTAAGGAGTAAGGACTAATTAATATAACCTTACGTTCAAAAGCATGTACATGATTAGTTTAAGCAATGCAAGTTGCACACTCCAACGATTAAGGAATAGAATATCGAGAGAGAATGAATGCTTCAAGATACGACTAGGGTTTTTTGATCTCATAGTTTATGTTCCGTGCCTTGCATGATGGAGTGATTCCATGGGTTTTTAGTCTGGCCAGGATCCTTCCGCTTGATTCTCGTTGACTTGGGGAGGCCCGTGCCTGGACTAAATTGACAGCACGATTACGATTTTGTAGCTAGGTAGGAGCGAAGGACCCGGATTCGCGGTAGTTGTAAGCCATCGGCACACGGTCTATGGTATTATGCAGTTGCTATCTGGACCATCCGATGCGCAATCGATGGATGGATTGTCAAAGGTAGACAAATAATGTTGCCATCATTATGCGTATTATTCTATATGCTTGAATCCGATCTACTGGTGTTGTTTTCTGGACCGTCCGATGAACAACCGATGGGGTTAATTATGATATGAGACAAATAATGTTGCCGGCATTATGTGTATTATTCTATACATTCAAAGATCCCATAGATCAGTGTATAATCCGATATTTCAGATAGCACACTTAGGAGATGAGCGATGGAAAATAGAGGGATATGGCAGATTGCTTTTTATATACGAGATGTTTGAGAAATTTCAGGAACAGATACTTGCAGCGAGAGATCATTGTGATATTCTTTTATTTCACAAAACGGCAATGATTGACAGGATGTGTTGATTGTACCCATCAGCGACAATTCCATTAAGGTTAGAGAAGTCTATTGTGACACAACCACCGCAATAACCAAATGCTCGTATATGCTATTTGAGTCTAAAAGAATCCCATACCGCCATATGATACATATTTGGAGGGGTGCAAGGTTAAGAGAGATATCGAGCCACTATGTCCGAAAAAATAGGCGGAAAACTACAAAAGGTAATATCGGTTCAGTACACTGTGTCCTCTTTTTCCATTTTTTACTAAACTTCCTAAACCATTTCTAATAGCCTTTTTGTAGGGAGAATGTTTACAATACTGAAGACAACTTACTACTGGACAGACCCACTGACTCTATTGATGCAACGAAAAGAAGGAAGATTTGTATTGCTCGCAACAAGATGGAAGATCGCATTCAAATTGCTAAAAATTTGGATGAGGGCATTGACTTTCTACTAACGAGTTTGGACGATATTGATGCACCATTGTCCCATTTGATTCCCGCTGCCTTGTATACTAGACTAGAAGAACATAAGGTTTTTATTGGTTACACCATTCCATCTGAGATTACGATCCACCTATCTACTGACATTAGTACGAAGGAGAGATGTAAGAGGAAATTGGGACATAGGAATAACAAAAAGAACAATGAAGGGGGCAGGAAAAGAAGCAATGAAAGTTGCACGCTCTAACGATTAAGGAATAGAATATCGAGAGAGAATGCAGGCTTCAAGATACGACTAGGGTTTGTTGATCATAGTTTATGTTCCGTGCCTTGCATGATGGAGTGATTCCATGGGGTTTTAGTCTGGCCAGGTATATATCCTAGCTTCCACCTGATTCTCGTTGACTTGGGGAGGCGGCGAGGCGCGCGTGTCTTGACTCACTGATAGAGCTGGGACTTGGGCCGTGCTTTTTTGGGCTAGCCCGAAGCACGGTCGGCACGACACGGTCCAAGCACGGCCTGGCCCGACACGTGGCGGGCCGTGCCGGCACGGCACGAACGGTGGGCCGGGCCGGACCTCAAAAACCGGCATGGTGGGCGGCACGGCACAGCACGGTAGATCGGGCTGTGCTTGGGCCGGCACGGCACGACGGGCTCGGGCGGGTACGGACGGGTCGGTGTCGAGCTTGGAGAAGATGAAGACGCAAAAGATGACAATCACACAAGTAACTAAGCAAGCATACTGCATACATACCAACACACATGCAAACATACACACTAACACACATGACGCTGGCCGCAACGCGTTGAGCTCGGGATCTTGCTGTGCCGCCGGCCGCAACGCCGTCGCTCGGGGAGGAGGGAGGCGGCCGAGCCGCCGGGGAAGGTCGGGGAAGGCCGAAGGAGCCGGGCGGCGGGGTGCGGCCATGTGGGAGGGAGGTCGAGGAAGGCCGAAGGAGCCGAGCGACGGGTACGAGAGAAAAGAAAATGACGACCGTCGCCACCGCCTTCGCGTATAGTAATTTTGAGCTGGGCTTGGGCTGGCACAGCACGAACGCTGGCACGATGGGCTTTGGGCCGTGCTTAGGCCTTGTCAGAGGCGACGCGGGCCGGCACGGCACGGCACGATGAGATGACTAGGCCGAGCCGGCACGGCACGAAGCGGCACGAAGCACGATGGGTCCCAGCTCTACTCACTGACAACAGTACGATTACGATTTTGTAGGTAGGAGCTAGCGAAAGACCGGATTCACGGTAGTTGTAAGACATCGGCACACGGTCTATGGTATCATGCAGTTGCTATCTCGACCGTCTGATGAACAACCGATGGATGGATTGTCAAAGGTAGATAAATTTCGTTGTCAGCATTATGCGTATTATTCTATATATTTGAAGATCCGATCGACTGGATGTTGTTATCTGGACCGTCCGATGAACAGCCGATGGGGTTAATTGTGATATGAGACAAATAATGTTGCCAGCATTATAAATACTATTCTATACATTCAAAGATCCCATCGATCAGTGTATTATTCTATACGTATGAGCGGTGGGCTGGTGGCTGCTAAGGACCACCATGCATCATTCGGATCTGGACCGATTGAGACGAAATTTTTGATGAATTAATCAGGTCAGTTTCTACCGTACCAACATTACAGAGAGAAAATCAGAATTTTGGACGCTTTTAGTACTGTTGCTCCCGTTAATTCCCGAAGTAGCTCTCTGCGAAAACAAATTCCCGATCTAGCCCCCTGCCGACCGCACGATTCACCCGGCGCCGACACGTGGAAGTCGTGCGGCCGGCGAGCGCACGACACCGAGGTCGTGCGGTCGGCGACCGCACGACTCGGTTGAGTACTGTAGCACACCGAGTGCGTTAATGGCCACCGGTCACGAGGTGTCGCCAGCCGCTGTGTCACTCACGCAAAGATGAGATGAGATCCAATCATGTGGACACAGGACGAGCGTCTCTCTCTCCAGTACATTTTTAGAATATAATCTCTCTCTCTCCAGTACATTTTTAGAATATAACTAAGCATACCCGCAGCGTGCTGGTAAATTTTGCTTTCTTGTTTAGTATTCAGATGTTTGCATCTGTGTTATGCTTATGCAAGATTGATCGAGTCGATGCGGTCGCCGACCGCACGACCTCGGTGTCGTCGCCGCCGCGCATGACTTTCACGTGTCGGCACCGGGTGAATCGTGCGGTCGGCAGGGGGCCAGATCGGGAATTTGTTTTCGCAGGTGGCTACTTTGGGAATTAACGGAAGCAACAGTGCTAAAAGCGTCCAAAAGTCAGAAAATCGATCCAAAGTGTTAGTTCTTGATCTAACGCCAGTGGAAGATTAATGACATGGCCCTGTAGCACTGTGCTATTACTTTTATTGCAAGAGTATATGTGACAAGTGTTGGGAGAAAAGTGAGAGAAAAGGTAGTCTTTTTATTCTGATCTTGTACATGTATATATACATGAAGAGGGGGGCAATAAAGTAAGAGGTGTCGATTAAAACTGCTTTTGTACATTGGGCATAATCATTTGTGCGAGTTGTTGTTTTGTGTCACAGCACTCCCCCTTGACCAATGTGTCTTCATATGATCACCTTGATTTATCACCTCGGAAAAACTCCTCCAAAACCCTGTAGGGAAAAATATAAGGAGAACCGATAGAGTAGATATGCCATGAAAAACTCCTTTAAAACCCTGTAGGAAAATTTAAGGAGAAAATGATATGACATATATTTGATTATATCTCCTAAAAAACCCATATGGGGAAAAGAGATATATGATTACGTTGTCATATTGCCTCATTAAAAATCTTGATGAGAAACCTTAGAGGGAAAACTCATAAAGGGAAAAGAGTACAATATTTGTATTGAACGGGTTAAGTCTTAGGAGATTTCTCCCCCTGACGTCTACAAATCACGTAGTCTTCGCATACCAATTCCATGAACACATTTCTGGAATGTGCAATTTGGTAATGACTTGGTGAATAAGTCTGCAAGATTATTACAAGACTTAGTTTGCAGAATATTTATTTCCCCACTCTCTTGCAATTCATGTGAGTAAAATAGTTTAGGTGCAATATGTTTTGTGATATTGCTCTTTATGTAACCCGTTTGCATTTGAACAACGCAAGCAGCATTATCTTCATGGATAATGGTAGGTGATGTAATTGCACCTATACCACATGACTGTTGTATGTGGTTAATCATTCTGCGAAGCCATACACATTCACGTGATGCTTTATATAATGCAATGGCTGTTCCACCGTGTAAAAATACGAAGCCTGTTTGAGATCTGGCATTATGGGGATCTGATAAATAGCCAGCATCTGTATATCCTATTAAATCCATATTTTTATTCTTTTGGAAGAATAGACCGAGATCTTTAGTGCCTTGAAGATATCTAAAGATATTCTTCACTCCTACCCAATGTCTTTTGGTTGGAGTAGCGCTATATCTAGCAAGTAGATTTACCGCAAATGTAATATCTGGCCGGGTGCAATTTGCAAGGTACATAAGCGCTCCAATGGCACTGAGATATGGAACCTCGGGTCCCAATAGCTCTTCATTGTCATCTCGGAGTCTAAATGGATCTTTATCCCTGTCGAGAGATCGAACAACCATGTGGGTTTTCGATGGATATGATTTGTCCATATTGAATTTCTCCAATATTTTCTGGACATAGGCTGATTGATGCACTAGAATGCCTGTATGAAGGTGCTCAAGTTGTATACCTAAGCAAAATTTGGTTTTACCCAAATCCTTTATTTCAAATTCCGTCTTAAGATGATTACGTGCTTCATCTATATCTTGTGTGTTACCAATGATATTAAGATCATCAACGTACACACATATAATGCAAAATCCTGTTGAAGATCTTTTGATGAAGACGCATGGGCAATCATCATTGTTGGAGTATCCCTTTTTGGTTAGGAACTCACTTAGTTGGTTGTACCACATTCTACCCGACTGTTTCAAGCCGTATAAAGACTTGTTTAACTTTACACAATACATATTGCGATTTATGTCAGATTCGTAATTGAAATTCCATCAGGAACTTTCATGTATATTTCCGAATCAAGTGACCCATAAAGGTATGCTGTCACTACATCCATCAACTGAAAAGATAGATGATTTTGTACTGCTACTTGTTTGCCATATCCGTTATTTTTGGTTAAGAGGAGATATTCCTCTTTGTTGTCATTTTGGGTTTCAACATGGAAACCATTCTGACGGATATCTCTATAACTAAGTAGGGTACGTGTTGAATCAGGATACAAGAGTGCATTCTCAATTTCTAATTGTGTACCCATAGGGAGAGTGATAGAGGCGCCACCAGAGCCTACTATCGTTGCATCGCGTCCAGCGATTGTTAAAACATTTCCTTTCCTCCTAGTAAGAGTTAGGAAATATTTTGTGTCCCTAAATATAGAGTTTGTGGTACCACTATCCACAAGGCAAAATTCCTCCTCCATTGGATCGACTCCAAAAATCTATATACACAAAAAGAAGAATTGAATGAAATTCTTAAAATAGTATATATAGAAACATACAAACTTTATTATACAATACCGAATATGTTCGATATATGATTGTAGCATACAAGCTTACAATATAGATGACAACATTATTTATATTACAACACTATAGTACTTAATTGCTATGAGACCAGGAGTCTAATTGAGATCTCCAAACATGTCTTGAGAATGAAATTCTTCAAGTGTGTCCTCGGTGCACATGAGATCATCCTTCTTTGTAGAAGCACATGTGTCTTTGAGTTCTTGAATGAACTTTTGAGAACATCCGGCTTCATCATTGTTGGATGTGAGATTGAAGTGTGTTCATATCTTTCTCTTGCCTTTAGCCAAAGACCGGAGGTAGAGGTTCACAAGATGCTTCGAGGTGCGGCATTTCTTGGTAGGATAGTTGAAGCAACCACACTTTTGACAAATTTCGCTTTTGTCAATTCTCTTACCGTGCCTTTACCTTTCTTGAATCCACTTGGTTTTTGCTTCTTGTTGCGGTTGTGTTTACCTTTAAAGTTCTTTGAATGGTGTTTTGAACCATTGAACTTGGTGTAATTTTGATTAGCATAAACTTCAGGAAGTGGAGCAGCCCCAATGGGACGTTGCTGATTGTTCTTTAAAAGAAGTTCAGCATGCTTCTCGGCCTGAAGTATAGTATGCATAAGATCAAAATAAGTTTGGTAATTTGCAGCACGCCATTGCTTCTGTAGGACCCTATCAGATGGGAACATAGTAGAGAGAGTCTTCTCTATTTTGTCCGCATCCGTTGGTTCCTTTTCACAAACCGCAATTTGGAGCAAATAGAATGAAGGGCATGATTATAGTCTCCAACAGCTTTTGAAGTCTTGAGTCTAAGATGTGCCCATTCATGATTAGCCTCGTAAGATAACAACTTCTCATTGCTCATATCTATTTTGAGGGCTAACCATAATGTGAGTGGATTTTCCTCATACAGATATTCAGCCTTCAAATCTGGATGTATGTGATTCCGTATTGTGCTCAAAGCGAAATATTTCACAATATCCGGAGGATTTTTATCCGCTGGAGGATCAAATATAACCCTTTTCAACCCACGTGTGGTGAGGTTGATCTTTAAGTCCATAGCCCATGTAGGGTAGTTGTTATCATCGATAGCGAGTGGCTCAAAATCTTTGGTAGCCATTAATACCTACATGAAACTACACCATAAATGATTAATTTACATGAGGTAAATTAATGGGTATGGTAATGTTGTAATAAACTGCAAAATATGTGGAAAACAATATGAGTATTGTAATCCGAATGAATATATACCCAAATTAAATATAACATATGGTTATATTTATTATACCGTGTAATCACAATATTGATGATGAACACCAATTTATTGTATGGCATAGCGTACAAATAAATATAGCAAAGTGCCATAAATTGTGATTTTATGATATATATATATGGTAGGTATAATATTTTGCAAAAATTCCATTTTATTAAGTACAATGGTACTCACTAAATGGGAATTTTTAAATTTAAATTTGCTAAGATAGCAAATTTAAATATGGTCGCAATTAATATTGTAAATAAAATTGCAATAAAATAATAATCCTACATATGTAAAAATTATATAAATGTGAATGCACATTTATATAAATATTTACATTATTTTCAGATCCTGTAGGGACTGAATTGCAAACTTTAAACAGTACAAAATGACGAGTGCAATTATAAATAAGTACAAGGACTATACTGCAAAATATACAAAAAGGAAATTTATTTAAAAGAAAATCTGCATTTTCCGTGAACTAGAGGGGGAAAAATGCAAATTTTCGGAAACTTGGGCTGAGGCCCATTCAGCCTTTTGGCCCATGAGGGGAGGTGGAGTTTATTGGGCCAAAAGCCCATTTATTTTTGCATGCTATATATATGAGGGGGGAGTTAGGGTTGAAACCCTAACTCCCCAAACCGCCGCCGCCAGCCCTTGGGCGCCGCCGCCGCCGCTGCCGCCGCCGCCGCCGCCGCCGCCGCCGCCGCCGCCGCCGCCGGCCAGTCGCCGCCACGCCGCCGCCGCAACGCCGCCGCCATCGCTTTGCCGTGGTGCCGCCACGTCGTCGGGCTTTTCCGCCGCGTCGCCGCCGCCTCCGCCGCCACGCCGCCGGACCGCGCTGCGCCGGGTTGCGCTGAGGCCACGCCGAGGGCTGTGGCGGGGCTCGCTCGCAGCTGCATCGCCGTCGGCCGGTCCACCGCGACGCTGCCGCCTTTTTGGTGCCGAGCCGCGGCCAGTGCGAGAACGAACCGCCGCCGCTGCGGCCGCCGCTTCTGCTGCCGCGCCGCCGCCAGGAGTCGCCGTCGCGCCGCCATGCCGGGCCGTGTCGAGCGCCGTCTTGCGCCGCCCGGCCGCGCTCGCCGGCCACGCCGCCGCGCTGAAGCGCCGTCTTCCCTGCCCGGCGCGTCGTCGCCACCACGCCGCGCTGAAGCGCCGGCGGATCTGGCTTGCTCCCTTTTTGTTTGATTTTATGTGGATGAAAATGCATCCTCTGGGGAGAATGCATGTGTGGGGGTAGGGGTGCAGATCCAGAGGCCGGGACGGCGATTAGCCGCTGCGGAGGCGTGCGCCGGTCGCCGGTAAGGTCCATAGCGTGGAGCCTTTGCCGGTGCAAAAACTCCATGCTTCACCCATGGACGACGACGATCCGGCCGTGAGCCATGGCCGGTGGCGATGATGGTGGTCGTCGGGCGTGGTGGTGGAGGCTCCTCATGGAGAGGGGCAAGAAGAACATGCAAGTTCTTGTGCAGGGAATCAACTAAAGCGAGGATCTGCAGAAAAGCGTTTTTGTGATTGTCACAAAGGGTCATTACCTCTTGTTTCTTTCTCTGTTTCACTTGTGTGAGAACAGCGTGCTGATAACGTATTGTAAGAGTATATGTGACAAGTGTTGGGAGAAAAGTGATTGAGAGAAAAGGTAGTCTTTATTCTGATCTTGTACATGTATATATACATGAAGAAGGGGTGGCAATAAAGTAAGAGGTGTCAGTTACAAAAACTGTTTTGTACATTGGGCATAACTGTTGTGCAGTTGTTGTTTTGTGTCACAACAACTTTCTTCTCTTAAGTAAGGATCCGAACCCGGCCAATCGCTAAGGTACATGCATGCATGATGATTCAGATTGTCTTCAAGCAAAAAAAAAATGCTGATTCAAATTTGATGGCTGCTATGGTTTATTCTTCAGCTCTGATTAAAACATTCATGATCGTCCTGTGAGATCCAGCAGGGGTATTGGAACCGTGACTTTTTTTTTAATGTAGTATAGATTATATGATGAAAATCATGTGTAGCTGGGACAGTACAAGTATATAGAACAAGTCCTAAGGAGTTTATTCGCCGAAGAAAGTGGAGGAAGCCACCTTCCTTAATCACCTAAGAGCTGGCCAAATTGGTGGGGGCGCAGGAGGGAGGGGACTGTTGATCCAAAATTTACATTTGGAACACCCTTTGATTTTATCGTACTATTTCTTATATCAGTAATAGTACTCACAGATATAACATTGAATCATTTTATACATTGTATGAACCATATCAAACACTTATATTACAGATTAGAGTTTAATACCCATAACGGGTTGAGTTTACATAACGAACCGATTAGGTCAAATGTTGACATTATAAAAGCTGAAGCGAAAGCAAACAACAAAAAGGTGAGGCCACACCTGTAATACCCCGGAAATTATCTTATTAATTGTTTAATTATTAGAGAGAGGGACTTAAGTGAAAAGATTAATATTAAAAGAGTTTTGGGGGGGTTTTCTGGAAAGTTAAGACAACCTGGGTTTGGGCTTGGCCTGTGGGATTTTCTAGGCCCAAGAGGGAGGGAGGCCACCACTTAAAACCCCGGCAGCCCTCCACCCTTGCGCCCACCCTGCGCCTCCATCCCAGCCGCCGCCTCCCTGTCTTTGCCGCGCCCACGCCGCGGCCGTGGCGCCCGGCCGCCCGGCGCCCGCCGCCGTGGCGCCCTGCCGCGCCGCTCCTCCGTGCCGTGTCGTCGTCCTCGCTGCGCCATGGTGCCTCCGTCTTCGCCGCCGCCTTCGCCGTCGTCGTCTTGTTCCCGGGCGCCGCCGCCGACGTTCGCCGCTATACCGCGTGGATCCGGAGGAAGGAGAGGAGGAGATCGCGAGCGTGTTTGTCGCCGTGTTCGCCGTGTTCGCCGACGTGTTCGTCATCGTGTCGCCAAGGGTAACCCTGTTAGTCCTCTAGATGAGTTTTAATCGAGTTAGATTTCGTCGGTTTTCGGACCGTGTGATGCTTTGGGTTAATCGGCTGTTCTGGGTTTTCATGAAGAGGTGCTCATACCGAAGCGCTAGCCATGAGAAGGGCAAGAAGAGGCACTCCTACAATGACAACAAATGCTATAGCAACATCCGTTGCTATGGGTGTGATGAGAAGGGGCACATTGCCTCTCATTGCCCTACGAAGAAGGATGACAAGGGCAAGTCATCCAAGAAGAATGACTTCAACGGTAAAAAGAAGCTTTTCAAGAAGCTTCAAAAGGATTGCAAGAATGAAGCCTACATTGGAGTGTGGGATTCTGATGAGGAGTACAACAACTCCGACTCAAGTGAGGATGAGTCTTCTAAGAAAAAGGGACTTATCGGCATTGCCATCAAGGAGGCTCCATCCCTCTTCTCATCTCCTACATGACTCACGGCGAAAAGAGAAAAGGTAAAATCCTTATATGACGAAGAACCTACTTATGATGAGTTTATGGACATGCTAGTAGAATTAAATGAATATCTGTAACAGCTCGGGTTTTTATTTAAAAAATAATAATAATAGTAAAAATAATTTAAAATAAAAATAAGTGATTCTGTTGCTTGAGTTTTAATTTTGATTTGCCCTGATTTTCTGCTTTTAAAAAGGCTGGATTTGAAAAATAGTTTAAGTAAAAAACCCAAAAATATTATTAAATAAAAAGATATTTTGATCTTCTATAAAAAATACTAATTCAAATTAATTATTTGGTTTTTTGTGTTTTTCTAGAGTTTTAAATCTATTATTTTAAGTATAAAAATATTATTCCAAATTAAGTTGGAAATACTTTATATAAGTCCAAAACATCTCCAGAAACTTCTGTGAATTTTTTTTGGAATTTAGTTCATATTTTTATGAACCTATATGGATTTTTTAGTGTTTTCTGAAAATAAAAAATCTCCACCTTCCCTCCACATGACGCGTGGATGTCTAGGATGCACCCACTTCGCCGCCCGACCCCATCTGACCGTCCCAGCTCATCCTACCTTCCCCCTCTCTTCGCTCGACGTGTGTGCGGATCAGATCAACCCACGTCGATGGCCGAGCCATCCCCACAGCTCCCGCACCACCCTCTCCCCATGCGACACGTGGATGGCCCAGATCTGCCCATGTTGTATTCCAACCCATCTCCCCTGTCCACCCCTCTTTTCTTCCCTGGCCACCGGATCTCCTCCCCTTCCCCGTGGCGAAATCTCTGCCGCCTGCACCTCCGCTCCCTCCCTTTCTCTCGCTGTCGACCGGGCCCACCGGTCAGACGCTCCCCTTCCTCTCCCTTCTTCTTCCTTCTCGCGCCACACGGTTGCCTCCGCCATTTCCGCCGCTCCTCCCACCCCTTCCCTTCTCGCCCACGAGGCAGTTGCTGCCTTCCTTACCTCCCCCGCAAGACCGCTCCCAGATCCCCCAAATCCCGCGTCGAATCCCCAGCCGTTTTCTCCATTCCCTCCGCAACCGCCGTGCATCCCCTAATTCTCCAGTGAGAAATTGCCCACGCCGTGCCCCTCCTCTCCAATATATAAACCCTCCCCGGGCACCCTCTACCCTCGCACCACCTCCCTCCGCCCTCCCTTCCCCCTCACGAGCGCTACACCGCCCCGCACTGTGGTCCTACATCTTCGCCGTAGCCCCCACTTCGGCGAGGAATTTTGGCCTCCTCGGTCTGCCTCGTACCACGCCACCTCTGTCATCGCCTTCGTCGGGCCCGTGCGCACCTCTTCCGCCCCTCCGCCGAGCCAGGTCACCGCCGGAGAGCCCTCGCCGCCAGCACCCGAGCGCTGTTGCCACCAAGTCTCGTCGCCGACCATCCTCCAGCCACCCTCGATTAAACCCTCCCACACCCCCGAGTTCTCCTCGCTCTTCTCTCCATTTTGCGCCGTTCGCCAGCCGCCGCCGTGCGCCGGAGCTCCGGCGAGCCTTGGTCCCCGAGCGCGGCCACCGACCTGCGAGCCACGTCGGCAGCCCGGCTTCCGTGGCACACCACATGGCACACCGTTGCTGAACGACCACGATAGGTCAAGCGCGGTCAAAAATGATCACGGCTGAATGATCGCTGCTGAACGACCACGATAGTTCAAGCGCAGTCAAAATGATCTCAGCAACTGGAGTAACACGCTAAGTTAGATCAACATTGGATGCTATGGATTTTAATGTCTTTCCGCACGCAGAGGGGGTGCCCATGTGAAAGCTTCAGCCTAGCATAGTATCAACCTTAATTGATAGATAGCTACATGTGAAAGTATGTGATATGTCGATGTTGTCCTGATCTTTCGATTTGAAGGATAATTTTGATTGGATGATGATCAACTCTCACGATCCAGGCTACGAACACAACACGCACGAACCAAGTAATCGCTGAATTAATCACCAAGTTCTTATCAACCATGCCAAAGACACGATTGACCTGACCACGAAGGTCTATTCCTGCATGCAACCGAAGAACACGCAAGAACAAGATAACAAGCAATCTGAATATTGCAAATATTTATATTGAGTTCAGAAAGGTGGAATTTCGTTTGCTCAGTTTTTCCATTGTGAAAATTCTTGTTCTCTGAAAATTACTAGATATAAAAGTTACATAAGGACAGTTGAGGTTCTGTAACACGAATTTGTTGGTCTAGTTGACACAAGAAACAACGTGGAGTTTGCACATGGGGCTAAACTAATCTAAACAAAATCTAACCCTAAATACTATGAATATAAGGCTTATATAACCCCTTGAGACGTCCACAAGGTCCCCAAATTGAGTACAACTCAATCCGACATTGTATTAAACTCAAACTCATACAAAAAGGAAACACTGATTTTTCCACAGTCACATTGTTTTGGATATTGCGGCACGACCAGAAGGGTTCTGAAGCTGGGGACTTACCCATTGGATGGGCATTGAAATAATATTTCAAACAAGCCCAAGAACACTTGAATCAGACTCCGTTTGTGAAAGTTATGGCTGTTTTACTACAGGCCTGTCGGGCTGTCCCGAACAGAATCCGAATTGAGTTCTGAGTTGATTCCGAGTTTGATTTCGGTTGGGCTTGAGGAAATTCCGAATTGGTCTTGGAAATCTCATCCAAAACATGGGCTTTGTGTTCTTAGACCTCTACCCTTTTGCACTCCCACTGTATGGGCTTCTCCTTGACTTTCTTCTTCCATGTTCTTCTCCATTGCTTTGACGCCAACATCCCTCTCGGTTCGAAAGTATTCCATTTGTCAAACCTAAGAATGAACAAAGTAGTGACATGAGGTAGTATTCTATTCTCATGAATAACATTGGTAGTAATAGATAGAAACGAATTCACCTTTCGTTCAAGCTTGATATTGTATGCTATAGTTGTATGAGTTTGTGGCATGGTCACATCAACCTCCCCTTCTTGACATAAAACCATCCACAATTTTAATAAATATGTAGCCTCACGTATTGCATGATCTTGATCATAAATCTCGGTATATAACAATAGACGCAACAAACTCTCATTATGTAATATCATAAGTTCTTTATCAAATAAAGTGAAACCTGTTTGAAACGAACTCACCTGATAATTTAAGTGATGCATAGGAGCTCTTGTAATTAGAACAAAAAGTATAACAAATATGGTTGTATCCATAGGGTACATGTTCTCATCAGTATGATAGAGAAGGAGAATTTGCATGGCCCATGCATGTACGTCATGCATACTAATCCATGTATAAACTTATTACTTCTTGGTGTTAACCCTTCATTAGTGCGTGGATGCTTGCGCATTCAATGGCGTCGTGTCCTTTCCTTCAACTGAGGTCAACGGCATATGGCATCGCAATAACCTGCGGTTGACAGACTGTGAAGGTGCCACCTACAGCAGTTGGCGGTGGCAACTTCCATTACTCAGATGGCCTGGCCCGCGCATGATTGCCGGCCATTGGCATCGTTGCATTGGTACTTGCACGTGCAGCGCATCTAGGTCTGTAGCAGCCACAACAGGCACATATGCATGTGAGGTTGTTATCTCCATGTCTATAGGTTGAAGAAGGCTCCAAGCCGAGTTTGGCATCCTCGAGAGTGTGCACGATGGCCCCAACGGATACACCAGTATTAAGTGCAGAGTTCAGGCGCAAATGGTGAGAGCGGCGGTGACCTTGACGACATGGTCATAGACCATCCGGCAGCGACTCTGTGTCAAGTCGTCAGATTGACAACGTCCTCAGGCTACAAATGTCGGTGTCGAATGGAGCAGCTTCGGTTGTGCCGATGATGATGATGGCTATGAAGACCTCAATGACACGACCATGGACTGCGCACCGATGAACTCCGATGGTGTATGATAACTGACGACCCAAGGACGGAACCTGACGTGCACACACGGTGGCCAAAAACACACACGAACACCTCTGCTCCAACTCAAGAAACACGAGTTTGCATTGCATCAATCCGCTGCCTAATAGACTCTGATTACAAGTTTACAGGCTAAAACTACCCGACTCTTTCGGCCACGATCTCTATGACTCGCACACTCCCCTCTACCCGTACGACTTGCTCTACTAACCAACACACTCGATTTAGTGGACACGACCAGTCACATGCAGACTAACTGCTATCTAGCCCAGTCTACGACCGCACACAATCCTTTGGGTCCTCTTTGGGCTCTCCTTCAAGTCCTTCAACCATGTCTTGTCGACCACGATGCCTCGACCATGCCTCACGACCACGACTGCTCGATGCCTTCGACCATGGTGCCTTCGACTGCTTCATTGAGCACATCTTTGACCATGACTTCTTCGATCGCTTCACCGACCATCCTTGTCGACCAGTATCTCCAACCACACAGGTCTTCTAAGCACCGATCGGTTCACTATAGCTTACGAGTACCGACCATGACCACAGTGCAACTCGACTTACAACTGTGACTTCTATGACTATTGTGCCATGACCACTGTAGCACGACTACTGCTATAGTACTTCTCCGACTACCGACTGCATCGACTTATGACTATGACCACTGCACAGTTCGACTTAAGACTACGACCACTACGTAGTTCAACCTACGACTACGACCACTGCGCAGTTCGACTTATGACTACGACCACGCAGTACTCAGCACGCGAGTACGATCACACAGCACTCAACACACAAGTACTTGACACGGCTATGCAATACTCGAACACACCGAGTACGCTACATACGACCACTAACGACAACACAACAAGATTAGTTCCAACAATCACCCTCCTAATCTTGTTGCCATTATTCTAGAGTACCTTCACTCCGACCTTCAGAGCAGCGGCAGTTCGTCATCAGCATCAGCCACCACGACATCCACCTCCTCCTTCTTTGGCTTGCGGCACTCACTGGCAAAGTGCCCTCGTATGCTACAGTTGTAGCACTTCACCTTCTTCTTGTTGGACCTCCGCTCACTGGTCTGTGAGGAGTTGTTGCCCTCATCGTTGTCGTTGTCCTCGTGGTTGTTCCAACGACCATGACCATCTTTGACGCGGCCACCACCACGATCACGAATCTTCCTCGCACCGCTGCTTGACCCTCATTCTTCCTCCTGTTGAGAGTCTCCCACTACGTTGTAACACCCCAGGATCCACAATACCCTGGGATGTTACTAAAACTGCTCTCAACTAGCCAATTTACAAGATAAATTAAACTGGCAACAATACTAAACAAGATAGTATAAGCGGAAGCATAAACAACTAGTAAATAACAGAATAATGAGAACAATTTAATATTCATAATCAACTTAACAATAATAACCAAAGGAATAATTCCAAGTTCAACATTAATAAGGAGAAACATTCATCAATATGATAACTAAGCAAAGAACTAGAATTCTTTCTACTCTATTTCAGCATTAAAATTATCATCCAAGTGCATCTGTGCGGTGCCACTCTACCCTTCTCAATGCATGCTTAAGGTCCACCTGTAGGGAGGGGGAAGCAAAGGGTGAGATAAAAATCTCAGCAAGCAAACAATTTAACAAGTTATTCAAACTACAAACAATTATACATCATCATTTATAATTCCATACAACTACAACCACAATTCATGTCCATAATTATTAATCACCATAAATTTCCATAAATCATACCTCTTCAATTACAGATTTAATTGACATATAAATGCTATCATTTTATCCACAGATAATTGTAAATGAAACATTTAATCTTTCCACAAACCACAATAGATTTAATCATCAACATTTAATCTTTCACAATTAATAATGTTTATAATCTCAAGCGCAAATCACCAAAAAGACGGTAAAGCATTAGCAAATTAATCTTACTTGACTACTTTAGATCCTCAACCACTACTAAAGGCAATAAAACATATGTATGATCATCTCACTACTTTATTAATTCTCACATCCACAAATGCTATCAACAATTAATATAAGAGAAAAGAGTCTCATGCCATCACCACAACCCTTACCATACACAAGAGGCGAACCCCATTCCACGACCATATCCACAATCCTCATACCACAAGTAGCTCACTTAAGCCAATTCCACATTACAACTAGAAAGTTGTATATTCCACAAAATAACATCACCACAATATATATTGCATATATATGCAAATGAATATTTCCACAATGCAATGCATATGAATGCTTCATGCTATGCTCCACATCACTCTTGCTGTATAGAATTGTAGTTCATCGACACGGCAATATACGATGCTTCATGGGCGAAGAGGTGCATCGACACGACAATATACGATCTCAGATTCGGTCTGATCGCGGCTAAGTGCGGCGACATCCACATATGCAAATGACATGATATGACATGAATGATATGATAACTCATTAATCACATTAATTCTTCCACAAGGAGCATTATCATGCTCTCAACATGTCCACATCCACCACATGTTAATTTCATGTCCACATTATAACATTAAGCAAGAATTCCACATGTCTACTAGCACAATATCAACATATCAACGTATAAATACTTGCTATCATCTCCACAATTAAAATATCTTGCAATCATGGCATAATGTATCAAATTAATATAATAATGTAAATTGCAAGTAGAAGGAATAACAAGTTAAACGGTAGCAACGACCGCTACATTCACTTGCCTCAATTCGACGAAGCGAAGATCAACAAAGTTCAAGAGCGCTCAGGGACAAGACCACCTAGATGAAGAAATTTTCCCAATCTTTTCCTCTTCTTCTTCTTCTCCTTCCTTCTCCTTCTCCTCCTTCTCCTTCTCCTTCTCCTTCTCCTCTTCCCTTTCTTTTCTTCCTTGGCACCATGGCAGCAGCAAGGGGGCAGAAGGGGGCGCCCAAGGAGGTGGTGGTGGCTGGTTTGGGGTGAAAAAGGGAGGGCCAAGGAGGTGTTTATAAAGAGGGTGCTAGGGTTTGGGAGGGTACGGGCCCCATTTGGGCCGATGCCCAAAGCGGCCGCCCACCCTTTGGACAGCCCAAAACATTCAAATTAATTGTTTTAATTTATTTAATTCATTTTACAAGGTTGTACAATTTATATTTTTCCTTCCGCGATTCATCAAACCGCGATTCGCGATTGATTTAAAACTTGCGCTGCGTGACGGCGTCCGGGATATTACATTCTCCCCACCTTAAAAGGATTCGTCCTCGAATCTCGCTCCTCAACCCACGAGACAAAGAACAATCAAGAAAAGAATAACCAAAGAATAGAGCATCCCAAGGATAGAACATCACGAGGGAACAACAACTACGGGTTCTCATCCGCCCTCGAAGAACTCGGGTCCTTCTTGTACATTTGAACTTCAAGCTCCACGTCACCTCCTGCTCGGACTGATTCATCAAGAGGGCCTCCGCATATCTGGTGGCTCTCTTCCTCATGTCCAACTCTGTCGAGTCCCCGACACGCGCCGGTCAACGCCGAGCGCCCGCAATTCTTTTGTCGGCTCTGAGCGGCCAACAAATCATGTCGTTCTCACAAAAATTCCTCACCACAACTATGAAGCCACTTATCTAATACCATCCTCTTTCTTAGAATATTCTCCTCTATATATTATAATCGGGATAATACATTGTACCCCTTTTAAAGAATTCAACCACACATTTCACTCATAACATTACTTGAAGCACAAACAATAACTATTACAAATGTAACACAACCACAAGAAGAATGAAGCATTCTCAAGCAACGCACTAGCAACCAGCTTTCCTTCAAAGGACCACGGTCCAAATCAAAGGATTCACAACAACCATTCACATTCTCCAACTAGACATTTGGAGAATCCACACTGGACAAGCTAAGAGTGAAAATCACTCGACAGACCATAACAATCATTTTCTTTTCCTAACTGGAAAAAAAATACACCACAACATATAACAACTCAATTTGCAGATGACCTCTGCCATAAACACACAGTTTAAATAAGAATCAGTGAGCATATTACTGCTCGAGATATCATTAATTTCCCAATCCATTCCCCTTAAAAAATTAATTTCCTTGAACCAAGGATTTCCAAATCATCGCCCAACACACCAACTAGGTGGCATACATCTCTTAAAAGACTTTACAACCCAAATTGATTACCCCTTTCTTGGAGAGGCAAAAAGAAATAAATTCCAGCACAAAGGAAGATGTTACCATCTGCAATAAACACAAGACCAGAAGAAAAAAGCAATAAATCTTGGACATCAAAAGGTAAGATCACAGCTGAAGGCACATGCCTCCTCAAGAAGAACAAAAAAATCAAATCTCAACAAATAAGAATACAATATTGCCATTCGAGCTCAAGAAGCTCTTAAGCGGCGAAAACATTGCCATTTGAGCTCAAGTAACTCTTAAGCGGCGAGATTAAGAGGTCAAACACACAAAAAAATGCACAACTTGACTTCAACCTCCAATACTTTTACCACACTCTTTCTTTTAACAAAGAGAACAACTTTCTTTGATTACGGTTTCACCTTGACAATTCCAACAAAGAGAATTGAAGACTACAACACATTAATCCCTTAGGAACTAATAAAACCTCTTATCACGACACTTTGCTTAAAACAATTTCAGCTGCCACATAAGTCATGAGATCAAAAGATCGCATACGCAATTATCAAAACTTTTGATTTAAATAATATCAGGGAGGTTATCAAATTCTTTTATTTAATGAACCTTCAACATTACCATCATAACTACATATTGACCATCATACTAACATTAGAATAATACATTCTTAACAAGCATCATCATATCCACAAATCCCTTCATAAGCTTTTCTATAAGAAATATAGGAAATCACTTCATCATGTATCTATTATCTAAATAAGTTTGCAGCTACTTAATCTAGGAAAATCTAGTGCATAAGCCACATATTAGAACAAAGCTCTTAAACAAGATGATACTAGAACATGTCAATCTCACAAAATATGCTAGTATAAATCTCTTATAAGATTCCATATATTCAATTCTAATTGATGCTCAACTCTAATTTAGCACAAATTGATTGTACTCTAGTCATTACTGACAATAATTGATTGTTATTTTATCATAACAACATTCATGATCCTAACTCCGTTTTACAATCATAAAACAATCATGAACATAGATTCAACATTGCATCTTATGTTCAGCAATTAGAACAAAATATCTTCAAACTTCAATATTATAAACTCTATAAGACAAGGTTTCACAAGTCTATACATCAACCTTCCTCTATTTCTTTATACATATTTCAACAACTTAGCATGATGAAAGATAGATGAAACTAGAAATTGAACATGCTCATACAGTATCTAAATAAATGACAGATTAAAGGTTAATATTACCAAGACAATATTCCAACACCTCCTTCTTAATAATTCCAAACAGTTAGATTAATTACTAAAGACAAACATAATTCAATTTATCCAACATGATAGAAATTTAATCAATCATAATGATCGTTGTAATTCTTTTGCACACTCCTCAATAACTACATGGGTTCCAATCATGTATAGGCAATTTCTTAATCACAGTTCTTTAATAAACTATTACAAGGCAATATCAAAATTAATCAACTACACTTCCAAGGATGCTAGTTGAAATTAATTATGCACCACGCTAACTTCTCAACTTGACAATTCATACCTTACGAATTAGTTTATATGATTACCACCTTCCACTTAAGCATAGCAAAACACCATAAAGGGTTTTAACACTCTCTTTCAGAAAGAAGAGAAAAAAAACTTCAACACTCGAAATAAACTAAAAGAAATATATAGATCCAAGGCTTTCACATATCAATGAGTTTTGCAACTCGAAACTGGCATTACTAAAAGAAAAAATACCAATCAACCCAATAAGTCATGAATCACAAAAAGACAAAACTCCCACGAGGGGACTAACCTTACAAATCAACAATAAGCACAGGTAGCAAAAGTATCTCATTAGTCCGAAAAGAAACAATATCTGCTTCAAGGAACAGATAGAGACCAATTGCATACCCTCAACTGCAAGAACCACCAACTCAAAAGAAATTCATTAACTGCAAGAGGCCATGAATGGGCCAAATTCAACTTAAGAATAATAGCAACTTTTCTAAGAAACTCACCCGCAACATCTGCAATTAAGTTACTTGAGGTAACTACATTGCTATCCCCATACTGCAAACAGTGAAATAATCTGGCAAAGCCAAAGCAGCACAAATAACATCTATATCTTAACATTGAATATTCTCACTCATAACAGTCATAGGAGCAAATCATAATCATACAAGATAATATCATAATGTAAATCATCAATACAACATGTCAAAAGCATAAATGCAATGCTTGACCCATCCCATCCTACTGTGTACCAGTGTGTCAATTTAATAGTTTAATTACCACAGACCTAAAGCCCGCTTTGATACCAACTGTAACACCCCAGGATCCACAATACCCTGGGATGCTACTAAAACTGCTCTACAACTAGCCAATTTATAAGATAAATTAAACTGGCAACAATACTAAACAAGATAGTATAAGCGGAAGCATAAACAACTAGTAAATAACAGAATAATGAGAACAATTTAATATTCATAATCAACTTAACAATAATAACCAAAGGAATAATTCTAAGTTCAACATTAATAAGGAGAAACATTCATCAATATGATAACTAAGCAAAGAACTAGAATTCTTTCTACTCTATTTCAGCATTAAGATTATCATCCAAGTGCATCTGTGCGGTGCCACTCTACCCTTCCCAATACATGTTTAAGGTCCACCTGTAGGGAGGGGGAAGCAAGGGTGAGATAAAAATCTCAGCAAGCAAACAATTTAACAAGTTATACAAACTACAAACAATTATACATCATCATTTATAATTCCATACAACTACAACCATAATTCATGTCCATAATTATTAATCACCATAAATTTTCATAAATCATACCTCTTCAATTACATATCTAATTGACATATAAATGCTATCATTTTATCCACAAATAATTGGAAATGAAACATTTAATCTTTCCACAAACCACAATAGATTTAATCATCAACATTTAATCTTCCACAATTAATAATGTTTATAACCTCAAGCGCAAATCACCAAAAAGACGGTAAAGCATTAGCAAATTAATCTTACTTGACTACTTTAGATCCTCAACCACTACTAAAGGCAATAAAACATATGTATGATCATCTCACTACTTTATTAATTCTCACATCCACAAATGCTATCAACAATTAATATAAGAGAAAAGAGTCTCATGCCATCACCAAAACCCTTACCATACACAAGAGGCGAACCCCATTCCACGACCATATCCACAATCCTCATACCACAAGTAGCTCACTTGAATCAATTCCATATTACAACTAGAAAGTTGTATATTCCATAAAATAACATCACCACAATATATATTGCATATGTATGCAAATGAATATTTCCACAATGCAATGCATATGAATGCTTCATGCTATGCTCCACATCACTCTTGCTAGGGCAGGAATTGTAGTTCATCGTATTACGGCAATATACGATGCTTCCGCGGGCGAAGAGGTGCATCGTATTACGGCAATATACGATGCTGTACCGGTATGGTCGCGGCTAAGTGCGGCGACATCCACATATGCAAATGACATGATATGACATGAATGATATGATAATTCATTAATCATCTCGACAATTAAAATATCTTGCAATCATGGCATAATGTATCAAATTAATATATTAATGTAAATTGCAAGTAGAAGGAATAACAAGTTAAACGGTAGCAACGACCGCTACATTCACTTGCCTCAATTCGACGAAGCGAAGATCAACAAAATTCAAGAGCGCTCAGGGACAAGACCACCTAGATGAAGAAATTTTCCCAATCTTTTCCTCCTCTTCTTCTTCTCCTTCCTTCTCCTTCTCCTTCTCCTCTTCCCTTTCTTTTCTTCCTTGGCACCATGGCAGCAGCAAGGGGGCAGAAGGGGGGCGCCCAAGGAGGTGGTGGTGGCTGGTTTGGGGTGGAAAAAGGGGAGGGGCCAAGGGAGGGTGTTTACAAAGAGGGGTGTTAGGGTTTGGGAGGGGGTACGGGCCCCCATTTGGGCTGATTGGCCCAAAGCGGCTGGCCCACCCCTCCGGACAGCCCAAAATATTCAAATTAATTATTTTAATTTATTTAATTCATTTTACAAGGTTGTACAATTTATATTTTTCCCTTCCCGCGATTTACCGAAAAACTGGCGATTCCGCGATTGATTTAAAAACTTGCGCCGTAACGGCGTTCGGGATATTACATACGTGCGCATGAGCAACATATGCTCATTTTGTATTGCATCGATTCCAACACGCTCATCGTAGGCCTTGTACCGCTCGACAAGGTCTTCGACTGTGAGGGTCCTCAAGTCTATGCACTTTTCGATGGCTATGATGATCTGCATGCAGCGTGCCGAGGCAGCCTAAAGAAACCTATGAACAACAGCAATCTCATCTACCATCATGACGCCCAAACGTTCGAATGCCGGAGATGATCGACGCCATCTGACCAGCGAAGATTTCGACGGACTCCCTTTCCTCCATCTTCAGCCCTTCGAACTCTCTCTTAAGAAACTGCAGCTTGGCTTCGCGCATGCACTCGTCCCCATGTGCGCCATCTTGATCGCCTCTCATGCTGACTTGGCAGTGTCCTTCCCAGCGAGAGAAGACATGACCTTTTTCGGCAACAATTGGTAGATGGTGTACAACACCATCCGATCCTTCTGGTACTCGGCAGCACTAGGTTCGATTGCTTCCCACACGCTCTGAGCCTGAAGCGCCCCCGCATCTTCATCGCCCAGATGGTGTAGTTTGTGCGGGTGAGCTGCGGGTATGACAACGTTACTACGCTCTCCCTCTTCACGGCCACCTGTGATCCAAAGGCAGATGAATCACCTCGAAGCAGACCGCAAACCACTGGCGGAGACATACTCCTTCCTTCTCTCGGCATCTTCTCGACTCACGGGAATCACCGAGCCTTCTTCTCCTCCGACACACAGAAGTCTTCCTCGGCTTCTTCTCCAAAAAACGAAGAACACCAAGCTCTAATACCAATTGACGGCCCAGGGGCGGAACCTGATGCGCACACACGGTGGTCAAAAACACACACGAACACCTCTGCTCCAACTCAAGACACATGAGTTTGCGCTGCATCAATCCGTTGCCTGCTTTTCCATTTTCTCATATATTTGTAGAGTCTGATTGCAAGTGTACGGGCTAAAACTACCCGACTCTTCCGGCCATGATCTCCATGACTCGCACACTCCCCACTACCCGTACGACTTGCTCCACTAACCAACACACTTGGTTTAGTGGATACGACCAGTCCCATGCAGACTAACTGCTATCTGGCCCGGTCTACGACCGTACACAATCCTTCAGGTCCACTTCGGGTTCTCCTTTGAGTCCTTCGACCATGTCCTGTCGAACACAGTGCCTCGACCATGTCTCATGACCACGGCTGCTCGATGCCTTCACCTACGGTAACTTCGACCACTTCACCGACCATGGCTTGTTGACCATATCTACGACCATGGCTTCTTCAACCACTTCACCGACCATGGCTTGTTGACCACATCTACGACCATGGCTTCTTCGACCACTTCACTGACCACGGCTTGTTGACCAGTATCTCCGACCGGTTCACTGTAGCTTACGAGTACTGACCATTGACCACAATGCAGCTCAACTTATGACTGTGACTTCTACGACTACTATGCTATGACCACTCTAGCACGACTACTTCTAAAGTACTTCTCTGAGTACCAACTGCTTTGACTTACGACTATGACCACTGCATAGTTTGACTTACAACTACGACCACTGCGCAGTTCGACTTACGCTATGACCACTGCGCGGTTCGACTTACGACTACGACCATTGCGCAGTTCAACTTATGACCATGACCATGCAGTACTCAACACACGAGTGTGACCACACAGTACTCAATACATAAGTAATCGAACCACCAAGTACTCTACATACGACCACTAGCAACAACACAACAAGATTAGTTCCAACAATAACAGCATGACACCATAAACTCCAATCTGCTTGTTAGTGAACTTGATAGAGAGAGGTATGTGCATGATCAAATCATACCTGCACATACTGCTTCTTGAGTACTTGTATTCAGCAAGTTCTATTTGGCAAAGCCCTTGACGGCTTAAATGATGCGGCTAGACAAGATGACAATCGTTGCGACCTTAGTGCACAGCTGCCAATTGTGGCACAATCTATCATGATGAGCTTGGCAATGATAGTTGCGGCAAATCCCACGATGATGACCGCAATGACCTTAGTGCCACGCCCACGGGCTGTGGGACGACGAGGCCTGAGACATCGAGCCAAACGTAAGTAAGGCAGTAGTAGATGACATGAAAGGTACATGGGCTACAGCAATGCTTCTCGCCTTTATGAAGAGAACATATGTCCTTGTTCATGTGGTGCAGTTCTCCTTTCTCGTGCTGCCTCATTCCATCATAGTGGCAGCGTGGCTTGGCCCCAATGATGTCCTCTCCTTGGTAGGTAACTACAAGGCATTTAAGCCACATTAATATTGCTGGCACGAGCTTCATCATCAAGGTGGACAGATGGCGGAAGGTTAGGATGACACTGAGGAGCGATCATGCCTTTTGAAGTATAGTTGGCTTTATGGAGAAAAAGCCAACTTTTAATATTTAAATGCTTCTCTTCTTTAGAAGAGTATGATAACCTGTGAGTAATGGGGGTTAGGTCCCAATTGGAGTTCATCTTCAAGCGAGGAATGAACTTGAGGCATGTAATATGCCTCCAACATCTAAAGACGGCAACTCCTCTTGAGCTTGTAATTGACGAGGTTGTTATCCAAGTTCATCTTCACACGTAGTAGGCACCTCTCGCATGACTTGCTCATTGCATATTTGAATAGATGAATTGCGTGCAAAAAATGTGGAAATCTCATAGCCACATTTTCTTGGGAGTGTCAGGCATAATCTTCCAAGGAAGAGGCACTACTAAAGTGCGTGCCTCTTGTTGAATAGACCTTTGATTTAACAGCCCCGGCGTGGTGCCCCCGGAGCATTTAAACATTGCTTTGAGCCATGTTTTTCTCAGCCTTATGAGATGAGGCACGACGTTTCTTTGACTTGCCCATTGTACATTTGTGGGCTTTATTATATTTGACATCTTGGGTTTGTTTCAACTCCCATGCATGCTTGATGGAGATGCATTTTGGAACCATGCTCGAAAATCTCAATCGGGAAAATCTCAACCGGTGAGAATGACCCAAGTTGGATCATGGTAGGCATCGGGCTGTTATTGGTTGGGAAGGATTCTCCCTCAGATGGGGACCCTTAGTGAGAACAGCACCGAGCCAAATATATTCATACACCATGCTATATGCTGGAGAAGCAGTTGAAGATGAATCTGACGACCATTGAAGCGCATCCAAGATGGGAGGAGAATCATGTCCCAATGGACGTGCCATTTTATTCAACGCGAGAAATTACTCTCAGGATTTCTTGCCCAGGGGTATAAGGTGCGGGCATGCCAGTGTACAAAAGTACACAAAAATAAATAAGCATAAGAAAGATAGGAAAAACATGTATTTTATTCATTCATTTGAGAATAACAAAATTACAAGCTCTCTTTGTGTATGTTCACTCCATAGCCTGCTTTGTATGGCAGATCTGACATAGGTGACATGTGCTCCTGGTTATTACATCCATGGGGCGAACCTACTGAATACCTCCGATTAAGTTGCGCATTGGTCATCGTCTTCGATCTTCTCTTTATATTCTCCATGCATATGATGAATGATTGATATGAATGTGGGCGTTGGCGTTATCCATAGCTTCATCAGTCTATGGGACCATTGATAGCGTAGCCTTTGCACCAGCTGCGCCCGCCTATACTGTTCGACCTCGTCGGTATCGAGAAACACAAGAGAATGGAGTGATTAAGAGTGTGCATGGGTCTCGCCAAGCGTGACTAATCTGACGATAATAGTAGCAGAATCGGTCATGTAGACATAGCCTAAATGGTAAGATTAGCAGAGCAAGACACAAGGGTCAAGTATTGATGTGGTCGAAATTGACTGCTACAAGCAACTCCTCGAGAGTCGGAGGCCATCGGCATCAGGGAGTGATCAATAATTAGAAGTCGGAAGTCATCAGCCATTGGAAACAACCAGTTAGTCGAAAACCTTCGGATACTGGAGCAGCCAGCAATTGGAATCCAACGGACATCAGAAGTAGCTGATAATCAGAAGCCAGCCGTGATCGAAACCCATCGCGGTCGGAGCCCATCAGAAGCCATCCGTGGTCGAATGCCAACGTGGTCGAAAACCATTATGGTCAAAATCCAACATGGTCGAAAGCCATCGTAGTCAAAAGTCAACATGGTTGTCAGCCAACATGGTCGAAAGCCATTGTGGTCGAAAGCCATCGTGGTTGAAAACCCATCGGAAGTTGTTCGTGGTCGAAAAGCCATTGATCATCACTCATGGTCGTAAGTCAGGAGTGGTCGACCATCGCAGGTGGTCATAAGTTGGCAGCCGTCGACCATCGATCGTGGTCGTAAGTTGGAAGCCATCGATCACAACTCGTTGTTGTAGGTCGGAGGCCATAGTCGTAGAGTATTTTAGCACCGCGGTCGGAGGACATGCTTATAGAGTATTGTAGCTTGATGGTCGAAGGCTATACTCGTGGAGCACTGTAGCCTGATGGTCAGAGGCCATACTCGTGGAGCACTGTAGCCTGATGGTCGGAGGCCATACTCGTAGAGTAGTGTGCCTGATGGTCTGAGGCTAGACTCCTAGAGCACTCGTTGCTTCATAGTCGGAGAGACCACTCGAAAGAGTACTCTAGCAATGGTCGAGGGCCCTACTTGTAGATTACTGTAGCCTCAAGGTCGTCGACTTCCTAGTATGAACAATGATCGGTGCCATCCGAGTTCAGCAGGTGGTTGACAATGCTTAAGCACAATGAGTGGTCATGACCGGCCAGGCATTGAGGAAGGTCAGCGACGTTCGAATACAATGAGCGGTCGGAGGAGGCCAACTTCGACAAGCAGTCAGAGGCGCCCAAGTTCAACATGTGGTCGAAGATGCCTGTCTTCAAGAAGCGATCAGAGGCACTCGATTTTGACAAGTGGTCGGAGATGTTTGTCTTCAAGAAGCGGTCGAAGACGCCTGTCTTCATAAAGCAGTCGGAGGCACCCGACTGTGACAAGCGGTCGGAGACGCCTATCTTCAAGAAGCGTTTGGAGGCACTCGACTTTGACAAGCAGTCGGAGATGCCCATCTTTGTGAAGCGGTCAGAGGCACTTGAATTTGACAAGTGGTCGGAGACATCTATCTTTGTGAAGTAGTCAGAGACATCTGTCTTCAAGAAGCAGTCGGAGGCACCTGGCTTTGACAAGCAGTCGGAGACATATGTTTTCAAGAAGCGGTCAGAGGCACTCGACTTTGAATAGCGATTGGAGATGCTCATCTTTGTGAAGCACTCAGAGGCACTAGACTTTGACCAGTGATCAGAGACGCCCGTCTTTGTGAAGCAGTCGGAGGCACTCGACTTTGACTAGCGACCAGAGATGCCCATCTTTGTGAAGTGGTCGAAGGCACTCGACTTTGACTAGCGATCGAAGATGCACATCTTAAGCCCATTGAATTACTTGCATTTTACTCTATCAAAGCTAGTGACCTAAGACGTTCTCACGTTCATGTCGTGGCCGTGATTCTCATTTAGTCTGCTAGTTAGTGGAGCTATGGTTTCAGGGCAGCGCCCTGAAAACCTCACGGAATTACATAGATCGCATCTATGAAATCGCTATGAAAATCTCATCGGGCCGATCAAATCAACCCAAATCCGAGCCATTCAAAATGTCTCAATTTTCATTAGATCAATCACATCAATCATCGCGATCGGTATGCTTGAGGAGACCGCAACACAAGACCTCGATCCGTTGGCTCAATCTCTCGACCGTCTTGCGCAGCTAGCCCCGATGGTGTTACCGGTAGGTGAGGGCAAGTCGCGCGTACATCAAAGAAGGAGCACGAACTAATCTTTTTGGCCACATGATGCTATCAACTCATACATATTCCAACCCCTTATGACCGATTGATCTAGTCCGTAATAGATCCAATCTATTACAACCGCATATCAACATATGCGCTGATCCAGATCGCAAACTAAGCAAGATGGCTCTGATACCACTAATAGAATGCGCGAAGGCTACGATAGCAGAAAACAAAATTTTTCTACCGTGCACAAGAACATCATGCTTAAGGAGGATCATGGATCGTTACCACTAGACGCAGCAGTGCAATGAAGAAGAGTTGGAGAAGCCGATCCAACCACGCGCGTCGAGGTAGTAGTGGAAGTAGTCGATCGTCCCGAACCGATCGTCTCCTCCATGCGATCAACCACACCACGAGCGGATCCAATCAGAGGTTGTTGATGCCGATCAACGCCGCAACGGCGGCGCCTCCACCGGTATCCACACGCGGGATGGGCGCCGATCGCGAGTGTACCAAACTCGCGAGCGCCTAGGGTTTGGCTCGGAGGTGGCGGCTGTGGTTTAGCTCGGGATTATCGGATCGTTCCTCGGCCCCTCACCTCCATATATAGACCTCCTCACTTGGGCCTCGTGGACCGAGGCCCAATAGGAGTCTATCCGGATCTCTATCCGAATTGAGCCCATATCCGAATCACATTCGAATTAGTGTTCCAACCCGTTAAGTGTGCGACCAGCAGGTTCACGATACTTGGTCGCGACCGAAACACCTTTCCGGTCACCGTGTTAATAGCGGCCTCTAGTAAGACATATTAACCCCAAAGTATACGTAAAGATCATATCGGTGAACTCGTAATGTTCTCATGTTCTAATCCTTTGCCTCACGATATAGATTAAGCTCAAGGCGAGACCGTGTCATCCTCTTAATAGCTCAATCACTCTCTCGATTCCGTGATGGATTATAAACTCATGATTGACTCCTCAATCATCTTGGCATGGCCATGCACTTTCATAATCCATTACATCGAGGGGCCCGAGATATCTCTCCCATAAGGGGGCAAATTCTATCTTGATCATTCACATCCTACTACATGTTTCATGGCAAACCCAAAGACTACTTTTATGACTACCCGATTCGGAGTAGTGTTTAGTAGTCCCAAAGTAGCTACTACGCATGTTGGGAACCATGATGATCTCAAGTCTAAGGATTCCACATAAACACTACTTGAGACCAACGATGACACATGGAATCTCTGCGGTGTCTCATGGCGGGTCTATCCAACATATGTTCACTAACACATGTCCATATTATTGATTTGGTATCTCCATACCATGATCCATGAGACATGATCATCAATCAATACATATGCTGATCTTTGAATCATATTTGTTCCTCATATGAAATATAATCAGGGATCATTTAGAAATAGCAACATATTGGCATTAAGAGTCTCATGAATAAGTCACATACTCATTGATCAATAATGATAATGTCTATTTCAAGGAACAAAGCAATGTATCATAAACATAGTATGTGATATATTCAACATCTCCATGTTGCCTCTAGGGCATATCACCAACAGTGACAAGGGAGAGCGGAGGGACGGTGGTCTACCACATGCTAACACACACAAACTACTCCGACTAGGCTCTCATCATGAGAGTCAACATGCAGGCATAGGGACTATGGTGAGCAATTGAGCTAGGCGACACCGACTTCTGCGACGACAGGATGGTGCTATTCGCGATCCTCCACATGGTGCTACCAGACGTGCTATCAACGCTCATCGTGAAGGATATAGCAAAGCAGGTGTGGGACGCCATAAAGGTGCAGCGGATGGGCATCAACCGTGTGCGTGAGGCGAATGCACAAAAACGTCTACAAGGAGTTCAAAGACATCGCGTTCAAGGATGGCAAGACTGTCGATGAGTTTTCGATGTGGATCACCGGCCTCATCAACAATCTTCACATCCTTGGCGACACGATTGAGGAATCCAAGGTTGTGAAGAAGTTTCTGTGTGTCGTACCCCCACGA
This sequence comes from Bonia amplexicaulis, assembly GCA_036346245.1. NCBI lineage: Eukaryota > Viridiplantae > Streptophyta > Magnoliopsida > Poales > Poaceae > Bonia > Bonia amplexicaulis. The sequence goes on from CM070769.1 coordinate 5,457,880, forward strand.
TACGCGCAAGTGGCCATCTCCATCGAGGTGCTCCTCGACCTAAGCACCCTCTCAATCGATGAGCTCACCGGGTGGCTTCACGCTATGGAGGAGTGATACAGTCTCGATGACAAAGGTGGCTTTAGGAGGGCGTCTGCTTCTCACTGAGGAGGAGTGGATCGCATGTGCCAAGAAATGGGAGCAGGGCGACGGGTCCTCAGGTGGAGACCAAAGAAATGGCTGCAGCGATGACAATTACCACTGAGGAAGGCAGCAAGGCTGTGGGCATGACAAAGCCGGGCACAACGCCTGGGGTGGTGGCTCGTCCAGCGTGTGCCGTAATATGTCGCAAGTCAAGTGCTACAACTATGACCAGATGGGGTACTTCTCCAGGAACTGCCGCAAGCCCCACTGTGAGCGTAAGGAGGAGGCGCACCTGACTGGTGCGCAAGATGAACACCCCACGTTGCTCAAGTCAAGGACTGCATGCTGTCACAAGCTGACAGCGAGGTCCAGCAGCAGACGGTGCTCCTTAACAAGGAGAAGGTTATCCCGATAGATGCAGGTGACGGCATTAGGAACCTCGACATAGGAGCAAGCAACCACATGACCGGGTCTAGCAATGTTCAAATCGCTTAATGAATCGGTGAAAGGGATGGTCAAATTTGGTGATGGCTTGCTCGTGGACATCCACGGCAAGGGAACCATCATGTTCTAGTGCCAGAATGGGGAGCATCGGCTCCTCACCGAGGTATACTTCATCCCGCATCTCCGTAGCAACATCATTTCTGTTGAGCAATCGGACGAGAATAGCTGCAAGGTGGTGATCGAGGATGGAGAGCTGCTCATGTTTGACTATGAACAAAAGCTCCTGGAATGAGTAAGGAAGACCAGGAATTGACTTTACACATTGAAGCTGAACCTTGCTGGTCCCATGTGCCTGCTCACGCGCATGGATGACCAAGCTTGGTTGTGGCACGGACGCTACGGCCACCTTAACATCCGAGCACTACAGAACCTGGCACTGAAGGGAATGGCAACTGGGGATCCGCTGTTCGATCACGTCGAGCAGTTCTATGATGGGTGCACCCTTGTCAAGCAGCACCAAGCTATGTTCCCGCAGGCCACAGATTACCGTGCCAAGTGCCCACTGGAGTTGGTCCATAGCGACTTGTGTGGACCGATCAAACCAGTGATGGCAAGAGATAATAAGTTTTTCTTGTTGATCGTAGACGACCACAGTAGATACATGTGGCTCGTGGTGCTCAGGTCCAAAGATGAGGCATTCAAATTCTTCAAGAAGATCAAGGCGCTAGTGGAAAATGAGCACAGTGGCAAGCTCATGGCATTCTGCTCGGACCGCAGTGGCGAGTTCAACTCCACCGAGTTCCGTGAGTATTATGACGAGCTCGGCATCAAGCACTATACCACTGCGCCATATTCGCCGTAGTAGAACATTGTCATCGAGCGTGACAACCAGACTGTGGTAGAGATGGTGTGCTGTCTACTGAAGACCATGGGTGTGCCGGCGATGTTCTGGGGCGAGGCAGTGAAAATTGCAGTCTACATCCTCAACAGGGCACCAACACGGAGTCTCAATAGCAAAACACCGTACGAGGCATGGCACAAGCAAAGGCCGAAGGTGCACCATCTCCGAGTCTTTGGGTGCGTCGCTCACGTCAGGAACGTCAGGCTGAGTTTGGACAAGCTGGCAGACCACTCAACACCGATGGTGTTCATTGGCTATGAGGAAGGACCCAAGGCATACGGGGTGTACAATCCGGTGTCGGAAAAGCTTCATGTGACTCGTGATATTATCTTCGAGGAACAAAAGCGATGGGACTGACAGTCAGGTGAACGCAGTACTGGACCATGACCAGCTGCCACATTCACCGTGACATACACCATAGAGCAAGGCGTGGTGGACGTTGACACTGGAGAGGCAACGGCATTGACACCCGGAGCAGCTTACACCTCCACCAGCATCTACAGGCGTCAAGTGGGCAACACCACCAACCCATGACAACACACTCGACACCGACACTAGGCCACATCGCTACCAGGAGATGTTGAAACGTCTACGACACTACGCAGGAAGTCGACGTCGAGAATAGTGGGGTTTGTCTTCTAGCTGTCGAGGAGCCAGCCAACATCAACCAAGTGCTCGAAGAAGCCTGTTGGAAGCAAGCGATGGAAGAGGAACTAGCTACCATCCACAACAACGGTATGTGGGAGCTCGTCGCGCTCCCAGCCAGATATAGGTCCATCAGGCTCAAATGGGTGTTCAAGGTAAAGGACCCTGCAAGCAATGTGGTGAGGCACAAGGTGCATCTAGTATCTAAAGGGTACACGGGGTGGATTTCGGCGAGGCCTTTACCCCTGTAGCGCGAATGGAGATGGTATGACTCCTGCTGGCACTCGCTGTGGACAGTGGATGGGAGGTGCACCACATGGACGTCAAGTTGGCGTTCTTGAATGGTGATCTTGCCGAGGAGGTCTACGTGCACCAACCGCCTGGCTTCGTTAACCCTGACAATAAGCACAGGGTTCTCATGCTACATAAGGCCCTGTACAGTCTTCGTCAAGCACTGTGGGCATGGAACGCCAAGTTGGACGTGTCGCTCGTCTCCCTCGACTTTGAGCGCAGCCCTCTAGAACATGTTGTGTACTGGAGGACCAGTGGCACATCATCGCTGCTAGTAGGCATCTACATTGATGACTTGATCATCACTGGGACCAGTGTCAACAATATTGCCGCATTCAAAGACCAGATGTGCAACCTGTTCGAGATGAGCGACCTCGGTCTCCTGAGTTACTACTTGGGAATTGAGGTTAAGCAAGAAGCTGGCGAGATCACGCTCTGCCAAAGTGCTTATGCTGGCAAGATTCTGGAGTCATCTGGCATGGTAGGGTGTAATTCGTGCCACACACTGATGGAGAATTGTTTGAAGCTAAGTAAGAAGGACATCGGTGCCGCTGTGGATGCAACATAGTACCAGAGCATCGTCAGGAGTCTACGATACCTCTATAATACAAGGCCTGATATCACCTACGCGGCTGGGATCGTGAGCAGGTTCATGGGGGCGCTGGCTACATCACATTGGGCAACGGTGAAGCAGATCCTGCGCTACATTAGCGGCACTGTGCGCTATGGGTGCTACTACAAAAGGCAGGAACATAAGTGTCTACACTGGTGAAGTTTAGCGATACTGACCTTGTCGGTGATATCGATGATCGCAAGAGCACTACTGGGGTTGTGTTCTTCCTCGGCATGAGTGTCATCACTTGGACATCCCAGAAGCAAAAGGTCATCGCGCTCTCATCCTGTGAGGTGGAATACATCACAGTGGCAACGGCAGCATGCCAGGGTGTTTGGCTGAGCTGACTGTATGGCGAGCTAATTGGGAGAGCACCGAAGATGGTAAAGCTTCTAGTGGATAACAAATCAGCCATTGCACTAACCAAGAACCCAGTGCATCACGAATGGAGTAAGCATATCGACACTCACTTTCATTTTATTCGTGAATGCATTGAAGATGGCAAGGTGGATGTCGACCATGTCAGGACGGATGGACAACTCGGCGATATACTCACCAAGGCGCTTGGGCGAGTCAAGTTTATTGAGATGAGACAGAAGCTCGGCATCGTTGAGGTCAATCCTGGGCAACAAGCTTAGGGGTGATTTATTGGACTTAAGCCCATTGCATTACTTACATTTTACTCTGTCAAAGTTAGTGGCCTGAGACGTGCTCACGTTCATGTCGTGGTTGTGACTCTCGTTTAGTCTGCTAGTTAGTGGAGCTATGGTTTCATTGGACGTGGGATGGCACAGCTGAAGTGGATCATGGTGTAAGAATAGGAAATACGTTTAGCCTTTGCTTTGTATTCGGATCTTATAAATTAGAGAAGAAAGCTGAGAAAAGTTGCACAGTTGAGTGTGGCACAAAAACTCCTTTGTCACTGGCCATGGGAGTCGTGTGTGCCGTGGTCGTAAACGAGTACCAGGTACTCATAGTCATGTGTGTCGTGGTCATAAATGAGTACCAGGTACTCGTAGTCGTGTGTGTGGTCGTGTGTATTACAACAGCGAGTAGCGCCATCTACCTCACCCTATAGAGCTAACATCAGATCAGCAGTATGAGCGGGACAAACCTAGTACATGGCGGATCATCGCGTCCGCATAGCTTGGCCGGGGCGTGTGCCATATGGAAGAGTGGGAGGACTTCATGCTTCAAGCCTAATGAGATGGTGGCAATCCTGCCAGCGCGTCGTTGTGGCCATAGGCCGTCCAACGACGAGCTCTTGAGTGCTTCCTCGATGGCATCACCAGCAGTGACCGCAGGCGGTGGCAATCATCTTGCTACTGCCGCCATTCATCGGCCTGTGAGCTAGCTTCGTTCGTCCCTCTGTTCGGGGTGTACGGGTGCGATCGGGTGTCTCTGTCCCTTCCCCCCTCCTGTTCGTCTTCTCTCATGGGTGCCAAGGGGTGTCTCCCCCCTATCTGTCCTCCCTCCGTCCTTCTTATAGGCACAAGCAAGGGTCGTAGGCATCGTACGCGGTGCCAATCGTGCCATTAAATTGAGATCAAAGATGTGGTTGTATCAGCATGTTCGTCACAGCGTGGTCGACACACGTAGTCGAAGACCCACGAACTTGGGATGATCTTGGCACATATACTTCATGGTCGGCCCTGGACTTGCAGCCATACGAGGTGCAATGCGTCAACCATGCACCGACAACTTGGGGACCAGGTCGTGTGTCATTTCATGACCCAGACTTAAAGAACTTGAATCTTGGATAGCATGTGCAGTATCGAAACTTCCTTCCCAAACATACACCTCGGTACTTGCTTTAACTTAAAATATTTGTACAAAAACTCATCAAACATAGATCATCAGGCAGTTTTATGCTACCTTGTATATCTCTCCTGATTACCAGCATATCTCATGGATGACTGGTTCCAACTACCTGGATAGCAATAAGCATGAGTTTGAGCTTGCTTTAAGGATAGAGTCATGCATATGAGAATGTTTATGATAGGTCTGCATTTGATATCCCTACCATGACTTAGTATTGTGATGGGAATGTCAGATTTGTGCCAGGAAAGCTTGTTGGACTCCTTCCCATCCCGAGTTTGGTAAACAGGATTATCAACCATGCCATTCTTCCAAAGAGTGAAAATTATGACGCCATCAGAGGCCATGCATGGAACCTAATTGACTATATTATGCATGGAAGGAAATTTGATGTGGTTGACCTCATAATCCAGGAGATAGCCTCTTCCAAAAATGATACGGTTAAGAGAATCAATTATTCTCCTTACATTATGGCTCTGATCCTAAAGATTGAATACCAGGGTGGCTTGGGTTCAACTCATAAGCCATATAAGCCATGAGCAGATCCTCCCATCCCTGGAGCTCCCCGTCCTCGAGCTCAACAGGCAGAGGTTGTAGATGCACTAGTAGAATAGGAGCCAGCTACTCTCTCTCAGATATACACTGCAGTACTGTGGTTAGAGAACCGTCAGTCAGAGACCACCGCCTAGCTTGCATCCTTGACCGCTATTGTCAATTATCTTGGGGACGAAATGTCTTCACTTGAGCACACTGTGGTCCGACCTCCCTCTCCAGTTCGTTATGGCCGATATCGTTGTTGTGATCCTTCTCCTAAAGCCCCTCAAGAGTAGCCTTTTTGGTACTTTGATGCCAAATGGGAGAGGACACGAAGACAAGAAGGGAGGAGAAGGAGGAGAAGATTGAAGAAGCCTACTACTATCTTATCGACTATATTTGACATTATTATGTAATGAACCTTTGTGATGTAATGAATGAACTTGTTCACCTTGTTATTGTAACAGCCCAGCTGTTATTTCAAAATTTCAGTAAACAAAAATTAAATTAATCAAGTGTTCTTGTTTGCCTAAATTTCATTAGCTTGTTTTCAGCTTTTGAAATGGCTTTTGTAAAAGTAATTTTACTAAAAACATAAAACTATTGTCAATTAAAAGGATATTGGTAAATTTTATAAAGAAACTACTTCAAATTAAGTATTTGAAAGCATTTGGCTTTTATTTAGATTTTCTGTGATTTTTTGGGATTTATTTGGAGTTATCTGGATTTCATTTCCAAAGCCTAAGCAAGAAAATATATTTTAAATATTTTATTAAAGCTGAAAAGAATTTATTTAGCCTTTTCCAAGCTTCCCAAAATTGTATAGCAATTTCAGAGATTTTCTGAGATTTTAAATCAACTTTAAAGCTAAAGGATATTTTTTGTAAAAGCTAAAAGAACAATTTTGAGTTGAAAATATTTTTAGAAAGTCTAAAAATGTTTTATAGAATTTTTGGGAATTTTCTGGAATTAAAAATCAATTTTTGAAGTTAAAAAGTTATTTTATAAAATTTTAAAAAGGCCAAAATGATTTAAAAATATTTTTTAAGTATAAAATATCTTCAAGGATTTTCTGTAATTTTTCTAGAATTTTTCTAAACATTATTTGCTATTTTCCAAGTATTTATAAATATTCCTGGGATAGTGCGATTAACACAGAGGGTTTCGGAGTTGCTACTCCGGGTCCCGACAGTTATTATGCTTCATGTTCTATGGACATGCTTTGTAATGCTTATTTTCATGTTAAATATTCATGTTAGTGTTGACCTTGTTATGGCCCTATAATATTGCAACTTGTGCTCAAAATTGTTGTATCAATTGTATTATTGCAATTATACATTCCCTCAAGTTCACCAAACAAAGAAAACTCCACCAAAATTTCCAAAAATCTTTACATGTGCTTGCAATGTATCTTCTCTTTATATGCACATATTTAGGGGGAGATTTCCTTATATTGAGTTTAAAGAAATTAATTCTCTAAAACTCTAGTAAGCTCATTGCAAGAATTAATTTTTTTTAAAGTCACAAAGGAATATACAACTTGTTTTCAAACAAGAAGTATATTTAAAACTTTATTCTTCTCACATAATATTTGTGTTGTCATCAATTACCAAAAAGGGAGAGATTGAAAGCATCTAGACCTCTAAAAATAGTTTTGGTAATTTATGACATTATGTGAATATGAGATTAACATGTTTATAGAGTGGTTGAAAGGTTTAGTTCCGATGACAAAAGTGAAAGGCATGCTAAAGGTCAACATGAGGATCAAGATGGTTCAAGACAAAGGTATAAGTAGTCTATGATCTCTTTTTGATTTTATTGACCTTAGGAGGAATGATAGAAGACCGGATTATAGGTTAGATGACGTACTATTAAGAAAGATCATGGCTAGTAGCTTAACAGCATATTCTTGTGCCATTTGGATCAATTTAGGATCATGCATGCACCGAAAACAACTGAGCACTGACAGGAAAATCGGTAGTACTTGAGTGTAAACGACGGTACTTCCGCAACCCAGAAGTTCCGATAAAACGAGCGATATGTTTTTTTCCAGAGAGCACTCTTAGAATTACTTTGTTTCTCTGGAAAACGAAAGTACTGAAGTTTTAACGGTGGAACTACCGTAGAATGGAAGGACCGCATCTCTTGAGTGGAACTACCTAAACTGGCGCGGTACATTTTTTTCCAGAGAGCACCAACTTTTGGCCTCGGAGAAAACAGAAGTACCACGCCAAAATTTTGGAATTGTCGAATATTGAAACTACCGCGCTTTCAACGGTAATAGTATTGCGCCGACTTTCAACGGCTAGTTCAGAAGCTCTGATATAGCCATTACTATTGTGTCAGAGTAGGTGCGGTAGTTCCACAATTTGTACAGCAGTACTACCGCTCGCCCTAATTTTTTAGAATTATTTTATGCAATGTCTATATTTGATTGGTTGAGGTATAAATACCTCCCCACCTGCTCAAGGATAGTAGTTAGAGACTCCATTGAACATCCTTGAGCATTGAGCATTCACTCCACACCTCAATTTTACATAGTACATTCATTTGAGGTAGTTGAGCCAAATCAAATGCATACATCTTAGATTGATCGTTTAGCACTTGATTGCCGTCAAGCGAAGTGTGGTTTATTACTTTTGGTGCTTGCCGGCACCTAGATGGCTTGGTAGGAGCTTACGATGTGACTTCTTCAAGAAGGTTGTGAAGAAGCCCTATGCCAATTTGTGAGTAGTTTGGTGTCCACCGTCTCCAGAGCAGAGGAAGGACAACCACTAGTGAATTGAGGAGTTGAGACTTAATTTGTAGAGCCAGTCCAAGTCTCTTGGAGTTTCCTTAATATGAATTAGGGGAAACCGATAAGTTGAACACCACGGTAAAACATCGTGTCAATTGGTTATTTCTTTATCTCTTTTTCGCACTTGTATTTCTAGCAGATTGTGATCATTGTAATTGTCATATTTATTTATACTAGAGATATTCTTATAGAGACTTATGCTTGTGGTGTTTTAGATTTATTAGAATTATGTAGGTTTACATTGCTCTGAAATCTTGCCTAGCTATATTCTGTGGTAATTAGTTTTAGAAGGCAAGAATTTTTTTAGAACCTCCTATTTACCCCCCCTCTAGTCGGTTATCCTTGATTCTACAGAGGGTGAGCATAAATAACCATGTTTCGCAAGCCAACAAGTAGAATGCAATAATATAGATACATGACTTAATAATGGAAAGCTCAAGTTCTTTTATTTGGAAAGGCTTCAGTTGAAAGCTACCGTACGTAGAAATTCCTACAACTTAGTATTTTTTTCACTAAACCATATTTTCTAAAAAATATGAATGTATGTAGTAACAATAGTAGTGTATGTTTTATCCACTAATGGCATAGTTTCATCTACCATATACTATAGTTGTTTTTGGGTTCATACACCCTTTATAATCATTCGTTCCAATCACCCAAGGGAAATCAAACTAAGTGTTCTAACCACCCTTTCTCATTTTTCATCCCAATCACAAAGATTATTTTGTAAATAGATACTAACTCGTGTAAGTTTTCATGCGTGCCTATGACCGTGGGTATGACTGTTCAAAGAATTTTCACCATGCAGAGGTTGCACACTTTACCCACAAGAAACAACTAACTTATTATATTTCGCATATTTTCTCAGACATGCAGATCAAGAAGGTCACCACAAGGCTTTTACAATGCATATTTCTAGCGAGATCACATCCGCTACGGTTTTCACCACTGTGGGTTCCAACAACTCACTCTAGAGGCCCCCTCTTATGGCACATAGAGGCTTTCATCCAGCACTCAACCTGTGTTCCACCGGATGGTACAACCCACGCTAGGTCGATGCAAATTAATATTAGTCAGATTGTACCTATTATAGACTTATAATTGTATTTCTTTACATTGGGAAGGGCAATATCAGTCATCGATAGTAGCAGACGACTAATTAAGGGACTAGTCTAGCCCTAGCTGAAGCGTGAGGGGCATGCGGATTGGTGTGTAGTTAATTCAAATGAGAGGGGGCATAACAAAGGAGAGAAGAACGGCCACAGCTGGTGCAGAGAATAGAGGCATACAGGAGTTGTGAGGTGCAATGATGAGGAAGACGACAAGAGGGAAGAGGAAGGGAGCGGAGGCAGAGGTGGAAGGACAGGGTCAGGAGGGGATCCGGTGGGAGCTTCCATGGCTGCTGCTTGTAGGTGGGAAGGGGGCGCTGAGAGGAGCGGAGGCAGCGCAATCGAGTGTGGACAAACAGATGGCGAATACACGGCGAATTTGACGGCCCTGGTTCAACTGGATGTGAACAGTCCTACAACACCAACAGTAAAACAGTGCGATGGACACGTGGCAGCTTCATGTCCTGACCCCCAAAAACTACATGTTTGATATGATATGATGTCATCCTACAAAATAAACTGAATTGCTGATTGGAGGAAACAAAATTTTGTAGTGGAAGATATAGTTTTTGAAAGTACTGCAGTATTTGGCTTAAGATACTTACATACATTAAGTGATATTAAATTAGAGAGAATATGTATCTGATTTTCAAAGTCCTCTTTGATTTTGCATCCTAAATAGGAGTTATGTATATGGGGATTTTCCTAGCATTTTAGTCATTTCGACATCAAGCTGGGCTCTGGTCGCTTGCTACATCAAAATCTGACTCCGAGTTGCCAAAGATCATCTGCAATGTTTATCTCTCACTTTCAGGGACCTGCGTATGAAATCGGGCATTGAATAAACTAAACATGCATACATCAGATTCACCATATATATATAATTGTTACGCGCTCTTGAAAGGAAAATCTCCCTGTGGTAGACAAAAAGTAGCGAAGACGAAGAGTATTGGCTTGCATATGTCAACTAATTTATCTAAAAATCTAAATAGGTAAAAAAAGTATAAATAATTTATTTATACTTCAACATAGAGCTCGAAAGCTATAAGTCATTGAAAGGACAACGCCTTCGATTCTTGGATGAAGAATCCACTTCAGCGGGAACTTCGTAAAAAGAACTGCTCGCCCCCTACCCGGCAGGGTAGGGGCAGGTTATTGATTGGGTCCTGATTTGATGGTTATGTCGTAAAGCGCACGGCAGAAGAAAGAAAATACTAATCAAACTGTCTTAATTTGCACTAGAATTCGGATCATAAAACAACAGGTTATTTGATTTTGATCATAACTAACCAATGCTCTCTATAAGCCCCGCTCGGTTGGACTGAAAAGTTATAGCTTATGGCTAAAATTACATTGTAGTGGTTGGAATTTTACTGTAGCTGAAGATAGATTATTTAGCATAATTAAATTTAAAATAAATTTAAAAATAGAAAAATATACTAGCTCATCACTGACAACCCAAACGAATAAAAAAAAAGAACTGACAAAAAAGCTCAAAAAAATTAAAATAAAAAAAATAAAAGTTATAAATAGTAAAAAATAAATCAAAAACTAAAATCAAAACGAGCAGGCCTTAAGAATCCCTCCATAAACACTTGATCCAGTTCCTTTATAAGGCAGAGGAGCTAGCACCGTACCACGGTAAGCAGGGAGTCAGCCTTATAGGTGATGTGCTAGTAGCGAAGCACTGTTGCCTTATCTTTGCCTTGCTCCTTGCCATTCAAAAGTACAAACACTTGAGATACTATCAGAGCATTTGATATTTGCATAATTAATACATCTGAGCTAGCTCAGCTTTGACTACTCCTGTGGTGTACTTTGTCAAAGAGTGGGTACTTGCAAGCTTGAGTGATGAAGTGTCATCACCTTCCAAGTCAACGGAACAAGTCAGACGGCCCTATCCAAATCAGTAATTAAAAAACATGTAAAGATCGGCTCTTCATGCAATTCTTGCACATATTCAGAACTCTAATCGAGGAGAGAGATCATGGTAGTCTTTTATCCTTCGCATTGCTGAATGCTGTCAACTTGTTGTGTACAGCAGAACCATCCTTTGTACTATGAATTGGGCCATTACTGGCCCGGTACGTGGTTTTGCGCTCCCAGCACACCTGAGCTAAGCCTGACTCGTGTGTGCCGAATATAGACAGCCTCCACTCTTCAGATTTGAATTTCCGTGCTGTCTCTTAAAAAGATGATTTTATTTGTAAATAGATCCGGCATATTTCTATGTGGTTTGCTCTACATCCGACGAACAGCGAAAAGAATTTCGGCCGGTTACCGATTGAGGGTGTCGAGATATTATGTAACTGGACAAAAATTCGGTGGGATTTGAATTTTAAATTTTAAATATAATAATAAAAGGGTCAGCAACCAGCGTGCATACACATGCATCGAGCTGCGTGGTACTGAGGTGCTGTGCCAGTGTGTAGGGCAGTGTGCCCTTCGGGCCTCTTCGGTTTTATACCATAATTACCAAAATTTGGTCGCTGCTAAAATCGAAGCATGACCAAAACTTTTTTCGCTTTTCACCAGCATTCTTGTCAGTGTTGAGTGGGTAGGGGGCCGTTGATTTTCGTAAGTAATATCTTCAGAAAGAATAGAGATTCAGTAGATTGGTATTGAGAGTCAATTGCCACACTTTGATCGTGGGCTATGCTTGTATATATATAGTCTACAGTATGTACAGGAGGTTACAGCTATATCTGAGCAATCTCAACAGAACTCTGTTTAATCCTACCGAAACCTATCTACACAACAATGCGGTTTATCTCTAACCTGAATCCTATCTGTAGACAAACACAGTTTATCTCTTAAACCTGCATGAAGCATATGCAAGCCCATGCCAACAAGACCATCTTCTTTAACACGCCCCCTCAATCTCAACCTATCTCTAGTAGATTGAGATTGTTGTAGAATTTTCGGAAAACATGGCACTGTAGCGGCTTAGTAAAGATGTCTGCAACTTGGTCTTTGGAAGAGATGAACTGTACCTCAAGTTGTCGTTGTGCAACTCGTTCTCGCACAAAATGAAAATCTATTTCAATGTGTTTAGTGCGAACATAAAACACTGGGTTCGCAATGAGGTACATTGCACCAAGATTGTCACACCACAACTTCGGGGGCTTTTGAGATGAAACCTTTAATTCTCGCAGCATTGATTTCAACCAAACCAGTTCTGCGGTTGCATCTGCCACTGCCTTGTATTCTGCCTCCGTGCTTGAGCGAGAGATGGTTGATTGTTTCCGAGAGCTCCAGGACACCAAGTTCGGACCACAAAACACTGCAAAACCTCCCGGAGATCACCGGTCATCAGGGCATCCCGCCCAGTCAGCGTCAGAAAAGGCGCTAAGATCTTGGGAAGATGAACGTTGTATCTTCAATCCAACATAGCATGTACCTTTCAAGTATCAAAGTATTCGCCTTGACGGCTTCCCAATGTACATCAGTTGGACAATGTAAGAATTGGCACACCTTGTTCATAGAGAAGGCAATGCACGGTCGTGTGAGGGTTAAGTACTGGAGTGCCCCCACGGCAAGAATGCATGACGGTCACTGAGGGCCTTGCCATGTTCCCTTGACAGCTTCTCAATGCTTGACATTGGTGTATCTGCCGGTTTACTTAGTTTCATGTTGGTACGGTGCAGCAAGTCTTGAACATATTTGCCTTGTGTAAGCACTACTCCGTCTCGATGATATGTGGCCTCTATTCCTAGAAAATAATGTAGCAAGCCAAGGTCCTTAACTGCAAACTCACCAGATAGTTGGTGAAGGAGTTGATCAGACGCCTTCTCATTGGAGCCTGCGATGATTATATCGTCAACATACACCAGCATATAGATGGACACCATAGGCCGATGTAAAATGAAGAGTGAGGAATCAGACTTGGAAGCCACGAACCCAAGTGCTAAGAGCTTCGTACTGAATTTAGCATTCCACGCTCGAGGAGCCTGCTTGAGACCATACAAGGCTTTGTCAAGCTTGCATACATAATCCAGATGCTGAGAGCTTTCATATCCTGGTGGTTGTTGCATGAAAACATCTTCAGAGAGATCGCCATGGAGGAAAGCATTTTGAATATCAATCTGCAGTAAATGCCATCCACAAGACACAGGCAATGAAAGTACTAGACGCACTGTTGTGGGTTTTACGACAGGGCTAAACGTGTCGCCGTAATCAATGCCCTCCCGCTGTGTAAAGCCTTTTGCAACCAGTCGAGCTTTGTATCGATCCAGTGTACCATCAGCCTTGTGTTTTACTTTAAAAATCCATCGACAGCCGACAACATTGTGATGTGCTTGGCGAGGGATGAGCCGCCATGTTTTATTGTGTATCAATGCATCATACTCACAGTCCATTGCAGCTCGCCATTTAGGGAACATGGCCGCCTCTACATGTGAAATGGGCTTGGCAGGGCAGGAGCTTGTAGATGCAAGGAAAGCACGCTTGTTTAGAGGGTAACGTACCGTACCATCTGTGTACTCCTTGGGTTTACTGATGCCATGACTCAAACGTGTTCGAACCCGAGGAATTGGTGGTGTGTCTGACTCAGAAGAAGCAGCTGGTGAAACAGATTCCTGGTTTGCATGCGCCTCTGATTGTTCTGTAAACTGATGATTATCATGAGCATGATCTGTAAAGTCAGAGAAATCTGCAGCACCACTATCAGTCGGTAATAGAATAGGATTACCATCCATCACATGATCATTATCTATTGCTGGTTCAAACAAGGACGATGCAAGAGGTGGAACTGAAGAAGATATGATAGGAATTTGTGGCTCAGTGACAAACTCAGGTAAGGATTTTTGAGATACAGTAGCAAAGGGAAACACCTTCTCACCAAATACTACATCGCGTGATATGTATATGCGTCTCGTAGAAATGTTTAGACATTTATAACCCTTATACTTGCCACTGTAACCAAGGAAAACACATTGATTTGATCTGAACTCAATTTTGTGAGTTTTTTATGGATGCAAATTTGGCCAACAAGCGCAACCAAATATTTTGAGTAGAGAGTAATCCACCGGTTTCTTTAGGAGACACACGACTGGTGCTTGATTGTGAATAACTTTACTTGGCATTCTATTGATGAGGTAGCATGCAGATAAAAAGGCCTCATCCTAGAAACGAAGAGGGACTGAGGATTGAGCAAGAAGTGCAAGCCCTGTCTCTACTAGATGACGATGTTTTCTTTCGGCAACACCGTTTTGCTAGCTAGTGTGAGGCAAGAGATTCTATGCACAATACCGGTGGAATCAAAATAGGCCAAAGTTTGATATATTCACCACCACCATCTGACTGAACAGATTTGATTTTAGCATTCAATAGCTTTTCGGCAAGCTGCTGAAATTGGAGAAAAGCATGCTCTACATCTGATTTATGCTTGAGAAGGTAAAGCCAGGTAAAGCGATTGAAATCATCAATAAATAGAACATAGTACTTATGACCATTTACAGATGATATGGTAGGATGACCATTTACAGATGATATGGTAGGACCCCAAACATCTGATTGAACTAGTTCTAATGGAGTGGTAGACACTCGAGAAGAAGGACTATAAGGTAACCTATGAGCTTTTGCTTGTTGGCATGCATCACAAACATGCGTTTCTTTATTCAAAGGAAACAGTTTGAGCGACTCTAAGATGGATGACAAAACTGAAGATGACGGATGGCCAAGTCTACGGTGCCATAGTTCTTGATCGACTTTAGTGGCTGAAAAAATGCTTCTTGGAAGAGATGTAGATTCTGAACTTGAAAGAAGGTAGAGACCTCCCTTACACGGTCCTTGGTGCAGGATTCTCTTCGTGACTTGATCCTTGACAAAGAAGGAATTTTGATGAAACTTAACAAAGGCATTATTATCAGTGGCTAGTTTACGAACAGAAACTAGATGCTTGAGGATATTCGGAACATGAAGGACGCTTTTGAGTTTCAAAGGACTAGATGAACCAGAAAAAGATGTATGACCAATACATGAGATGGGCAAATCTGCTCCATTGGCGACTTGAACTTGCTCGGTGCCGTGATAGCAATCACTGGTTGTCAGCCTGCTGAGATCGGAGGTGATGTGATCCGTGGCGCCTAAGTCCATGTACCAGTTGGTGTCAACTTGGTAAGCATGTGTATTGTTCTCCTCAGGCATATAGTCATTAGAGTATCAGTGCCAGCAGTTGAGAGAAATGTGCCCCCGCTTGGAGCAGATCTGACAAGGCAGCGGCTGTCGTCCCTGTCCTTGCATGTTATTGCTCCGGTACTGCTGTTGCTGACCATTGCCGCTGCGCCCTTGATTAGGTCCACGGCCGCCTCCTCCTCTCCCACGGCCACGACCTCCACCATTGCCTTCAGAAAGAATAGAGATTCAGTAGGTTGGTAGGGGGCCGTTGATTTTCGTAAGTAATATCTTCAGAAAGAATAGAGATTCAGTAGATTGGTATTGAGAGTCAATTGCAACACTTTGATCGTGGGTTATACTTGTATATATATAGTCTACAGTACGCACAGGAGGTTACAGCTATATCTGAGCAATCTCAACAGAACTATGTTTAATCCTACCAAAACCTATCTACAGAACAATGCGGTTTATCTCTAACCTGAATCCTATCTGTAGACAAACACAATTTATCTCTTAAACCTGCATGAAGCATATGCAAGCCCATGCCAACGTGACCATCTTCTTTAACATCTTCTTTAGTATTCTTTTCTATTTTTTCTAGATCAAGTTGCTTATTCTTCTCCAACAAGTTCTTAGCTGGATTTTTATCTATCTATGATGGGTTTTATTAGATCGACTCATCTGGACGACAACGGCGGCACCTACACTGGAGATTGCACTGGCCTGAGTTTGGTATAAATAAAAATCTTCTAATTTTCCTCCGACTAACGATATTGCTACCGATGTGTAGGTCATACGTATCAATAAAAAATCATCAACAATCTGCTTCCTGGTGCCATGATTATCAGCAATCATGATGTCAATGCAAAATCAAGTGTCTTCAGCGAGGAAAAAAAAGTCCAACACATTCGGCATCATCGAACTCCGGTTGAACAATTTGGGGGCAAAACCATAAATCCCACCCTCACATTTTGTGGAGGCCGCCACCCTCACAGGAGCCGCACATAGAGGGCGGCGGCACTGAGATGATCAATTGGTACATGGATAGGTTCGTTTATTGAATCGAATTTGACATAGGGAGGTGCTTCTATGCACAACGTACTTAGTGATTCGCAGATGCAGCACATTGAATATTTCAAACGTGATTTTTCGAAAATGCACAGATCTTGGTGACTCCTTCGATGAGATGTTCAATTGAGACAATGAGAATAGTATGATTGGACTGAATGATGCTTTTGATGACATTAATAGATGATTTCTTCGAAGAATTCAGACATCAGAAATAAGTGAGACCGTAAAAAAGGATGAAAGTGGGTAAGGCTGATAACATTCCTATCGAGGTATGGAAATACCTTGGAGAAGTAGCAATCGTTTGGCTAACTAATTTATTCCATATCATTTTTGAACAAACTGCCTAACGAGTGGCGGAGAAGCATATTAGTACCAATTTTCAAAAATAAAGGAGACATTTAAAGTTGTATTAATTATAGAGGAATTAAACTCGTGAGCTACACAATGAAGATTTGTGAGTGAGTGATTTAGCACCATTTAAGAAGAGTGACTAGCGTGATGACAAACTAATTTGGTTTTATACCCGAGAAGTAGATTACGGATGCGATTTTCTTGACACGACAGTTGATGGAGAGGTATAGGGAGCAAAATAAGGATCCTCACATGGTGTTTATTGACTTAAAGAAAGCCTATAACAAAATATCAAGAAGGATTATGTAGTGGAAGCTCCAAAGGAAAAAAAAGTCCCAACAAAGTATGTTACCCTAATCAAGAATATGTACGAAAATGTTATGACTAACGTGAGAACATATGGTGGTGAAACTAATGACTTCCTTATTAAGATAGGACTATACCAAATATCAGCGTTGAGTCCATATATTTTTACCCTAGTAATGGACGAGGTCATACGAAACATACAAGGAGATATCACTTAGTGTATACTTTTTGTTGATGATGTAGTATTAGTTGATGAGAGTAGATATGTGTCGATAAGAATCTTAAGTTGTGGAAGAACTTAGAATTAACGGGCTTTAAACTTAGTCGAACTAAAACTGAGTATATAAGGTGTGATTTCAGCGGTGCTAGAGCAGATAATGTAGATGTTAGTCTGGACAGATAAGTAGTGTCTAGGTATGACACTTTTCGATATTTGGATTGATGCTACAGCGGGATGATGAGTTGATGAAGACGTGAGCAACAAGATAAGAGCGGAATGGGTGAAATGGCTTCAATCATCGAGTGTCATGCGTGATAAAAAAAAGTCTCTTAAAAGATACAGGGTAAGTTCTATAGGACAACGATCTAACCTGCAATGCCATATGGAGCGGAATGCTAGATGACTAAAAGATAATATATACAGAAGATGAGTGTAGTGGAGATGAGAATATCACGGTGGATCTGTTGTCACACAAGACGGGATCGAATCCGCAATGATGACATACGTGATAGGGTAGAGGTAGCACCAATTGAAGAAAAGATTGTCCAATATCGTTTGAGATGGTTTGGACATCTCCAACGGATGACTTCTAAAGCACTGGTACATAGTAAAATTTTAAGTCGTACAAAAAACGTAAGAAGAGGCAGATGTCGACCAAAATTGACGTGGAAGGAAGCAATTAAAAGGGACTTGAGAGATTGAATGTATCCAAAAAAAATTAGTTTTGAATAGGAGTACATGAAAATTGGCGATCTATATATCAGAACCATGACATAAGAAAATGGTTTAGGGGCGGTGTTTTAGGCTCTCTACTCAGATGGAGGATGTAGGATTAGGATTTTGACTTGTAAGTTTTATTAGAAGACTCTCGTTTCTTTGATCATGATAATGTTATATCTCTATCGTAGCTTAATTTATTTGGGACAAATGAATTTATTATTGTGTTGCACGGATCTCGATGGCCGAATTTTTTGGGCAGATTTTGATATTCCCTACTGACGAGTGCCGACGCCGAATCCACGTGACGAGGGACGGTTATCCAGTAGTATCAGATTTAACGCGCAAGACAAGGACTCGACTAGCTCGGCCACCAACTACCCACCCACGCGGCCACGCCTCCTCCTCCACTCGGCACAACAGCAAGCGGCGCAGCAATGGAGCTCCGCGAGCTCGGCGGTACGGGCCTCCGCGTCAGCCCCGTCGGCTTCGGCGCCTCCCCGCTCGGCCACGTCTTCGGCGACGTCCCCGCGACGCCGCCCGCGCCGCCGTCCGCCGCGCCCTCGACCTCGGCGTCAACTTCTTCGACACATCCCGTAACCACCGCCACCGCCACCGCCACCTCCCTCCCGCGAAAGAGGCGAGACCTGAGCCGGCGCCACCGCCCCCCCTCGCGGCGCCGTTGTTCTTGGCCTTCTCGTAGGTACTACGGCGGCACGGTGTCGGAGTCGGTGCTCGGCGACTGCCTCCGCTTCGCGGGCGTCTCGCGCGACCGCGTCGTCGTCGCCACCAAGTGCGGCCGCTACAAGGAAGGGTTCGACTTCAGCGCCGCCCGCGTCACGCGCAGCGTCGACGAGAGCCTCGCGCGCCTCGGCCTCGACTACGTCGACATCCTCCACTGCCACGACATCGAGTTCACCAGCCTCGACCAGGTCCGGTGTCGCGCCTACCACCTGCTCGACGAATTGCCCCTTGTAGGCTATAGCTTCATCGAAGATTCCGTGACTCTGTCTCGTTGGGGATGCTTGCAGATTGTGAACGAGACGATTCCAGCGCTCCAGAAGATCAAGGAGAGCGGGAAGGCGCGGTTCATCGGGATAACCGGCCTGCCATTGAGCATCTTCACCTACGTGCTCGACCGGGTGCCGCCCGGCTCGGTGGATGTGATTCTGTCCTACTGCCACTACGGGATCAATGATACCGCGCTGGTGGATTTGCTCCCTTACTTCAAGAGCAAAGGTGTTGGGGTCATCAGTGCTTCACCGCTTGCGATGGGGCTTCTCACGGATAACGGGCCGCCGGAATGGCACCCTGCACTGGAAGAACTTAAGGTATTATACTAATATATTTGTATTTGTTTTACACCTGATGATTGTGGGACAAGCTATTTCTTCATAGATTACATGTTGTACGAAGAATAACCAGACATAGGATGCTGGTAGAATCATATATTTTTTCTTCATGTCACAAAAGGTGCGAAATTTACACCAGTGTTGCCAAAATATGCAGTTGTACACAGAATATAGTGTGGTACAATGATCCCCTTCGAAGGGATTTTGCCTCAATTTAAGTGGAAAATATTTCGAGAGTGCAATAGTAAAGCAATAGGTATCTTCAAGTGCTTCAAGTTGAGTTATGTCTTGGTTATTGTTTAGTTAATTTTTGTAATTAATGAAGAGTGGATTAGGAGTGATTAAAAGCATAGCTCAGTATGATAGTTTGTGTGCACATCATTGCAGTGGTTAAACATAATGTTCACCCAATGTTACTAATGTAGTAGATATCACACAAATACGTTGGTAATGTTTTTCAGTACAATTGCTGATGAGTTGATGACATATTGAACTTTATGAATTGCTTGCCGCAGGGAAATAAGCATTCCCATAGTTTCAGAAATTCCTTACTAAAATGAAAACAGTGGAATAAGTTGGGAGGGGATGGATGGAAACACAAGTACTGTCCAGTTGTAGCCTGTAGGCGAGGAGATAGTG
This sequence comes from Bonia amplexicaulis, assembly GCA_036346245.1. Classification (NCBI taxonomy): domain Eukaryota; kingdom Viridiplantae; phylum Streptophyta; class Magnoliopsida; order Poales; family Poaceae; genus Bonia; species Bonia amplexicaulis. The sequence continues at coordinate 5,477,928 of CM070769.1, forward strand.
TAACTTGACTGAAAGAACAACTTGTTAGAAGACATGGTGATGCTGTTGGTTGCACTGATGTCCCCAAAGAAGCTGTCAGAAGGGGACTAGACTAATGAAAATTACAAAAAAAGCTGCTAAAGATCGTCAATAGAGGATGGGTGAAAGTACTAAAGATCATATGGGACCACATTATAGTGGAATAGAAAGTTTGCTGATTGATGAAGAAAACAAATTTAGTGGGTGTATAGAGCATTGATGGATGAGCATGATCTATAAAAAATGGGTGAGATGAGGGGTGGCACATTGAAGCACTCCATATATGCCCTTTGTCTTAGCTCATGCTCCTAATTGATGCCCAACAATATAACCATGTCTTCTGATAAGACGCTCCTTCAGTCGAGTTGGACAACCTCCTTGCCTGCTAACTGGACAGTGCATGTCCATCCATCTTGTTCCACCTGTTCTTAAATGGCCAAAAGAGACACGCTTTTAAAAATCTACAGAGAAACAATGTGTTTATACAAAATCGTAGTGTGGAAACTAGTTGGGATGAGTGGAAGTAGCCAAAGAGTTTCACCATTAATATTTAGCTTATGCCTGGTAATTATTCACTACCTATTGAGAAATCCAGAAACCAAAAGTGCCAGCTGATTTTCAACCGTCCTCTTGCCCAGCTTGCTACCACATGCATTTTGTCAAATTTATTAGTATTGCAAATTATCATGTTCTCTCTTGTAACATTAACCATAACTGGACTGGTTACATCCTTTATGTCCATCCATGCTTGGAAGGAGTTACTGGTAGGTATTAAACCTGAGTTGCTTTAGTAATTTCCATTTGTTCATACATGGAAAGGACTTAGCTGTTAAATTTTATAAAATATAGTGTAAATACCTGAAGCCACCCTTATCATCCTACAGCGAAATTCTCAAAAAGGTGAACGTGTCATCAACTCATCGTTTGTTGTACAAAATATATGCAACATATCTGTGTAATGCTGACTACAATAGTAATATTGAGGTGAACAATGCATTTGATTTTCTTCAAACAAAATGCATTTCGTTTAACTACCGCATGTTAAGGAAATAGAGTTGTATTAGGATAGTTTGGATTCTATTCCATATATACCCTATCTCTATATGGCATATCCTCATGTACTCTTCTATATATATGGCCCTTTGGGTCTCATGTCAATACGCACAATATTCCTAACATGGTATCAGAGCAAAGGTTCAAAGCCTAACCTTTGTTTCTCCGTTCATCTTCCGCTGTCGCTGCCCCCGGGAGAATCGATCTCTCCTGGGGGCGGCCATCTCCTGACGCAGCCGCGGTTGCCTCCGGCGGCGCCAAGACCATCGTGGCCACCTTCGTCGAGCGCCGGGCCTCCCTGGTGGTCGCGGCCGCGCGATCTCTCTCGGGGGAAGCCATCTTCTCCTGGTCCCGGCCGAACCCGCTCATCTTGTACCCGCCGAACAGCGCGTCCAGGTCGAAGGCGAAGTAGCAGTTCACCCACACGGTGCCGGCGCGCACCGACCTCGACACCATCAAGACTTGTCGGTCACCGGCCGACGACACCTCCGCGCCGCCGGATCTGCTGCGCCTCAGCACGTCGGCTCCGCCTGGTCCCGCACCTCCTGGATCAGCACCGCCTCTGTCTGTGAACTCCGGCCATGCCCGCCGTTCCCGAGCACCTGCGACGCCGAGCCTTCCCTGGCTCCTCACCGCAGCCACGCCCCTGCTGGTATCCTCTTGGCCTCTTGCCGGCGCGGGCGACACCGTCGTCTTCATCTCTCCCAACGACGATCCGTTCGTACACTGCTGCCTACACTAAACTATTGTACCAATCAATGTATTTCAATCACTTCTAATCCATATTAACAAAAAAGAACTAAGCAATTCCCAACATATCTCTTAACTCAAAAGTTTTTGGAGATATCTATTACTTATGCTGCACTCTCGAGGATAAACTGTCAATTTGCAAATTGAGAAATCTGTTGGGTCAGACAACAAATGTTTGTCTCACCTTGCATCTCACTTCTATATGAGAAGTATCATGTTAGCTTGCTGAAATTTTTTTGTTTTTGTTTGTGGCTTATATCAATGTCTCAAATCAATCCATCAATTGACAAGTATAATACAAGCCTGTTATCAGTTGGCATGCAGGGCAGCAGCAGATCACTGCAGAAAGAAGGGGAAAAATATTACGAAGCTAGCTATGCAGTACAGCTTGATGAACAACCAAATTTCCACAGTTCTAGTTGGAATGAACTCCCCAAAACAGGTATACAATTTGCTCTATTCTTTATTGGATTTCTGCCTTCTATGCAGCACATTCATATAGTACCTTGACCTATAGAATATCATCATTTTATCAAACTTCTGAGCCACCAATGCTTATTCTATTTGTGTTGGAAATGAGGAGTTGCTTGGTTTTGTAAGCATGTATTGTATATGTTGAATATCCCATTTCCATGCCTGCACTTGCCTAAACCCGGTGAATCACCTGTTGATTCCTAGTGAAAAAAATATTTTTGGCTTGAGCTAATCACATGTGGATGCCTAAGGAAAAAAAATTCTAATCTTTATTTTAATTTTAACGGAGAAAATAATATTGTCCTCACGGGATAAACAGAAGTAATATATATTGAATAGGACAATTTTAGTTGTTTATAAATTAGCTGTATTATATCTAGATGGTTCTGTTTGTTTTTGAATGGTATTTAAAACTTTGAATATAGATGAGAGCCATGTTGATTGTGACCTGTATTATTCCAGTAAAAACGCCTAAAAGTTTGTTTATATTGCTTACTGTTTTATTAACCAGTAGTGAACTTGCTGTGTTGGAAAAACAGCTGGAATGCCAAACTCATTCTCATATCTGCTAGAAAGTCAGAATTTTTTTTTGTGCTTGTTACATTAAGAGAAAAAAAAGGAGTCTGCTGTATGTTAGTTCCGAAATTAAAAATTATACAAATATAATGTATGACCAAAGGATCAGACATATACCATTATTTGTACTTTTGGTTGATTTCATCATTAAAAACATAGAAAAAATAGAGTTCATTCAAATATCTAGGAGCATGTCCCTTTTGATTGTAACTTGTTGGACAACTTCTTGTCGATTCTGTTCTGCTGTCATTCCATGTGCGTCAAGGCATTGTGAGGTAGTGGTTTGTTTTGGCATGTGTCTAGACATGCAAAATGGAATGTTTATTACTAGCAGGGAATTCAGGGATTGGGACCTTGGTTATGTGAAAAAGAAAAGTTAATTCAAAGATGGCACTCTTCTCCCTTTGGTCCGTTCACCCAATTACTGTTTGACTCCACTCTTACGAAAGAAAGGGAAGTGAAATTTGCACCAACCCATTGAATGAATATTGACCCATTGAATGAATATTCTGTCACGTATCATCGATAATTATCCAGTTTGCTTGTTCGAACATGAGCTTATAATAGCACATCAGTGATTATTGATATAATGTCTTGTGTTTCCCTGATTCAAGGTAGAGGAGAATGTGGCTGCTGCAATGGAATTGTCTACTTCAGGCATAGATGAAGAACTTCTGCATGAAGTTGAAGCAATTTTAGCGCCTGTTAAGAACTTGACCTGGCCCAGTGGTATTCAGCAAGCCTGATGTCCAACAGCAGCTTGGCCGGTTGAAATCCACTACGATGAATGTATTTGCTATTACTTGAGTCAGCTGTGTGCGTCTGCAGCCGTGCCTGGTGATTGAAATATTATTATCCACAAGGCAAACGAAGGAAGACCATCGCTGGGAGTTTATGGGCATGTTCTATCTAGTAATGTTGACATGTCTGGGAGCGTAGGCAACATCAAACAATAAAAAATTAGTGCTGGTCGTTGAATAAACCGTGCGCATACGCCTTTTGCTGGATTGAGGCTTGTACTGATGCGGTTGCAACCTGAAGTGGCACACCAATAATTTGCCGATGCAAAACATTGCTGAATTCTGTGCCATGCATGATTGCCCCCCACCCCCAACTTTCTTTTGCCCGGAGTTTCCCTGTGGTAAATTCATGCTGCTTCACTATCGGTACGGCCATTTTGCATTCGATGGAGAAGTTTGTGCAGAATGAAATTTACAAGGCGAAAGCTCACCAAATTAAATACTCGATATCTCTTACCAAAACTGGAAATCTTTTCCCCTCTAAATCTATCATCAGAACATGCAAAATCTCAAATGAGAAGACCGAAGAACAGATAGGTTCCTCTGCTTTTTATTGTCAAGGGTAACCTAAAGGACCCTTCACTACTCGACCATGGTCGCCGAGGACGACGACCCCCTCCATTGTCGATATGATCTGTGGCACCTACATGCCGCCAGAAAGAACGATCTCTGCGCGAAATTCCCCTAATCAAATCAAATAAGATCAGATCAAACTACTTGCCAACATCACATTTTCATCTGCCGAAATGGAAACGCAGGAAGAACGTGGCGCTAGTACTTACCGATGGCCTCCCGGACGGACAGTTCCGGCGTGGCTCATGAGGAAGATGTCGCCGAGGTAGAGGTCGTTCGTCGGCACGTAGACGCAGGCGAGCTTCTGGTCGTCGCTCGCGCCACGCAGCGTCACCGTCGACGTGATGAAGCCCAGCGCGCGTACTCGCCTATCCTGGGGTGTCGTATGATCACCACCTCCTTGAAGCCCCGCGAGCTCTGGTCTGAAATTCCATGACTGAACAATCTATTCACTCCAGAGGTTTATGACAGCACTTCATACTTTGGAAACATCTGCAAGTTCATATTTTCAAAGATCAAAGCACACATTGGTTTGTGCAAGTTTTGTTGAGGATGAGTTTGTACCTGGCGATATCACGGCGCTGATTTGCTTCGAAGCGGAGTGGATATGGCGAACGAGCGGCATCTTCTTGATGAAGAACTCACCGAGGCCGAGAGGAGAGGCTCCCAGCCATGACGACATGAACACGCCGACGAGGAAGATGAAGGTGATCGAAGTGGCAATTCCCAGACCTGCTTGAGACGAAAATGAGCATCAAGTGCGAAGAAAGATAAGAAACGTCCCAAGTTATCGCGAGTTTCGGACTTGTGCAATTTCAGTTCGTCTTTCTCTTTCCCTGAACTCTTTCAGCACGAATTGATCAATGGTGAGCAGCGAATTACCGAAGACGTCTATGCCGGGATGCATGTAGATTGGCGAGAAGAAGCCGCCGACGAAGCGGATGAACCACTTGGTCGTGTAGAATGTGATGGCTATCGGTACCAGGATGACACTGAAGAGTTGCAGAGCATGGGAAAGATGTTGAAGCACGCATATATAAACAAGTTTGCAAGTAGTCTCTAAATGTGCTGCATAGTAAGCAATATATGAAGCCAATGGCATGAAGAAAGCTACTACAAGAAAACAGCCCTAAAGAACTGCCATTTGCTAGCGATTTTGGTGCACAACTTTAAGACCTCGTGCGGTTTTGAAATGCTTTTAGGAATAGCTAAAGGACCATATGAAAAGATCCAGAATTATGCTGTGATGAATCGGTGCAATTTGGGAAGGTTGAGAATTTGATTTTGCAAATTGTCAGATTTTTCAGAAGACTGGCAGCAAGTCAGTTAGACCGGCCAAAAGAGAGCGGTCAGACTGGATTCCCTCGGTGGTCAAACCGGCAACCAAAACCGGTCTGACCGGTATGGGGGTCCGGTCAAACCAACTGGCTGGTATTGTCCGGTTCGACTGGTTTCTGTTTTTTGGGAATGTAAGTCTTGGGTTGAGTTTGAATGACCTAGGTCGGTGCATATGTTGTGTGAGGCATGTTACAGCTAACGTGGGTCAAATTGTGAAGAATTTATGTCTGAAAATGTTTTCTTTATTTTTAGATGTGCATGGTCGCTTAGAGTCAATCATAGTCAACAGCGAAGATCAGGACTATACTCATGGAGGAGCTGAAACCTATAATGATCGAGGATGCCGGATGACATGATTGAGCTCAAGCATGGCAGGAGAAAGACAAGAAATATTGAAGGGAAGTTCGAGTGGCGGGTTGCACAATGTAGCTTAGTCAGTCCAAGTGAGGTATAGTCTGATAGAACCAGAACATGATAGACTTATCAACGCGTGGCAAGCCAGCGGTACACCTACACGTGATAAGAATAATAATTGCTTACAATATAAGATAAAGACTGGGTCAAGAAAGAGTATATTAGTAAGTTGACAAAAATACTAGAAACTATTTTAGATCAGAATCACGGCACTTGATCGGCGTTTGGAAGAGAGGTTTAGGTCAAGGAGAAACTAAGAAGACCAAGTTGGATCAAGGCTAGGACTTAGCGGATTCGGATTTATGTGCTTTGAAAGACGTTCATAAGTGTAGTGTATTAGTAAAACCCGTGTTATGTGGGGTTAATGGATTTTCTCCATATATGCTAAGTGAATAATATCTACTAGGGCTAGATATGTGTTGTTTGTTCTATCTATTTAATGGGTTGTGGTGGAGACTTGCTAGTTAACCATTCAACCATCCTCTCTTGCTATTGACACCAAGTGTTCTAGGGTTAGAGTTTGAGAGAAGTTGAGTGTTGTGGTATGCTCTCTTGTCCTCCAGGTGGAGTGGCTGTAAAATGTTCATCCTCGAGTAGAAATACATCAATGTTTGTTTATCCCCCATAGATTCATCTTCTGTTAATTTATTTGCTCTTGATTTTGTTGGTTTTTCTCTTCTCTTTCCTTTTCTTGATCTTATTGTATCAAAGACGTACAAGTGATGGAGATTACTCTAGGAGATCAATCTCCATCTATCTAGTCATTTGGTTTGCAAGTTCTTGAAGAAACCCTTTTTGCTAGGACTTGACCCTCACGGGTGATTTCTTAATCTGAGTATTTTTGCCTTGATTTCTTTCATATTCTTGCTTATTGTAATATGTGGGAATATATCTAGAGCTATTTTGGCTATTTTCCACCTATGAGAAGTCATATTCACCGTTTTTTATTTACCCCGATTTTGGTGCAGTCTTGCTTAATCTTGAAAAAGGTCTAAAGTTTAACATGGATATTTGCAATCCTTGGTTGGAATAAGTTCCTGAGACAATAAGCAAAGTGTAAGAAAAATTATATATCATTTGGATTTCTCTTTTTGGAGTTGCACCAAAATTTGGATCGTCTCGGGTTGATTTTCCAGTCAGACCGCTTTGCTCTCGGTTCAACCTCCCAGGGACCGGTTAGACCAGCTTGGCGTTGCGGTCAAACTAGCCCAAGGTATCTGGTTAGACCGCCAAAGGTTGGCTTGTCTCTAGTTTTTGGTTTCTTGAGCGATTTAATTCGGGTTTTTGGGTATTGATCCTAATCACTGTAACTCTGTAGTTACATGAGTAAAGGAATTATGGTTTGCTTGAATTGAAATTGGATGGTGCTACAAAGGAATTGCTTAAATTTAATTTTGGTTGTACTTGCTCTTATTGTGAGGATAGTAAAATTAAAATAAAGAAATGACTGAAAAGATTCTTCATTCTAGGACTAAATTTTGTGAAAATTGTCATAGGCTCACAATTGAATTTGATGCTCTTAGCAAGACACTTGAGGAGAAATTTAATATTTAAAAAAATCCATGTCCATGATTACATGTAAGAAAAGTATTGACTCTATCTCTTGTGCATTTTGTGTTAAAATTGGAAATGATTTAGATGAGATGCATGAGGCTTTTAGAGTCAAATATAAAAAGTTAGATAGGGTTAGAAATTCCCCTTGTGTGTTTATGACGCTTTGAAGCTTGAGGTAGCTGTCCATAAAGAGGGATATGTTAGGGGCAATCAAAACAAATGAGCATACCACCTATGAGAGCCTAGCCTAAGAAAATGACTACCTCAAAAAAACTCTTGAAAGGTTTTCTAATGGGAAGAAAAACTTTAACATGATCCTTGACCAATTTAAGGTGAGTGTGAATAAGAGATACCTAGAATTTAATTCTCTATAGTATTCTAATAACCACCCACCTATGCTTGTGAGAGTAGTTGAGAGTGGTAAGTCTGAGGTAAAACCCTCCAAGCCATCCAAGGATATTTTTATGTCAGTAGGTTTTGCCCAAACCCTTTTTAGCAAGATAGGTGCTTCTACTTCAATAGGTCAGACCCCTCAAAAGGTCAAGTACCATTGCACCTTCTACAAAAAGGATGATCCCATAGTTGAGTTTTACTTTCGTAGAGCCAAGGTTAAGAGAAAACAGAGGATGCATGCTTTGAGGTCCATTAGAGGAATTCCTTTTCTTGTGAGTATCTTTAGAGCTAGGCAGCATGTCTTTCCTTCTAGACATAGGCCTATATTTCTAGATGCCTTCTTTGACACCTTTGGTGGTTCTAGGCAGTGCTTTGGGTTAGCATATTGTGAGGGTAGTACACGAGTAGCATCCAGGCAGGGGGTGTCGGCCTTTTGGTAAGTCGATTCGGAGAGGTCTACGTGGTTCTTGTGTGTATTCACATAATTATCTTACTAACTATTTTATTCCTACTTCTACCATTGTTCCTAGATATAATGTGGCTCAGCATTAGATTCCTAAATCTTTCATCACTAATCCAGTACTAAGGCACAAATATTTCCTTCTTATGCCCTATAGGTCTGGCATGTGAGGAAGGAGAATGTGTGCTTATTGACTCCTAGTGTTCTTGACACATAATCAGAGGTTCTAGATGATTCTCCTCTCTCACACATGCATTCAGCAATAAGTTGATCACATTTAGGGATGCTTCTACCAAGATCAAAATAGCAAAGGGTACAATGTGTGTCAACAACTTCATGCTCATGGACGTTTCTTTAGTAAGTAAGCTGAGGTATAATTTGCTACCTGTTTCCTAGCTTCTTGATGAGGGTTTAGAAGTGAGATTTAATAGTGGAGAGTGTAGAGTTCTAGACTCCTCGGGTGAGTTTGTCTTTAGGATCTCTAGGTTTGAGAGTATCTTTAATGATGATTTCAATATCTCTTCTATCTCTGACCCTATGTGTCTTTTGGCTTCTGACTCTAATGACTTAGTGTTGTGGCATCGTAGGTTTAGACATATAGGCTTCGATCACTTAACTAGAATTAGTAGCAAGGATCTGATTAGAGGATTGGCTAGGCTTAAGAGTTGTAGAGACCTAGTTTACACACCCTATATACATAGTAAGATGATTTCTACTTCTCATTCTCCTCTTACCTTAGTGATGAATGATGGTACCGGACAACTCTTGCACTTAGACATAGTTTACCCTTTTAGAGTATAGTCTGTAGGAGGGAAGTGGTATGTGTTTATCATTGTAGATGACTTCTCTAGTTATTCTTGAGTGTATTTTCTAGTTTGTAATGATGAGACCTTTGGTTGCTTTAGAGAGTTGGCTCTTAGACTAGCAGTTGATCTCCTAGGAGCCTTGAGAGCCATTAGGAGTGACAATGGCACGAAATTCAAGAACTCACCATTTGTCACTTTCTGCACTGAGAGAGATTTAGAGCAACAGTTCTCCTCACCTAGAGTCCCCCAACAGAATAGGGTTGTAGAGAGAAAGAATAGAACTCTTGTAGAGATGGCTATGACCATGCAACTTGGATAAATTTGAATTTAGATGTTATGATGGTATTTCTCTTGGATATTCTGCTCATTTTTGTGGCTTTCGTGTTTTTAATTTGGATGCTAACAACAACATTGAGACTTGTGAAATCACTTTTGATGATGCTAGTCTTGGTGCTAGACTTGGCAGTGCAGGTACACAGGTACATGGTGATCAAGAGAGCATCTTCATCGACAACGACTCTGACATAGAGGATGAGGAACCAACCCTCATCTAGTCACTCTTGAGTTGGTTGAAGAGTTTGCTTCCACTACTCTAGCTTCAGTGGAGCAGCATCCTCTCACCTTCACCGACACTTCAAGTGGCTCTACTCCTACCTTCATAACCCATGAGGTAAAGGTCACATCTACACCAGAACCCCTTCTTCATATTCAGTGACAACACCCTCAGGAGCAGATGATTGTGGATATCCATGAATGAGTTACTTGCTCTAGGTATATCTTTTTAGATTCTCATACATATTCTACTTTATTACGTCTTTTGAGTCCCAATATATCACCCATGCTTTATCTGATTCTTTTGGATCAATGCCATACATAAAGAGCTTAAAAACTTTGGAAAAAACCAAATCTGGACCTTATTTGAATCTCATCCTAATTGTAATGTAATTAGAATAAAATAGGTTTTCAAAAATAAGCAAAATGAGGATGGGTTAGTAATTCGCAACAAGGCTATGCTTGTAGCTTAAAGTTTTTCTCAGATAGTAGCAAAGCCAAAAAGAAAAAAAAGGTGAATGTGAAAACAACCTTCGAGTGGTGGTGAATGCCTCGCACGAATTAACGATCATAGTACCCCTGGCATGTTAGTGTGAAGGCCTATATAACCCATGTGAAGTGGTGATGGGATTAGTATCATATTGCTTATCTAAAGTGGGTTGTAATAGCATATAATATCTATTTGGTCCAAACGTGGCAGCTCCGGGTCAACCCTTTTACATGAAGTGGAAATAAAGTGTAAGTGGGGTGCTATATGTGTATGGATTCACCCCGTGGGTGGGCTGGCAATTGAGCGAATTTTGAGCCAGGGTGTTACGGATGGTATCAGAGCATCAACATTTGCTGCACAGGTGCATGTGGGACATAGACATGGGCATATGGTGCATGTCGCATGTGGACCCGAAGTGAACACACGACATGGCATATATGCCAGCACTGGACGTACAAACGTATACGAGAGATGGTTCTGGCATTTGCTGTGTTTATGATGTGCTGCCGAGAATGTTAGCCCTTAAAGAGGGTAAATGTAATACTTTAGCATGCTAGTGTGAAGGTCCATGTGGCCATGTGGAGTGGTGGTGAGGTTAGCACCATATTGCTTATCTAAAGTGAGTTGTAGTAGCATATAATGCTTGTTGGGTCTAAAAGTAGCATCTTCGGGTTAACTCTTTACATGAAGTGGTGACAAAAGTGTAAGCGGGATGTTGTAAGATCGAGGAGGCCGACTAGAGGGGGGTGAATAGGCGGTCTAAAAATTCTCTTCAAATTATTAATATCAATTCAAGATCTTTTCTATTTGCCTAAACCAAGTAAACAATGTGAAAGCTAAATTCAAGTTGGTTTAGCACAAATAGCGTCTAATCAAACAAGTTCGCCTAAGTGCACTGATAATTCTAGCCTAGTTCAAGGTTTGTAATCCTAAGATGACAAGCAATCAATTTAATTCTATGAATGTAAATTGCTTGAATATAAATTGAGCACAAGGAAACAAACCACAATCGATACGTTCTCTTTTTACCGTGGTGTTCAGAAACTTGTCGGTCTCCTCTAGTCCACGATGAGGTTAGCCCAAACAAATTGGACCGGCTCCACGAATTAAGCCTTCCACCTCAAATCCACTAGCGACAGCTCTTTCCCGCTGTGGGTAGGTGAGTTCTAACCTTCACAACTTTGTCAGGTCTTCTCACAACCTTCTTGAGAATATCACCGTGCACGACGCCTCTAATGTCGTCTAGGAGTCAGCAAACTCCAAGAGTAACAAGTCAAGCCCCTCGCTTGACTCTCACCACGTGCAACGGATGCACAAGCTCAATTGGATACTAAGTCCACCTCTAGATGCAACACATACACTCTAAGTTCCTTTTCCTCTCTCACAAAGTGCAACACATGCATAATTGAGTGAAGAACCCCACTCTAGCTCAAAACAACAGAAATGAGTTCAGCAACAACTTCTCCAACCGGCCATAAGAGGGTATTTATACCCCACATAAGAAAATTAACTGTTGGAGCCAAATCTCTGAAATGTCAGAGAAATCGGAAGTACCGCCGGCCAGAGGCCGGTACTTCTGCTCACCTCGCCAACGGTCAGAAAAATAGTCGTTGCATAGAAAACCCGGTCAGACCGCCCACACAGAACCGATTAGACCGCCAGGTCTGGTTAGACCACAAATCATACCGGTCAGACCGCTTCTCAGAAAAATCAGCGGAGTCGCTCTCTGGAAAAAAGGTTCCGCGAGAAGGAACGGTAGTTCCACAAGCCGGTCAGATCGCTATCACCATGCCGGTCGGACCGCCAGGCACATGTCTGTCTGATTGCCGTTATCAGGCCGGTCTGACCATAGATAGCAGGTCGGTCTGACTACCGAGTCAACTCCGGTCTAACCACCAAGTCCGGTAGTACCGCTCACACAGAGCCGGTACTTCCGACCTCCGGTAGTACTGCTATGCACACAGTGGTAGTTTCGATTTTCCTGAGAAGTACAGATATCTCAACAGATTTCAACAAACACATTTGCAAATCACAATATGATCATGTACACAAGGATCAAACATGATTTCCAACAGGTTGCAAAACACATTTGCACACTTTTGAAATCATGACACAAAGAATTGGCACATGGACTTCTCACATTTGCCAAACACATTCGCAAACCTAAGTCACATGCCAAAAGGATTATATATGAGCCTCAACCATTTGCAAAACATATTTGCAAATATAAGCCTCATATCACAAATAATAAAAACATGGACTTCAAGCACTTGCAAAACACATTTGCAATGCATAGTACCATGTTGCAAGGATTCAACAATGAGTTTCAACCATTTGCAAAACACATTCGCAAATACAAGCCTCATGTCAAGATGAGCTATACGAGGTGAGGTTGAGCTATCAACACATGATGAGACTTAAATTACTAGACATGACCCCTCTTAATAGTACGACAACCTATACTAAAAATCTGGTCTTCTAACCAAATACCAAGACCGGTAAAAAACTAGGAACACATCCTTAGCCCTAACTAGTCATACATTTGTCTTGAGTCATCGTCTTGATATGCATCAACTCATGATGCATCTTCTTTCATTAACTCCATCAACACATGATGGTCTTCACTTGACTTGATGATCAACACATGATCATCTCCTCTTGAATATGCATCAACTCATTATGCATCTTCTTCTTAATAGCCTTCAACACATGAAGCCATCTTTTTCTCAAATCTTGACTTGATGATCTTTAACACATGAAGTCATCCCAAGTTATCCTCATTTGTGGAACCTAACCTGTTCATCCAACTCATGAAAAATGTTAGTCCACAAAACACTTGTCATCAATTACCAAACTTGACCATTAACACATAATAGAGAGACTAGATTCAACAATCTTTCCTTTTTGGTAATTCATGACAATCTCAACAAATAATGAGATAAAAATTGATTTCCGAGTATACAACTTGTACATAACAATGTATACTCTAAGATAAACTTTAAACAAAGCTTACTTATTCGGTTGTTATTAATCGTCCAACCATTAACACATAATGGAGGAGTTAGATAACAACCCGATTGCACATGAGTATATATAAACTACACAAGCTATATATACTCAACAGATGTCTTTCAACATAAAGATCCTAAATATGCATATTAAAAGAAGCATGGATCAATACTCATGAAACTCCAAAACATAGAGAGAGCTCCCCCTAAATGTGTGCATACAAGTGTATACAATGAAGACATATGCACATATTCATTTTGGACTAATATAGGAGTTCAATCTATATTTTAGATGTAAAGAATGCATTAGTATATGAGAAAATATGATTTCTAATGCTACCTCTTTGAATTCACATTTCCATCCAAATGAGACTAAACTATAATATACTTGCACAAACATATTAGTCCCATGAAAGATTTATCATTTAATCATATATTTGGACATGAAAATGCAACAAGATTAAAAGAAAAATATCGAATGCATTTCTCAATGATTTCACCTTTTCATTTAAATGAGACTAAGCATAGATAGACTTAAACAAATATATTAGTCTCATATATACATTTGTCATATCACCAACACATTATAAAAGTATTTATCATTAACACCAAAATATTATAATAGTATTTGTAAAACCCCATAATGGTATTTGTCATTAACACCAAAACCAACTTAAATGAAGCTTGATCTTTCAATCTCTCCCTTTGTGGTAATTAATGATAAATTCATTTATGATAATAACACTTGGGTGAAAATGACTAAATGATATAAAATTAAGTGCATGAGGAAATGTGAAAGCATTATTCAACATTTATATTTAAAATTTTAATTTCCTATCATATTTCTCCCTCATTGGCATTAGCACTTTCATTTTGCCATTATACAATATCTTCTCAAATATTCAAAGTTATTATCACAAATTTCTGCATTAATACTCCCATATTATCATTCAAATTTCTTCCCCATTATCCAAAGCTATTATCACAAATTTCTCCCCCATTTGGCATTAAGCACCAAAAAGAGGCAATTATCATCAAATAGCATTGATTAGCATAAAAACAAGGGAAGAAGACAAGTTAAGCCATTAAAGGAGATTTTTCATTATGAAGAGCTTGATACCAATCAATTTAACTTAATATGGTCATAAAGAAATATGAAACTTGATGCAAGTGACCAATTTGATACCATTTAAAATAACTAAAGATTTTTAAAACACATTAAAATAATCTTATTCATGAGAGCTCCTAGAAGACTTTTGAAGTTTTCTTCTTGTGGTAATTGATACCACTTGATATAATACCACTTGTAGCATTTGGATCATTTTCGGATTTTTGCATTCCAAGTGGCCTTCAAAAGCTTACCTGAAAAACCGACATACAAAAGTCCAATAAATATGATAAAATTTGTCAGTATTGATTAATATCTGAGAATTAAAGATCATAATTGTAACTACCTCAGATTATGAGTACATTAAAAGGAATGAAAAACATAAATCTGCTCAAAACTACTTGTAAAAATTCTGCATTTTCAGCATTTATAATGAAGGAGAGGAAATAATTTTTTTAATAGGAGCTTAAAAACTAAAAGAGAATGAAACACATTCATTCACAAGATCCATAAAACAATTTTGGGCAAATAAGTGAAATAATTTTCACTAATTTAGTACCACTTGCCGAGCTAGGTGAGCTCGACAGCCATCTACAGGGCATGCATTAGTGCGTAACTTAAGCATGCATATACTAATTTAGTACTTAGTTGCCTGCTACCGTGGCCACCTAATGTGGCAAGTGCTCACTGCCATGCTTGGTAGGTGGTACTGCGATGTCCCGAACCTGCTACGATGTGGGAGCTTAACAGATGATACATGTCATCTACTACTGCTTTCGCGGTCATAGAGGGGCCAAAATTGAAAATCTATGTATCGAGAGGCCAAATTGAAAAAAATAGCTACAGCGCTAGATATGCGAAGACTTCAAAAAAGCTTTCCATAGTTTTGATCAGGGGCGGACCCACAGGGTATGCCGGGTGGGCCCCGGCATACCCTGGGGCCCAGCCGAATTCAGCATACCTGACGGTTCGTCTGCAATCTAACAGTTAGACGATCCACCATGAATTCCACATATCGCCTAGTCAGTTTGTTTGTGAGCTCCTTTTGCATTATCTAGCTAGCAATCCACGAAGTAGATGTCTCTAGACTCTAAACTCATGCTTTCGCAATGAACTATCCAAGCATCTGCAAAAGAAATGTATTCGTATTGCTGGCGCCTTGCTGTGCCTAACTGGTTGCCTATGCATTCAGTATCAAGTTACCCTAGCCCATCTTGCCATCCAGATCCAGTCGACTGCTCTCCGCTTCTCCTCCCCCACCGCACGGTGCTTCTCCTCAAGGTACGTCTTCTTTCTTCATGGTCGCCAAATGCTCGATGAAATGATTCATTGGAAGATAATGTTAGTCGATACTCTATAGCTCTAGAAGTCTCTGGTGTTAGATTTGTCCACTGGAAGATAATGCGCCCTTTGTATCTTTAATTTATATGTTCTTCATTCATCATTGTTGAATGCTTCAGGGTTTCTTCTTTTTGGTTTTATGAATTCGGTACTTGGTTGGCTTATGGTTGTTTCTACCATGATATGCTTCTTTCAGACGGAGGGGAGCCAAGCGGGTGTTGTGATCGACGGAGGGGAGCTGGTGGGGTGCATTGGCCAGCAAGAGGCAGGATGTTTGACGTTAAAAGTGACTTGCAAACACCATGTGAGTCCTTTTTCTTTGTTTCTACTATTCTAGGACGTGAGATTGTGGGTTTCTAAGATTAGGATCTATGAATTTGTCGTATATGAATTGTCACTTTTGGCTTGTGATTTGTGATAAGATGAATACTAGCAAATGGTGCATGCCTTAGTATAGCTGCGAATTTACACAGGCGTGCATGTCAGAAATGGAGTTATTTGTAGCATGTTATATAGACAGATTGTTAGTTGATTGAACATACTGAGGCATATGGCATACGCATGCATCATAATTTCATGCTACAAATAACTACATACGGCATACAGCATACGCATTCAGCATACCGGTATCCGTGGGCACCTTGTGTAGGCACATGGGGCATACACATATTCATTGAGCGGGATATTTTCTTTGAAGTGGATGAAGATGATATAATCGAGATTTTTATGTCCTTTAGAAAGCGTAGGCCAAAAAAGACAGATAAATAGTATTGTAAGTCTCTTTTATGTATATTTGAGACTATTAGTATGGTGTTTGAACTATTTATGTTGTAATTTGTGCAAGTTTTCAACTTAATCCTTGAATTTAAGACTTATCATATTATTTAGTGCCTATATACCGAATTACGGTGCAAATTTTACAATTATTTATTGAATTGGCAAATGATTTTATCGAATTGCATATAAATTTTTGGTGCGGCATACCCTTTGATAAAATCCTAGGCCCGCCACTGGTTTTGACCAAATAGACACTTATGTAGGCAGTTGGATTTATGTGAGAAATAAACTGTCTCACCAATTATAATTCCGTCCTACAAAATAGATGACTAATCTTTTTGGTTGCATGGGAGCTTTCTTAGAATGCCTAATTAGTATAGGTACAGATAAGATTAGTCTTTGCTACGTGCCATTGATTAGTTTGTAATTCAGCAGACCTTCTAATCTATTAGCAGTTCTCTATGTTAAGTGTGTTTGTCAGATATCTCTACTACCAAATTCAATATATCTGTACAACAATTGCAATGTTTTAAAATCTTTTTATTTCTATTTGAGATAAAATGATGTCTTATTAATGTAAATTTCACGACATGCATGATTGTTGTTCCATAGCAACACACATGCACTCAATGATTTATCATCTATTTTTGGCAATATCATATTGTTATGCGCTATGATGTTTCTGTGTCATGTTTGAATGGAATTGAGATATATTATGTGATAAAAAAATATATATACATGAGATGTTCTATTACAACGTATGGACACTTCATTAATATAGGTAAATTATACACTCTACATATATTTTTTTCTAATCCACTAATCATTCTATAACTCATAACAGTGGGGACTAGAAAAATGGCAAAATTAAAATTTTAAGTAAAAGTTATGAGTGCGTGTCTTTTTTGCTGTAGTTTATGACTTAATGCTGAAGGTTATGGTTTTTGACCTTAGTGTGAGCACTCGTACGAACATATCGAAAAGTCGCTTCTAAAAGCCTATATAAATAATCTTCTTCAAAACTACAGTGGAGAAGCTCGTTAGTTTAAGGAAACCACGAGCCATATGTATCGTAGCCTAAAAAAATTGAACATTTTCGGCCAAGCGTTCCAAACACATGGTCCAAACTTGGCCGATTCGGCCTCTTTGTTTCCCTTGCCCTAGCTGATGGTCGGTAGAGCGCATCGTTGTGTTGTGGCGGCTAAATTTTTTTTTGCATCTTCTCCAATTGTCCAATTCTCCTTCGTCCCCTCCCCTCTGCAGCAGTGCTGCCTGATCTGCGATTGCGCTCCTCTGCTTTGGCCTCTCCACCCTCTCCGCCCCTCTGGCCTCTGCCCTCTCCGCTCCTCTGCCCATCTACTTCGGCCCCTCTGCCCTGTCCGCGGCTTGCGCCGGCGTACTCACGCATGGAGGATGGCGGTAGGGGCGGCGGTGGGAGACGTGAAGATGGAGGTTGGGCCGGCTTGGGAAAAGGCCAGGATGGCACAAAAGCTACTTGGGGGGAACCACCGGTTATCTTAGATGGACGTATCTAGACTTTGGACTAATGCTTTGCTCTCTATGTATCTGTGGATCTCTGGACCGTTAATTTCGGCTTTGCTCTCTGAAATCTGAATGCTTTGCTTGGTATTAGAGGGAATCTTAGTATTGGAAACTTAGATCCACTAGCTCATGGTTAATTACTTTCACAGTTGTCTGAACTTGGTATTAGAGGGAAGGCTTGTGATTATTCAGAAGTTGGCTGGTGAGCAGTTACATTCAGAACTTGGTATTCCGAGGGACGTACGCTTGTGATTATTCAGAACTTGGTATCATGCATGTACATTCAGAAGTAGGCTGATACTCAGAAATTCAAAAGTTACATGCATGTTTTATGAATGTACATGCATGATTTTTTTTCTGGAGTTTACAGGGATGTTTTACGAATGCGTCTAAGAATATCGACTGAAATTTTACCCTTTTTGCAACCGATTTTCGGTGATTTTCCGCCGAATTTTTTGAAATTTGAATTTCATTTGAAATTTTCGGCCCAAAAAATTCCAAAAATCAGTGAATCGGATTTATCGGTCTAACTGGACACCGTAAAATTTCAAAACTGGTAGTGTGAACCTGCACCCAACCCACCAGTCCACGGCCAGCCCACCACATCAGATGTGCACAACAGTAACGCGTGTTCGCACTCAAAGGCAGGCTGTTAAAGTTGCCTTTTATATTATTTTTCATTGGGTAAAAGTTCACTTTACTTCAGTAAATTTGCATAGACGTTTTAATTAGACCCTTGAATATGAGAATAGCACATTTACACCCCTGGAATTATAGGGTTCAAACTCTATTTAATTGGTAATTGACAAGGAATTGGAGCCTTGGGGAGCCGGTGTCCCCATTTGATAAAAATGCATGATACCATGTTTTTTAAAAAAATCAAACAATGCTCACAATTTTGTTGTTGCTTGTGCTGAACATATCCCAGATTTGTGAAATAATTCATCTCAAAGAATGTATGAACACTCATCATAATTTTTATCTTTCCAAAGCTAATAAAACTAAGACCTAATAATGAATTTGCAAAAATGGCCGAAACGCTGAGTTGCATTGTTCAGCATTTTTCAAGCACTGATTGCTTGCTTCTTGAAAACTGTGCATGATTTTCTATTGTAGTATGGTTAACTGAACAATGTTAGGAATAGTGGATTCCAACAAACAATGAATCTCTTATTTGCATAGGACATATGGACATATTGAACTGTAAAACATATGTGAATATTTTAGAAAAATGATTTTGTTTCAAACTATGTACGCCTAAGAGTATGTGTTCGCCGAGTGTTGTATCTTAAATTTTGGAAAACAAATTAAACAAAGTCATAAATGCAGGGACTGGAAGTGCTGCATTTTTTCTCACTCTCGAAAAAAATTACAGGGGTGTTCTTTTGGGAAAAACAACAGACAGTAGAAACACCAATACTAACGGCGGACACGGTTTTGGGCTTAGGAAGGCAGGAAGCCGTTTGGAGAATTTGTTTAAGAAGTTGTCCCGTTTTGACGTTTGTCTTTTTTATTTTCGGAGAAGCCTAAAGCCAAATTCAAAATCCAAAAAGAACAGGTCCTATATAATTCTCACATATTTGTGCACTTTGCAGGTGGCTACCATGGCACTCCCTGGCTAACTACAGTACATAATACAGTAGCTCGTATGTTTTGAGATAATTCAAATCTGTGATTTACATAACTGAATTTTTTTAGTATTGAATTGATCTCTCTGAAGACTATTTTCATCTTCTGATATTAGATAATTATAGTCCATTTATTGCAGTAGCTTTGTCTGTGCTCTGCTCTTTACATTAGGCATGTTTGGGAGATAGATATAGCTACCTTTGTGAACTTGTCTATCTATCTCCCGAAACGGATACGGATACTGCCCCGATACGCGCCGATACATATCCTGCACGTATCCTAATTTAATGCGTATTTAAAAAAAGAAAATAATTCCTGATACTTCTCCGATACTGCTCCGATACTTCTCCGACACTCTAACCCTAATATTCCCAACCGCACCCAAAATCCTCGGATCTATTCCCCACCCACCCACCTGCGCCTCGCTTAAAAGCCTCGCGTTTCCGCCGCCGCCTCGCCGCCGCCACGCCTCCGCCACCTCGCCGCCCGCCGCGCGCGCCGCCGCCTCGCCGCCGCTCTTCGCCGTCGCCTCGTCGCCGCCGCGCCGCGCCGCCTGCTGCTCGACCGCCGCCGCCTCGGCCGTCGTCTCTGCTGCTCAACCGCCGCCGCCTCGACTCGCCTCTCCCCATCGCCCGCGCCGTCGCCTCAACACCCACCGCCGCCTCGAAGTCTCCGACCGTCGCCTCGCTTGCCGCCTCCGCTGGCACCTCCGGCCGTCTCCTCTGCTGCTCGCTGCCGCCGTCCGTCTCTGCTGCTCGGCCGTCGCCGTCCGCCTCTGCTGCTGTGGCCGTCGCCACCGCCTCTGCTGCCTGGGCCCTAGTGAAGCCTCGTCCGCCTCTGCGCCCTTGCCGCCGCCGCCCGCCTCTCTTGCCGCTGGTGAAGCTCCAGTATGGCTTCTAGTCTTCTACAGTTCTACTCATCTGCTGCTACTGCTACTCTGCTAGTGCTAGTGCTATTTTGTTGCTAATTGCTATTTGTTGACTGAATGTATTGGATGAATCAATAGAGGCAGACAGGCAGTGATCAGATTGTTAGTTGGTTAGTTGTCATTAGCTTGTTTATATGCTATTTGTTGTGCTGCTGTTCAGATCGAAACATGGCATCTGGTGGTGGATTTGGAGGCTCGAGTGCGTCATGTAGCACTGGTACTAGTGCGTGTCCTGGCTCATCTAGTGTAGCCGTCTCGGCTAGGAGCATCCTAAATGCTGCTCGTGTGGTACCTCCAAATGACAATGAAAAGAAGCCGCTTTGGAGGTATGTTGAGTTGCAAGAGAAGACTGGGAATGGTGCAGGAGGGAATGCACGATCTAGATGTAGACTATGTGATCATATTATCCATGGGAGCTACTCAAGAGTTAAAGCACATCTCTTGAAGATAGGAAATTATGGTGTGAAGTTTTGCCCAAAAGTTACAGTCGATGTGCTCGCTCAACTTCACGATGAAATTGCTAAAGCGGAGGCAATGATTGCGAGAAGCTTGCTAAGGGAAGTTCCACTGCCTACCGAAGGGTTGAATGTGAGGAAGAGAAGAGGGGTTTCAGCTATTGAATCAAGCTTCCATCATGAAGGTCGTAGCCAGCTTGACGCTTTGATTGCGATATATCAAACAACAATTTGCAGATTTCTCTTTGTTTGGAAGTGGATTTAATTCCTTTGACTCAATTGAGGATAGAGTCCATCTAGAACCAAAGCAATGGTGGGGAATTTATGGTAACTGTGCCCCAGATTTGAGAAAATTGGCATTGAAGTTACTTGGGCAGCCAACATCGTCTTCTTGCGCAGAAAGAAACTGGAGTACTTATGGTTTGATCCACAGTTCAATGAGGAATAAGTCCGTTATACACTTACCATCTTTTCTAATTTACCATTTCTTATACAAGCATTGGATTTCATTGCAATTGCATTGTTGTAGGCTTAACCCTGGACGTGTTGAGGATCTTGTATTTGCGCATCACAATTTGCGTCTTCTTTCAAGGAAATCTGAAGAGTATTACAATGGCCCATCAAAAATGTGGGATGTTGGAGGAGATAGCTTCGAATTCTTTGATGGCGGTGCTCAATTCCTTCAACATGCTGACCTCTCACTGGATGAACCGGACCTTGAGAGAGTACTAGAAGATCTTGGGGCGCTGGACTTGTCTCCATTAGATGTTGGACCTATGGTCCAATCAGAGACAACTCTACATGATGGAAGCAACAATTAGACTACACATTTGTCTTCTGTCATGTCTTTTATCTACCTATTTTATTATGTAATAGTTATGGACTTATGGTCTTATGGACTTATGGTCTGTTCACTCTGTTGAACTTGAACACTTGGACTTGTTGTGGTCTTTTGGACATGTCAGCTTATGTACTAAGTTTATTTACTAAGTGGTCTGTCAAATGCTTTCTTTACTACCTATCACAACTCATGAATTGATTCAGCTATTTATTTCATTATTTGTATACATGTACTTATCTATTCATTATTCTTCGCAGATGGTTCATTATATTTGTCTAATAGCCGTAGGGAGAATGAAGTACCAAGCAAGTTGCTACATGCCTACATCAATATTAAGGTATTCTCGGTTTCTCAATTCCTTATAAGAATTCATTAATTTCTTACTTTTATCTTTATTATATTATTATATATATATACACACGTATCGCCGTATCGGTATTTTTAGGAAAATGGCGAATCGCCGTATCGCGTATCCGTATCCGTATCCGTATCGAGGTATCTGGGTAACATAGGAAAGATCTTCTAGTAGTGGTAATCAGTAACATGGTGAGTGCCAGTGGGAATGAAAGTCTGTTTTTTTTTTGGGTCACAGGTTATTTTAAACAGTTGTAGTTTGGTTATGAAATATTAATTGGTGACTGGCACCTGTGGGATTGGTTCCAAGTATTAACAGAAACTGAAAATTCTATTCAAGTTACATAGCACCGTGTTGAAAATTATCAAATCTGAGGAGTTGGGTATGTATTTGATTAGGCTTTATTTGACTATTAGCAGCTCCGTTAAAACTTGCAATCGTGTAGGGATTCCACGAATGATCTGTTATTTAAGTGGTATTGTTGGGTTCTATTGACAATGGTTTTTCCTGGCTGCAGTTAGAAAGGAAGAAACCCTTCGACGCTTTTACTTTCATTCCCTTTATTGAGAGCACATCTGATTATAATGTCCTGTGCAGGTTTTCTATTCTGTCGTTCTGTTTGGGATCTCCAGTTCCTCTAGTTGCTTGTACAAGTGATGAAAGTTCTCTCAGTATTTTTTTGGAAATTCCTTGTAGTATTGAAGCTGTTCTCTGCTTTAAGAAGAGTAGCCTGTCGCTACGTTGACATGAGGTCTTCATATGAAGAACAGGCGTCAGGCATGAACTCTTAACTGTTATAAAGACAAAGATTACGCCGTCCCATGCTTAGAAAGTTTAAAAAGTCTAGAACATCTAGTAACGGAGCTGAACCAGCGATCTCCAAGAATTCCTCCAGAAAATGAAAGCTGATCGTAGAGTCACTGAATCGCATAATATACATTTGAGTGCGATTTAAACAAGATACATGTAACTTGAGTACATTTCGCTATTCCAAATCATTATAATTTTGTCAATTAGTGTTCCTATTCCCAAATATATGTTTCAATTCACTACGTGGGCCCTTCTTTAAAATCCTGCAATGGACACAGTGGCATTCACACGATAACAACAAAAGATTGATGACATGGCATTCCCAATAAGTTTTTTCTTCTTTTAGATTGCAAGACTGAAAGAGTTGATGAAGCGTGCCATCTCATGAACGAAATCCATTACAGGATTGCTAAAAGGGACTCGATCGGAACTGAAATGGATGTTTGAGACTTAAATGAATTGGGACCCAATCGAAGTTCTAAAAAAAGAATCATGATTCTTAATTTTGTGGTGATGTTATCTTTTTTATAGGCGCTAAACACCACCAGGGATTTCTAAATCGGCTGAAAAACAACCGAAAATCGGAAATATCAAACCCTCAAAGTTTCCGTATCGGTCAAAAAATTTGTTTTCGCATGATTTTTATCAAATATAAAGGAAATTGGTAGCCTGATGGTACGGTCTCTCACCTTGGAGTAGCAGGCCTTGGGTTGGAACCCTTAAAACTGTTTTTTTTCATCCTTTTCTTTTGAACTTAAAAAAAATATCAAATTTTGATTAAAAAATTTTGGCCAAATTTGACCGAATTTTCCAAAAATCGGAAATTTCAGACCCCAGTAAAATTTCAAAACCAATTTTGAAAACTGTACCACTGTTATCTGTGACCTGCATTTGGTGCTTAATTATGCTTATTTTACTTCGTATGTGCAGAACTCATGTCGGTTTAGGTACTGCAAGGCTGTATATAACTAAACCTCATTTCGTATATGAGCGCTAACATTTTATTTCACAGTATTTAGTAATGTATTTTGCTGTGCACATAGGTATTGTAATGTATCCTCACAAAGAAAATTGTAACTTATGGTATCATGTATAGGATACGGATGTAGAGATATAAGTTATGTTGATATTTACAAGTCTTAATGTGACACATGGAAGGGCTATGGTGTAACATATACTACTAAATTCAAAAATACTTTGACCACCTTTGAATGAGGCAATGAACATCAAATTGTATAGCTCGAGTGCACCATAAAAGGTGATTTGTATAGCTTGAGTACCCAAACCGAAAGGTGAATGCATGAGTGCACCCATAAAGGGTGATCGTATAACATATGTAGAAAAAACTGTTTGTATCACAACTGTTTCATTGATTGTTTTGGCTTACTTCAAAACAATTTTGGTTTGGGCAGAATCGTTTTTTCTAAAAAAAAAAGAAACTGCAACGGGTTTTGTACATGCAGGGTTCACATATAGTAGCCTATAAGTTTTTCTCTTCAACTAGAAGGTTGGCAATTAGAGTTAAATGTAAATCTTTTAACATCTTATATAGGTACTATTTCTTTCATACCTCAATTATGAAAACCACTATTCTATTATAAGCAGGGGCGTAACCAGCCGTTAACTGGGCCTCAAGTTTAGTCCACTGAAAAGTACAATAGATCAATATTTAGCCTGTTAGCTACAATATTATATAGTGAGAAATTTTGACCTGGTCTACAGGTCATTGCTCCAGCGAGCAACCCGAAGCTCTGCCTCTGATTATAAGACTGTTGCGAGGTGCAGCACACGGGCCAAATAGCACTACCTCTGTTATCTTTTTACTTGTCATCCTGCAATACATGTTGTAAACATTTAAAAATTTGAACACTACTGTATATAAAATCACTTAGGTTTGTCACATGGAAATGATATTATATTATCAAAAGTATTTTCATATAATTCTTTTTTTTATAATTTCTTCTAACACATAGAAGAGGTAGGGGTCAAAGTTGTGCACCGAAGGCATTGTTAATGTTTAAACCGACAAAGCATGGAGAAGGGTGGTAGCTAGCTAGTGTATGAACATGGAAGTAATTATATAAACACTAAATACCCTAATATTCACTGTATGTGTAATTCGTTTCGATTACCTTCAGTTCTTTTTTACGTGACTTCCTAGAATCTATGCAGTTAAATTTATATAAAACACTAAATACGCTAGTATGTTTAAAACTATCTAGATTGGATATATAAAAATTATATCATTATATTTGTTGTTAAAAATATATTAATAATATTATAATTTGACTAGTACATCTCTAATGTAAAGTTATTAAAAATAATGATTAAAGCTATATCTTGAAGACAATAAAAAAACATCAAGCAAAAGAACAGCGAGAGTATTTACGGACGAGCGCACAGCCGCACACACGACAAGGCAGGGCTTTAGCTTATCATTGGTGGCCATCGGTCGCGGTCACACGCCAACCACCGTCCAAAATGCGACCACACAAGCCTCACGAGAAACCCAGCTCTCCATGACAACACCACCCAAGGCCCTTGGCGCCCTCCC
The DNA here is from genome assembly GCA_036346245.1 of Bonia amplexicaulis. NCBI lineage: Eukaryota > Viridiplantae > Streptophyta > Magnoliopsida > Poales > Poaceae > Bonia > Bonia amplexicaulis. The sequence continues at coordinate 5,503,527 of CM070769.1, forward strand.
TTTATCTTCCTCTCTTCACATGCAGCTAATTGAACAACCACCGGTGCGCCACCTCAGTTCTCACCTGAAGCCTCCTCCTCACCGGCGATCACGAGCTCCTCTCGTGTACCGTGAGTGACCCCCACATACTCCAACCAACTCGCTTTTCCGCGATATATTATCGTCTCTCACCTTGCACTGTACGAGATGCTACAACTACTCTCTGTGCTCCGGCCGCCGTCAGCCATGGCGGGTGATGGGCGGGGCGGTGGCGAAGTGAAGTACCCGCTGAACGCCGAGTCCTACCGCTTTCTCTGCAAGATCGGGAGCGGCGTCAGCGCTGTGGTGTACAAGGCCGTGTGCGTGCCGCTCGGCTCGGCGGTGGTGGCCATCAAGGCGATCGACCTCGAGCGGTCCCGCGCCAACCTGGACGACGTGTGGCGGGAGGCGAAGGCCATGGTGCTGCTATCGCACCGCAATGTGCTGCGCGCGCACTGCTCGTTCACGGTCGGCACCCACCTGTGGGTAGTCATGCCGTTCATGGGCGCCGGCTCGCTGCACTCGATCCTCTCCCATGGGTTCCCCGACGGCCTCCCCGAGCCGTGCATCGCCGTCGTGCTCAAGGACACGCTCCGCGCGCTGTGCTATCTTCATGAGCAGGGCCGCATCCACCGTGACATCAAGGCAGGAAACATTCTGGTGGACTCCGATGGCTCTGTCAAGCTCGCCGACTTCGGCGTGTCGGCGTCCATCTACGAGACCCCGCCGGCAACGTCCTCGTTTTCTGGCCCGTTACATGCCCCGTCGGCCGTGCTCACCTCGTCCTACTTCAACGACATGGCGGGGACGCCGTACTGGATGGCGCCGGAGGTCATCCACTCGCACGTTGGCTACGGTATCAAGGCCGACATCTGGTCTTTTGGCATCACGGCGCTCGAGCTCGCGCACGGCCGGCCACCGCTCTCTCACCTGCCACCGTCCAAGTCGATGTTGATGAGGATCACGAGCCGCGTCCGACTGGAGGACGCGGAGAGCTCAAAGAGGAAGAAGTTCTCCAAGGCGTTCAAGGACATGGTGTCCTCCTGCCTCTGCCAAGAGCCAGCGAAGAGGCCATCGGCGGAGAAGCTTCTGAGGCACCCCTTCTTCAAGGGCTGTCGTTCCAAGGACTACCTTGTCCGCAACGTCCTCGTCGCCGTCCCGAGCATCGAGGAGAGGTGTAAGGACACGAACATCTGCGGCTGTGCCCGAGGGGCGCGCTGCGAGTCACCGTGCCGCGACGCGAACATAGTCAAGAGCCGGCGAATCAGCGGCTGGAACTTCAACGAGGAGAGCTTCGAGCTCGATCCGACCGAGAGGACGGTTCAGAGGTGCCTTCCGTTCGACGATGATGACATGCTCGAACGAGCTAACAAATCCACCGGAGACGATGAAGATAGCCAGGAACGGAAAGGGGATCAAGAAAAGGAGGAGGGGACAGGATTGAGAGAAGTGGTGGTCCCCCGTCTGGTGACCATCTTGGGGAGCCTGGAGATGCAGAGAGGGATGGTGATGGACGTACTGGAAGGTGGTGGCTACAACCTCCACGGTAATGGCTGCCGCGAGACAGCGGCAAGAGAGGTGAGGGAGGAGATGCTGCTTGGATACGTGCGCCAGCTCGAGCAGAGGGTGGAAGAGCTGAGCACGGAGGTGGAGGAGGAGATGGCCAGGAACTCCCGCCTGCAGGAGCTGCTTCACGACAAGGTTAACGAGAATCAGATAAATTCAGCTCAAACATCAGGGAGCAGTTGAGAATGCCATCCATGCAGGGTCATTGCTAGGCATACCACTAGATTGTTTGACGTTGTGCTCGTAAATAACTGCTTAGATAGTTGTTGCACTTGTCCGAATTATAAATATTTGTGTCGTACTATCGTACGTAGTAGCATGCATTTCCTATATTTTAGTTCATGCACGAGTTTGTGTTATTGTTGTAGAGTACGGTATTTTATGCTTGTAACAAGTCTACTACATAAGACTTGGGAGATCATGCAAGAGGGTGCAGGTTGATCTGTGATGAATCATTCTCATTTATACGGAGTTGGAATTTAGATTTTATAAATTTACAGTTTTTTAGATCTTCACATAGACCTGGTGGACGGTCTTCACATAGACCTGGTGGCCGGTATGACGGATCTAGGAGGCAGTCAAACCAGCTAGCCCAACGGTTTGATCGGCTACCACTACTACAGAAAATCGTATTACAGACGGTTCAGAAACGTCATCACAGACGGTTTTGTGAGCCGTCTGAATTTATGAGTCAGTAATGATACGAGGTCATCACAGACGGCTTTTGAACCGTCTATGGTGTAAATATCACAGACGGTTTTGAACTAAAAATCGTCTGTGATTATCAACTAGCACAGACAGTTTTTGTTAAAAACCGTATGTGCTATTCTATTCTACCCCTAAATCTATTTCTGTTTATTGGCTAGCCTCAGGAAATGCTAGACACGCCCTCTGAAACATAGTTGCAGATCGACGCAGTATAATACATCCAATTCACATTCATTCATTTCAGAAACAAAATATCCATTCCACAAATCAATTAATAGAAATAAGCTCAATCACCTAGTGAAATTTATTATACATTATGGAATTCCCCGATCTTCTTTTATGACTTTAGATAACAAAAAATATACACACTGAAATAAGCAGATCAAAATGACATGGAATTACATGAAAGTACATATATTCATAAGTATATGTATTCATGAAACAACTATACATTCATAACAGTACGTTTTAAATGTTACATATAACATTACCGATAGCTACATTCCTATATGTCACCGGGCTCGGGGATGGTGGCCGGCGACAGGCTCGGGGATGGCGGCGGCGACGGGCTCGGCGATGGCGGCCGCGACAGGCTCAGGGATAACTATAACTGCAGTGTACGCGCAAAACCCTAGCTTGAGGGTATATATAGGAAGGCAATATCACAGACGGTTTGGAATACGAACCGTCTGTGATGTCTCACTTATCACAGACGGTTCGTATTACGAATCGTCTGTGATAAGTCACACACCAGAGACGGTTTAGAATACGAATTGTCTGTGACACTTAAATGTTTGCGCGCCCGCCTGTTAATATTCCGATGCAAGCGGCCCTTAAACTTCCACACCATTCTGGTCTTATATGCAACACGGTGTACAATTCCTTGATACCACAAACTGAATCTCTTCTAAATTGTCTTCTTCCTCATCTTCTTCACCATATTTCTGAATAATGGCATTTAAAATTTTTTTGATCTCCTTCATCTCATCTATCCATCATGAGTTGTTCGGCTGTAACCTTACACAGGCGGCCAACAATTTACGTCTAGAGCAACTCTTCCGCTCACGCCCTACTCTCCTTCCTTGACTCGCTTTCATCCGTCAGCTAGACCTCATCATCCACCGTCGACGGAGGTGTCTCCTTGCCGCTCAAGAAAGGGAAACCGCCCTTAGCCTCGTTCTTCTCTGCAATGTGCACAATGCGGAGGAAGCTCTTGCGGCAGTACAGAGACACATGGATAACCTTGCCGATCAACCAGAATCGGCCGATTCTGAGGAAGCTTATCATGGCATCCTCTTTGAGATTATGGACCATGCTAATGATTTGCCCAGGCTAGAGGAGGAAGTGGAGAGGGCAAGAACAATCTTCATAGCATTTGAGAACTCAGCGGCTGATCCTCCAACTCCTAAAATCGAAGAAGAAGCATATGAAGTCCAGAAGATTAAAATCTGGGAATATCTTTTTTTGGACTTTTTTGTAATAAATTTGCCTTGAATTTGACTTTCGTCTCATTATAGCTTCTGTAGTTCATACGACAAATTAAGGTCTGTGGTATCACAAAGACAAGTACAAGAACATCGAAAAACAGACACCGTATGTAAAAGTTATGCCTATTTTACTGAAAGTGTCTCAAAACTGACTCAGGAGGAAAATTATGAAATTTTAGGGAATTGTAAGGCGGGAAACATATCACAGATGGTTTAATATACGATCCGTCTGTGGAAACTTCATTATCACAGACGGTTTTTATTACAAACGTCTATGAAGTATCACAGACGGTTCTAGATAAGAACCGTCTGTGATAATAGCCGACATCATAGACGGTTCTTATATAGAACCATCTGTGATACTTTACAGACGATTCTAGATAAGAACTGTTTGTGATAATGAAGTTTCTACAGACGGTTTGTATATCAAACCGTCTGTGAAAATATCACAGACGGTTATTCTAGGAACTGTCTGTGATGTAAGCGTCCAGATTAGCCTCTTTTATAGTAGTGTACTCTCAGCAGTCAGACTTGTTGACGCCAGCGGTCTGACCGGTGTAGATGTTTGCTTCGGCTGAAAATTGGTAATTTGGGAAATTTGGTTATGGGGTGGTTTGAATTATGTTTAATCAGTGTATTAACGTTGCATGATGTATGTTTTAGCTAACGTGGGTCAAGTTACGAAAAATTTATGCCCAAAAATGATTTTATTTTTGCCTTTGGATGTGTAGGAAGACTTGGAGTCAACCATGGCCAACGACGAGGATCGGAGCTACACTCATGGAGGAGCCGAGATTGAGAATAGTCAAAGATGTCAGGTGAGATGACTATGCTCAAGCATGTCACAAAGAAGATGGAAAATATTGAAGAGAAGGTTCAAGCAACGGGTTACACTATATGGTTTGGTCAGTTCAAGTGAGATGTGGTCCAGTGGAATTGGAACAGGAGAGACTTACCGTCACGTGACAAGTTAGTGGTGTACCAACACATGACAAGCATAATGGTTGCTTGGAAGGAAGATGAAGACTGAATCAAGGAAGTGTATTTTGTAAGATGGCCAAACACCGAAAACTACCTTAGATCAAAACAGCGATGCTTAGGAAATGGTTTAAGTCAAGGAGAGGCTGAGATGATCAAGTGGATCAAAGTATGAAGACTTAGCGGATTCGGACTTATGTGCTTTGAAAAGCATGTATGAGTTGAGTTTGTAAGTAAAACTCATGTTGATCTCTCTATGTGTGTTATTAGATAGTATACATTAGGATTAAATGTAGGCTGATTGCCTTACCTATTTAACGGGTTGAGATGGAGCCTTGCTAGTTAACCATCCAACCATTCCTCATTCTAGTCAAGTGTTTTATGGTTAGGTTTGCAAAGTGTGAGTATTGTTGTGTGCTCCCTTGTTCTCCAGGTAGAGTGGTTGTAAAATCTTCATATTTAAGTAGTAATAAATCAAATTCATTCTTCACTCATAGAGTCTCCTTGATTTAGTTGATTTACGAGAGTTCTTGTTGCTTTTGATCTTCTCTCTCTGGTCTTGATCTTGCTGTGTGTTAAAGATGTGTAAGTAATAAAGATGACTCATAAAGATCAATCCACATCCATCTAAACATCAGGTTTTGCAAGTTCTTTAATTTGCCCCATTTTGTTTTGAGTTGACCTCATCGTGAGATTTCTTGATCCAAAGGTTTTTGTCCCAAACCTTTGTGAGTTATTACTTACTGTGATATGTGGAAATATATTCAGAGCCATCTTCCACCACAGAAACAAGTCATATTATGAGTTTTTGGTTTTTACTCGGCTTTGGTATAACCTTGCTAATTCTTGATAAATGTCTGAACTTCGACAAGGATTCATATAATCTTTGGATGGAATAGATTCATGAGACCTCAACCAAAATGTGTGTAACATCTTGTCTCATTTGGCCATGGGTTTTTGGAGTTGCACGAAAAGTGGTTTGGATTCGAGCTGACTTCCTATTATGGAAATAGGGGAGTGGTCATACCGCTTTCAGGTCCGGTTGGACTGGAGGCGGTCAGATTGCCAGAGGGACACCGGCTAGACCACCCTTCTGCTACTGGTCAGACCGCTGCTTGGTAGCCGGTCAGACCACCAGGTGTAGGTTTTCAATTCTTCTGCTTTTAAGTTGATTGCTTTTGTGTTTGCTTCGCCATTCGTTCTTCACTCTACGCAATTACACGTGAGAGCTATAGCCAGCAAGTCAATCTGGCTAGACCAATATCCCTATTCGTTACCTTCCAGCCGCTGGTCGACCGCCATTCTCAACCATATTGCCTTTTATCCCGTCCCGTGTCAGCCTCCCGTACCAGCCAGGTTTGACTTAAGTTAGGGGTCACTTGCTTTTCTTTTTAAGATAATTGATCTATTTCTTGGATCAACTCCTTTGTTAGTCAAGGCTGTATTTTCAATATTGATCTTCATAGCTCAGTAGCTATTGTAGTGAAGGATTGATGAATATCTGAGAAAAATTTTTAAAGGTATCATTCACTCCCTATTACCATACCGGTCCTACAAGATTCCTGCTTTGCTTCATATTTTCAGCAGCAATATAAAACTGAGAAATGTACCCTTCCTAATTGTTGTTTTAGAACAAGGGCGTGTCTATGCAACTCCCGTAAGGTTTGTCCAGAAAAACATCTAAATTTTAGTCCCTTAGACAAAGTAGCCCAAAAAACATATCTCGTTTTATATTTTATTCATTAAAAGGACCGCCAAAAAGAACGGGTCCATTAAACGGTCAGACCAGAAAAAAAGAAACATTTGCCCAAAAATGATCATGCATCCAAACAAAATGTAGTAAGCACAAATTTAGTAAGCACAAATTTCCTACCACAACTATTCCGCAAAATCAGTGCCAAATAATCCACGATCGTGTGTCGACACTCGTTCTGATGCGGCTCAGATACCGTCTACTAATTTTCTGTGCGCTCCTTTTAATCCTTGTGCACAAGTTTGTCAAAGCAACAAAGAAAATATATTAAAGCATGTGGCGCGTGAAGTTGATTTTGTGCATGCCGAGCGTGCGTTCGCATCGCATGGAACACATGGCGCTGCATGGGACCATGCATGGCCATTATATTGGTTCGCATGGGAACTGCGAGGATCCGAAGCAGCATGTGGAAAGATGTATGTATATATGTATGTATGTATGTATGTATGTATGTATGTATGTATGTATGTATGTATGTATGTATGTATGTATGTATGTATGTATGTATGTATGTATGTATGTATGTATGTATGTATGTATGTATGTATGTATGTATGTATGTGTGTGTGTGTGTGTGTATGTATGTGTGTGTGTATGTATGTATGTATGTATGTGTGTATGTATGTATGTATGTATGTATGTATGTGTGTGTGTATGTATGTATGTGTGTATGTGTGTATGTATATAGATATATATATATATATATATGTATGTGTGTATGTATATAGATATATATATGTATGTGTGTATGTATGTGTATATATATATGTATGTGTGTATGTATGTGTATATATATATATATATATATGTATGTATGTATGTATATATATATATATGTATATGTATGTATGTATGTATAGAAAAATGATATTGCACTCTCGGGAGTACCTACTCCCGCTTGCAGGCACAGTCCGATCTCCACCTCTTCGTTGGAAATAACCCGTCAGCATGAGGACGTGCTATTGATAGGGATAGCAATCGGGCGTGATGGGTACGGGTAGTGCTTACCCATACCCATACCCGCGACCCCGATTTACACCCACAGGCATACCCGCGAATGACGACGGGTAAAAAATCTTGCCTATACCTGTCGCCCGCGGGTATACCCGTTTACCCGCGAACTGAGTTATGTATCTGTTACCTAATCTATTTTCACCGTAAGCACACAAACAACCAAATCCGAAACCGCCCACTCACCTTTAATCCGAAACCAAATCCTGAGGCCAAAGGCCACGAACTCCTCCTCCTCCCCTACCCCGACCGCCGCCGCAACCTCATCGAGCACCTTCCTCTTCTCTCCAACGGCCGGCGGCGACACGGGCTCCTCAGCGGACGTGCCGAATCTCTGCCGCTCGTAGCCGGCCTCGACCTCGTCCTGCTTCCTCTTGCACCGCGGCCCCTCCTTACGCTTCTTCGTGGACGGCTCGGCAGTGTGGGCGTCGGGGTTGGGGTGCTTGCGGAGGGGCCTGGCGGTGGCGATAGGGGCGGGAGGAGGAGGGCGACTAGGCGAGGAGGCCCGAGGAGCCCCACCATCGGAGAATCGCTAGCGGGCTCCAAATCAGAAGCTTCGCCACCCAACCCTAAAAATCGCAGCAGCGGTCCGTCAGATCTCCAATCGCAACTACCACGACCACCAATCAACGCCCAAATTCCCCCAAAAAAACCTTCCCGAAATGGAACACATAGAAACAGATCGCTTGTTCACCTGCGTAGGGCGGATGGGGATGAGGCGACGGCAGTGGGGGCGGAGAGGCGAGGTCGATGAGGAGGTCGTCCTCGGCGGCGACGTCGATGAGCGACAGCGCCTCCATGGGGAGGATGGCAGCGTCGGCGTCGGAATCGGGGATCAAACCCTAGATCGCCGCAGCGCAGACGGGGGAGGAGGCGAGCTAGAGAGAGACGAGGGCGTCAAGGACTAGGGGTTGGGGTGCTTGCGGAGGGGCTGGCGGCGGGTGGGGAGTCGAGTACTCGAGTGGAGTCGGAGGGTATGGAGAAGTTAGGGTTTATTATTTTAATTATTTGGTCCACTTGTTAGGTCGCGGGTAAATGGGCGAGACGGGTACGGGTGGAGCTCACCCATACCCATACCCGTTTACCCCGATGGACAGAGAGTTCCCCCCATTTTCATACCCGTGGACAAAGAATACATTCCATACCCGGCTCTATTAGGGTATTTACCTACGGGTACATAGGTAAACGGGCACAATTGCCATCTCTAGCTAGTGGGTTGCGGGATTAGGACCCTTTTTTCTAAAATAAAAAAATACCGACTAAATGAGATAAGGATTATTGGTGAGTTGACCATTGGGGATCGGAGGCGACATCGTGAACTCATCTAATGTTCCCAGGAGATCAGCGATGCGTAGAGCATATACTAATCAATGGCGGCGGTGCCTAGCAGATCGCATTGTGTGGCCTACGGCGAGAGCATCGAGTAGGTCCTAGGTTGTCGGCGGTAGCAGCAGCTAACCTCCCACGGCGGTGGTCCATTGGAGCAAGCGATAGAATGTCCTCTAGCGGCTGCAGCGATTTACCGTGGTCGAATGCCTTTTGATCACGCCTACTGAAGTTTTGTCGTGGTTGTAAGCCCCTACGACTACGTTTGCCGTGGTCATAGGTCGACTTTGACCACGCCCGCAAGTTTTCTTAACAACGCTCAGGGATTGCTTTTGTTTCTTCTTTATTTCTCGCAATTGCTTCATCTTACATCTGATTACATGACTCCTCTTTTCATACCTAAAATCTACAACTTTAACTCGGATTCGACTACAAAACCAGACTCGGTTTCCGACTTCGACTAATACTCTGTTTAGGCTTCGATTATGAATTCCGATCGCAATTCAACTTCGATTACAACCAAACTTGTGAAAAAAGAGATTATTTACAACATTCTCTCCTTAATCTTGTTTTTCAATTTTGATCATGCCGATTTTCTTCCTCATCTCCGAAACTTTATTTGCCCCAGCGGCTTTGTCAAAATGTTTGCCTTCTGTTCTTCTGTACTGATGTATTCGATTGTAATCCTTCCTTCTTCGACATAGTCTCTAATATAATGATATTTGGTGTCTATATGCTTGCTTATATCATGTAGAACCGGATTCTTGCTCAGTGATATAGCAGATTTGTTGTCTACCCTGAGCACCACCTTCTGAACTTCTTCGTCCGATAATTCACTTAACAGTTGAGCGAGCCAGACTCCCTGGCACGACGCAGCGCTCGCTGCTATATATTTTGCTTCGCATGACGATAATGCAACCACTCTTTGCTTCTGAGATTGCCAGCTGACCGGACTTCCTCCCAGCACAAACATCACTCCTGTTGTGCTCTTTCGATCGTCAATGTCTCCAGCCATGTCACTGTCACTATAGCCCGTCTGTTGTAAAATCCTTTCGCCTCCTTTCCTGTACTAGATCCCGAGGTTCAGTGTACCTTTTATATACCTCAGAATATGTTTGATAGCATTCAAATGATCCTGAGTCGGTTTCTCCATGAAACGACTCACATATCTGACCTCAAACAAAATGTTTGGTCGGGTGTGTACCAAGTATCACAGACTTCTGACGATGCTTCTGTATTGCGTGGCGTCAACTAGAGATCCTAGGCCTATTTTGCTTAACTTCAGGTGATTCTCCATTGGATTGCACTCTCCCATACTATATTTTTCTAGAATTTTCTGAGCGTACACCGACTGGCAGAGTGTAATGCCGTTGTCGGTTTGATTTACCTCAATGCCAAGGTAATAACTCAGAAGTCCTAAGTCTGTCATTTTGAATAGCTTCTTCATCTCTTCTTTAAACCTCATAATCTCCTTTGGACTCGATCCAGTGATGATCAAATCATCCACGTAAACACCCACGATCAACCTTGTCTTCTCATCTCCTCTCGTGTACACAGCATGTTCTGAGTTGCTCGTTCTGAACCCGAGTGTCGTTAGACTTTTGTCGAGTTTCAAATTCCAAGCTCGTGGAGCTTGTTTGAGCCCGTAGAGGGCTTTGTTAAGTTTCAACACCTTCTCAGTTTGTCTTTTGGACTGGAAGCCTGGTGGTTGAGAGACATAAACTTCTTCCTCAATGTCGCCGTTCAGAAAGGCCGTTTTCACGTCCATGTGGTGAATCTCTCATCCACCGTTCGATGCCAAAGCGAGGAGTACTCAAATTGTCTCCACGCGAGCTACTGACGCAACGACTTCCTCATAGTCCACGCCATGTTTCTGAACATATCCTTTAGCCACAAGTCATGCTTTATGCTTTACGACCTCTCCCTGAGAGTTTTCTTCACTTTGTATACCCACTTCAGACCAATGGCTTGGTGTCCCTTCGGTAAGTTAATGAGTTCCCAAGTGTTATTGTCTTCAATCGACTTCAATTCTTCTTACATCGCTGCTCTCTAGTGTTCGCCTCCCTTTGCTTCTTCAAAACTCTTAGGCTCTTCGGCCGTGGTGTACAACAATAGTTCCTCGATTTGCACCGGCTCGGTTTGTGCATAAATTTTGCTAATGCTTCTCATCTTTGGTGTTTTACCACTCAAATTTTCTGTTTCAGAGTCTTCTGTTTCGGGTGAGGTCTCATGAGTCTCGGCACCTATTGGATTCGAGCTCTCAAGTGTGGTCAGTACTTCCACTTCAGAACTTTCATGTGTGTGCGGTACTTCCGCTTCCCAATTTTTGTGTGTGTACGGTACTTTCGCTTCCCAATTTTCATTGTTTGTGTCGAACGTCACCCAGTTCTGCACACCTTTCTCCATACCTTGATGTTCTTCCCACTCCCTTGAAAAATAACATCCCTGCTTACGTGAATCTTCTTTTCGACCGGATCACTGGCTCAGACCCGAGGTAGATCATCCTCCTGCTCCGGTCGTCCAATTTCTTCAGATAAGTGGTCGGTTTCACATGTGCTAAGCAGCTGAAAACTCTTAGATACTCAATGTTCGGCTTTCTGCCCGACCACAGTTCATATGGAGTGACTCCATCAAGCGATCGTGTAGTGGCCCGGTTGAGAAGGTAGACTGCGTGCCTTACTGCTTCCGCCCAAAAACGCCTAGGCAGAAATTGACTTTTCAGAAGACTTCGTGCTGTGGCCATCATGGTTCGATTTCTTCTCTCCACGACTCCATTTTGTTGAGGTGAATACGGAGCTGTAAAGTGTCTTGTAATGCCCTTCTTTTCACATACCAAGTCGAACTCTTTTGAGAGTAATTCTCCCCCCCCCCCAATCTGACCTGACAACCTTTACCCTGTGATCAACTTTGTTTTCGGCAAGGGCAATGAACTTCTGAAACCTAAACTTCGCCTCATCTTTGCTTTTCAGCATGTACACCCACATGGCACTTGAGTAATCATCAACAATTAGCATAAAGTATTGATTGCCGGCGTCAGTTCACGGCGTGATCGGTCCACACATCTCGATGTGAACTAGCTCCAAGGGGTGTGATGCTCTGTACTGTGCCTGGGATGAAAAACTGCTACGAGTTTGTTTCGCCACCAGACAGCCTTCGCAGATTTGCTCCGGATAATCGATCTTCGGTAGTCCGATCACCATCTCCTTTTCTGCCATGTTTTTTGAGCTCTGGAAGTTCATGTGTCCGAATCGGGCATGCCATAGCCAGGCCGGGTCACCTGTTGAGTTTTTCAAGCATTTGGGCTTTTTGACTTCAATTTTGATCTTGTACAGCCGGTTCATCGTCTTTTGCACTTTCATCAGCAATTGTTCTAAGTGGTCGAAGACCTTCAGGTGGTTGTCTTTTAGTTCGATCCGACAACCTTCTTCGGTTAATTGTCCAAGACTTATGATATTTCTGCGTAGGCTCGGAATGTAATATACATCTGGCAACCGTCTCTTGCTTCCGTCCTTACACTGCATAGAATCGAGCCTCTCCCTTTGATCTGAACCGTCGATCCATCTCCGAACTGTACTTTACCGAGCACATTCTCGTTCAACTCGTGAAACATCGAGTGTGTGCCCGTCATATGGTTGCTAGATCCGTTGTCGAGGTACCAGTCTTGTGTCTGCTCTCCCTTCTCTATCAAACATGGAAGGACTTTCTCTTCATTCAGCAGCACCATCTTCGATACTTCTTTAGTGCAGAACGACAAGAGCAGCGTCGGTTCTATGTGTTCGGAGGCTTGCGCGATGTTGACTTCTTCCACTTTCTTCTTGCTCCTACAATTCGTTGCATAATATCCATACTTTTTGCAGTTATGGCATTGTATGTGGCTCCGACATTCGGCAGCGTAATGGTTAAACTTTTCGCACTCGTAGCATTGGACGTTCGATTTGTCAAACTGGTAGTCTCCTCCTCCACAACCAGCCTTGTCTCCATGACCACCTCTTCCTCCTCTTCCGAATTGGAAACCACGACCTCTTGGGGTATAGCCTCATCTATGTCCTCGACCATGGGACACGCCACGGCCAAAAGATGTGTTACGACCACGACCACATCCTCCTCTAGATGTCGAGTCTGCGCCTCGGTTCTTTGTATCTTCTCTTATGAGTAACACCTGTTCTCCGTTGTCGTTTTGATAACTCTTCAGGAGCTGCTCGTGAGCTTTGAGCGCCTCAGTTACCTGTTCTATCTTCAACTTAGAAAGGTCTTGTCGGTACATGAGTGTGGTCACGACTGGAAGGAACTTCTCCGGCAGAATTCTCAAATACTTCTTCACTGCCACCTCATCTTTTAGGTCGTTGCCGAGAGATTTTATCTCGTTTACGACTTCGTTGAACTTTCTAGAGAACTCTTCCACAGTCTGATTCTTCCCCATCTTCATAGCTACAAATTCGCCTCGGAGTGTTTGAAGTCGAACTTCCTTTACTCGATCGACTCTTTCATGCATTGTTTGCATAGTCGTCCGGGCCTCTCGTGCCGTCTCCTTGCCGACCAGTTGCTGCATCATTGAGTCAGGCACAACCTGATAGATTACAGCCAGTGCCATCTTGTCTAGCCGGTCATCGATGACTTTGTCTTTTTCCTTTGGATCGATCGTGCTCCAGACACCCTGAGCACACATGTTGACTCTCATCTTCAATTGCACTCGAGTTACCATGATCGAACTCCTCTACGATCACGCAGTGATGCTGGCAATCACTGTTCGCCGTGGTCAAAACCTTTTTCGACCACGTTCAGAGCTTCTTGGCGCAGTCGCAGCCTCCTCTAACCACTCACGCTGTGATCGAAGCCTTCTCGAGTCTTTACAGCGTGGTCATAAACTCTTCTCAACGTGGTTGTAGCTTTTATGCCGTGGTACATAACCCTTACGACCACATTCTGTGCTCCTTCAACATTGTCAAACACCTCTTCGATTCCTTCAACGTGGTCGATAGCCTCTTCGACCACATTCAAATTTCTTCGCTGCGGTCGTACGACTTCTGATCACCTTTAAACTTTCTCCGACGTGGTCGTATCTTCTCCCGACGGCGTCTTCTTCCGGTTTGCCGTGGTCAAAAGCCTTTCGACCACGCCTACTGAAGTTTTGCCATGGTCATAAGCCCCTACGACCATGTTTGCCATGGTCATAGGTCGACTTCGACCGCACCTGCGAGTTTTCTTAACAGCGTTCAGGGATTGTTTTTTTTTCTTCTTTATTTCTCGCAATTGCTTCATCTTACATCTGATTACATGACTCCTCTTTTTATACCCAAAATCTACAACTTTAACTCGGATTCGACTACAAAACCAGACTCGGTTTCCGACTTCGACTAGTACTCTGTTTCGGCTTCGACTATGAATTCCGATCGCAATTCAACTTCAATTACAACCAAACTTGTGAAAAACGAGATTATTTACAACATCTATTTGCATATATAAATTCGCTGCTACCTTCGCCAATCCCTTAAATGTGCGTCCTCTCCCTGGATCAACCAAGACCGACCCAAGATTTGCATCACAGCGGCCGATTGGGTTTGCGAGGTGCAATACCCTTTGATGGTGATGACTGATCCAGAGCTCGACAACTATACATCGTCCCATACACTACTAGGAAACGGATCATCCCTCACGGTTCAAAACCGTTAGGAAAATACAAAAAACCGTCAGGTTTAATTTTCCTGACGGGTTCCGTCGAGCAAAACCCTCGTGGTGGTGGCAAGGAAAATTAAATTTGGTCGACGGTGCCCGTCGAGAACTTTAACTGACGGTTTGGCCCGTCAGAGAAATTTAACCTGACGGTTTGGCCAAACCGTCAGGGAAAAAAATTAAACTGACGGTACTAACTGACAGGAAAAATGACTTTTTTCTCAGGGGCCAAAACCGTCAGGAAAATACATTTTACTGACGATCCAGTCACCGTCAGGAAAATTGATTTCATTGACTGTTTGTGTTACCGTGAAGAAAATATAGGCTGGCGGTTTGAACCGTCAGCAAAATTGGCAGAAACTACTAACATGCTAATTATAACAGATTTGTTCAGCTGACAATGAATTGGCAAACAACTTACGAGATAAGCATTGATATCTAAATCACAACACCATCGTTGCATCGATCAAGAAACATATAATTAAACAAACATATAATATGTAGCAGAAATTTATCATCCACAAACATGGTCATATGTAGCAGAAATTTATCATCCACAAACATGATCATATGTAGCAAAAATTTATCTTTACAGATATACTTCGCTACACCAAGTAATATTGTTGTAGCACAGAAAACAACATGGACCAAACCAAGTACAAATATGAAGATGTGCAGCTGATGCAATGCCTCGAGTGATAGCACCAAGTACTTGATGTTGGGGACCTTCTTCCTCCTCCAGTAAACAAATTAGCACCTGCATATGTCGTAAATAGATTTCGTGAATAGTATTATATTAATCTAAAACAATAAATATTCATGCGAGTTGAAACAGTTCCAAACATGTTAAGATTGCCAAATAGAAAACTAATGTAGAAAGATTTTGTTAAACTAGTTTGACTTCTCCACACCTCTAAGACATTGTATTAAAGTTATTACAATCTTGTTCAAAATCTGGGCAACCAATGCTTGCTATATATCATTCTCTGAAAGCATATTACAATTTTGGGAAACATTTTTATTCAACAAGGTCTGCATTATGAAGGTGTTAAACTTATTCATAAAGCAAAACATGTTGAAGAGAAATACATATGTCCAAGACCCATATATATGCACGAGGTGATGAGCTTAATTACTTAATCTAAAGTAATTGGAGCTACACAAGATATATAGTTTAGGGTTTTCAATTACTGATCTTCCCAAAAATATTGATACATCTTCAAGGTATTACACAGATGACAGAACAATGCATGTGGTTTATAAGGATGATAAAACATAACAATACACATGTGAAAGCAAAGTTATCTTAGTAGGAATATATAGCATCACCCACATATAGTACGAGGTGAAAAACACTTAGCATCTCTTATTAGCACTGTTGACTACTGACTAGAAAGATTATAGTAGGACTTCTTGAAAAGTATTGTAATAGAAATACTGCATACCATTCCAAGATAGCTCCCTATCAAAAGTTTCTTTCGTCCTTGCTTATCCATCAAATTTGAAGCAACAATGACCCCTAAAATACAAAAACATGGCTCACAAGTTTATTAATAAGTTACCACAAATCAAAACATAAATAACTGAGTTTGACTAACCTCTAAAGTTGGTTATTCCAACATATAAGCTCGCCAAAATACCACTGGTAATACCAACATCACGGAATGTTAATGATGAAAAATAAAGAACACCATTTATTCCAGCAAACTGTTGTAGAAAGAAAAGGGACCCTCCAATCAAGGCAACTGCATATACATTAGAGAGTTATTAATATCATGAAGAAAATCACAATAATACATAGAAAAGTAATCAATATATCCAAGTAAGGACTTTGCCTCTCCTCTACAAAAGATATGTGGATGCAAAGGGTATTTGTGTTAAGGTCGTAGTGTCTGCGAAAACCTTAGGACGACTTATTTGTTAGATTAATCATTAAGAACCTCTGACAAAACACCTAAATGACTGAACATTTTTCACATAGTAAACATCAGACAAAACTGCAGAAAATATTATATAATATTGGGGGAAGAAGCTAGAAACCCCATTAAACAGTCGAAGACACATAATTCAGACATTCCAAGTCCAATGTTCACATTTCAATTGACATTGTTCAGCTATAGTATAACTAGCACTACATACATGGCACATCCAATGCAACACTGCTGAATAAAGATAGATAAACGCTGAAGTGGCAACCCAGGCACGAGTACGCACCCAATGTGGTAGCCGAAGAGGAAGTTGGCCATGGACGTCGTGAGCACGTGCGGGAACACCCGCACCCACCCGAGATCAGCACCACCGCCTCCATCTCCACCGCCACTTCCTCCCATATCCAAGCCTATCAAGAACAACGAAAGCCCGTGTCAACGAAAGCCTGCCAATTATCACCAGCACAAGCAACCAAGAGAGAGCAGGCGGAGGCCCAGGCATGAGCTGGCGCTCTGCGCGTCGGAGCTCCGCTCCGCCGGTGGCGCGGAGGCCGAGCTTGAGGGCGGATCGCCTCGACGGCGGCGAGGCACGGGGCCAGAGCTCGGGCGCCGGCGGCGGGCCGGAGCGCAGGCGACACGTCACGAAGCCGAACCAGCGGGGCTAGGGATGAGGCGGATCGGAGGCGGGCGAGGGTTTGGGGCGGAGGAGGCGGGCGAGGGATGGGGAGGGGAGGCGGGCGAGGGATGGGGGCACGCGAGGGTTTGGGGCGGAGGAGGCGCGAGGATGGGGGCGAGGGTTTGGGGTGGAGGAGCGCAAGGGATGGGGAGGAGGCGTGCATGAAAATTTGGGGGCGGAGGAGGCGGGCGAGGGGATGGAGAGGAGGCGGCGGCTGCGAAAATTTTTTAGGGTTTCACAGGCTACGAAAATTCTATGCTTGGAAGTAGAATAGCGGGCGGGCTGGATCAAAAGCCTCACGGGCTGGAGAAGCCTCACAGGCTTATGTTCCAATTATCCTCACGGTTCATGTAATACCGTCACAAAAATAGTGTATTTCCTTGGCGGCATAAGGAGCCCGATAGGAAAATGTATTTTTGCGACGGTGCTACGTGGGCCCGTCACAAAAATTGATATCCCTCATGTTCTATATAGGCCCGTCAGAAAAATTAAAGTCCATGAGGGATGATCCGTTTTCTAGTAGTGATACGATGACGGTGGTGGTGGCTGTTTTGGAGCTAGAGCACAACCATTTGACGAGGGCGACAGCGGCAGCGGCCGTTTCGGACAACGAATCCTGTTGTCTCCCATTGCTTGTCAAATCTTTGGATGAGATGCAGCATATCAAAGTGGTAATCTTTTATTAGTTTCATCTAATTTGCGGGATTTTCACTGAGTTTGATAATCTATTTTTTGTTTTCCTAGTATGTAAGATACAGATTCTTGCCAATCTAAAGCACTTCGTCTTCAAGCCACACATCGCCCTTCGAGGAGGCAGTAGCAGTGGCCAGTGCCCACAGTGGCGCCCGATTGGGAATGGCAACTGGAGGATCCTTCTCGGAGCATGAAGCGGCCGGTGCAGAGCATTGCATTGATACACGTCTGTTTTTTTATATGGCTTGACTCTTATTTCGTGAAATTATGTAGACATTCGGAGCACCACGAGGGTTTTCCAATTCTCGGCCATCCAGCACGACCCATGTTGAAAAGTCAGTAAGTTCCACAGATAAAGTCCAAATGAGGCAAATACTCGTTGGAAAGCTAATTTTAAGGCCTACCCAATGGATTAAGTACGAGCAACACATTCCATTTGTATTCACTGCACCATCCAAAAAAAAAAAAAACTGACGATAACAACTTTAGGTTTTCCGTTTTTGTGTCCAAGTTATTCCAAGGAGTTTGTTTCTTATTTGAAGTATTGATAGGGCTATATAAGGCATTGTATGTATCCATGTAACTTAGATTTTGAGTTATGAATTGAGTTATAGCCAGATGGCTTTAGTGTTTATCCCTGTGTGTTAGGGTGGTGTGATTAATTATGCTGATCAATTCCATTCCGATATCAACCGGAATGGCCATAACATGCCATACCATCATCGAAAACGGCACACAGCAACCTGCATCTCGTACTGACCTCGATTCCGGCCAATTTCGGCCGTTCCAGTCAATCTTGACCGTTCTAGGCGGAATTGAGCTTGCCATCAATTTCGGTACCGGCTAACCAGTAATGTCTCCTCCCAGTCCATCTCAAATCCAAGAAATCAAGGGAGAAACGATTAGATCTAAGAAGAAAGCAAGAAATCAGAGAAACACACTGTCTCCTCCCCAATCCATCTAGAAGGCAAAAAAATCAACTGGAAAAACTTAGATCTGAGAAGAAAGAAAGAAATCAAGAAAACCTAGCCATAAAAGAACAGGACTGCTGAGCTAGGGGTGCAGCCGTGCGGCACTGGGGCGACGCAGAGTATGGCGGGCGGTGGCTCCGACCGAGGCAGCCCCGGTGGCGACAACCAGCAACCGGCTTGCGATCTTCCTTCCCGTGTATGCGCTTGAACGTGGTTCTGTTTTTTTTCTTTCTTTCTGGCGGCGACGTCGCTTGCCCTCATGCCCTGCCCTCTTTCTTGTGTGTTTATGTTGAGGCTGGGACACTTTGGGTCGTTGAGGCTTAGGACTAGGGCCCAACCCAACTAACCCCTATGATACTTTTTGCTAAAAACTTATTGTGTAGTATAATATAACTTACTCATATTTATAAATATATTATTATATTATATCCTGAGAAGGGTGCACCGGAATAGACCAGTGATAAAACGATCTATTCCAAAAGTTAAATCGGAATGGGCTCGAGAATAGAATTGACAACTACCAGTGTGATCCATGTTTCAGTTGATCCCACGAAGGTATTCTTGTGCGTCAAAGTTGAAGAATCGTGTATTCTTTAGTTTTGCGGCGAAGCTATATGCTTCACCTTGCTTTTCGGTCCAGTCAGATCAGACTGCTTGTTGTTTGTGCATGTTTGCGCCATTGTAAACTTGTATAAGTAATGGAAGTGCGGATTATAACTTTTAATCGGTGCTTCAGTTGTATCTTTGTTGTTCTACTACCATAAGAGATCAGGCAACTACATTCTGAACACTATCCAGATAAATCCAGAAGCGGCCTTTTTCCTTAAAAGAAAAACATGTCACCAATTTGCTGCTTGATGGTAGTATTGTGGCAACACCTCCATTTTAGATACACTAGTACACTACTCCCCACATCCGGCCATACCAGAGCCAGAGTTCCTAATCAGGTCTATTTTTTTTAGCTACGGTTTATGGCTTTTGGCTACGACTTATGGTTTTTGAGTTATTCGTGTGAGAGATTACAGAATAACAGAAACTCACGTGTGGCTTTTGCCGATATAAATGAAGTCGGTACAATATATATATACTACAATTAACTAGTAGACTCTATCTTAAAAAGATACTCTATTTAAAAACTAGTTACTGTAAAAAATCAAAAAACATCTTTTAGAAGCCAAAAAGATCAAACCATAGTCCGTTCGGTCCGGCTTCCACCAACTTCATTTGCACCGGGCACTGCTCTATGCTTTACCTCTATCATGGGCGAGTCCCATAGTGGAGGCAAACAGCGGCGTCAGCTCTTCAATCGGTGCTTCCCGCGGAGAGTTGATCGGCGGTCTCGTTGTGAGCTACGCCTCCCGTCCACAAGAATTCGTTGAATTTTTTGTACGAATAATTTTTTTTATTTGAAAATATAGAAATATATCTGTGAAATTTTTTTTTATAAAAATAGGCTTTAGTCGCCCAATGGACGGACGATTGCAACCTTTCGCCCAACCGAGAAGCGACATTTGGTCAATATGGGAACCGTTGGGCAAATCATTTCTGTCGTCTAATTGTTAGGCGACTCAATTGCAGTCGCTGTACTGTTGGGCGACAGAGGGGGGTTTTAAGACAGCACAGCCAGCCGCCGCCCACTACCTACCACTTTTTCTCTCATTCTGCACACAGAGAAGAAACGAAAGAAGAAGAGAAATGTCAGACCCGGATTTTTCAATCCGAAATCCTCTGTGATTTATGCACTATTCCCTGGATCAGTAGATAGTGCTCACAGTTACAGAAAATGAATATCAAATACATACCATGCGGAAGCATAAATAAAATAGTAAACTTACTCATGGGCCGATTAGGCCGAAATCAGAAAATCGCAGCAGCGGAAGAATGAAGCACACATGTGGGACCTTCAGGACATGCCCACAGGCAGCCAACTGGAGGTTCGCCACCTAGCCCTTGACGTCTTCACCTTCTTTGCCTTCAAGACCCAAGTATTGCTGAGGCGTAGTGATCCGATTCCTGATTCTGGATTTTGTTATGAGAGCGAGTGTGAGCACACTAACCACCGTGCTCCGCGAGCCAATACACAGAATGCAAATATATAGTATGCATGGCTTATCAAAGGAAAGGCTCGGGTTGTTTTATTTGCCAGAAAACGCTTTTGGTAGCATTGATATTATTAAACCATAGTGCTGCTACTGCTACCTAAAATTTCCCACGGCGATTGCCAAATTGACTCACTTCCCCCAAATGCCATAATTGACTTAATTCTCCAAAGACACAATTTTATTACTAAACGTCGTCTAAGACTCCAAACAATGAGTGACATCATTTAGCTAATCCACCGATCAAACCCTTTATATATATATACATTCATTTTGAATCCACCAATGTCTTCACGTATTCCGAATTCATACTAGTCCAATCCTGTAATCACTATTCACCAACTCCCTACTACAATTCCAATGATTCCCTAATAGGATTACTTTTAAGCCACCGACATCATTCATATCAGAACTTTCTGCTAATGATTCATAACCATAAATTGCTCTTTCCATAATCATCCTTATTTTCATTATTTATCTCTAACTAATTCATCAATACTACGCACCAAGAATATCATTAATCTAGTTTACGCTTCAATTATCATATCTCCAAATTTCCTCAAATTCAAATCACCTATCTAGATCAATTTCATTAATCCCATTTAATCCAACAATTGCCTTTACACTCTTCTAATTCTCCAAAATCATTGATCTAGATTATACTCCGTAATTATTATTATTCCTCCGATGTACCCAAAATTCAATTCATCCTTCCAAGATTTTAATCAAATCCTATCAATCACATTATTACTAACATCTCTCAAGACTTTATATTATTATCGTAATCCAACAATTTCTTTTGCACACTCTAATCTTCCAAAATCATTTAAATCATCTTTCTAACACATCCATTCATATAGGCTCCACCGATTTATTTCTCCTAAACCCTTTCTAATATTCTCTTTTATAATCGACATGAATCCACCAATCATCGTTATGTATTTACCACAGTAGTCATCCTCTTTTCCTCCGACTCTATTTATTCTCCCCGTTATTGTACTTTGTAAAGGAGAAGCTTTATCATCGTTTAGCTTTTGAAATATAATACATAGAAACCTCCCGAGACTTAGCGCTTAAACAAAACATAGTGTATATGAGAATGCAATAACGATGGCGATTGATTCCATCCACCGTTACATGGCATCTCGCACCATATGCTTAATCCTTCAAATTATAGCCGCTTAACTTATCACCGGGCGACACCCAGACAACACAAATCGTGGCCTTGCACGCCCTTCACCTTTCCATTCCCACCCACAAATCATTTTGAAACAGAACTATATCTGGTTAAGTTTCCCATGTCCGCCCATGACCGTGGGCACGGCTATTCGAATAGTTTTGACTCTGCAGAGTTTGTACACTTTCACCACAAGCGATAATCCACCTGTTGCCCCACCTGATTCCATGGTCAGGTGGTCAAATAGATTATCACATGACCGCTCAGATATCTAGTTCCTCTAGTCATCTCACCCTATGGGAAATCGCCCACTTGCGGTGGGTCCCATACGTTGCACGGATGTTCACCACGGCTACCAATTATTCGGCTCCACTCCCTCAATGCTAGTACGACCGGTGAACGTCACCTCCACTCGGTGTCCCTTTAGGCCTCCTTGCCCTTGCATAACCACGTCTATCCACTACCGGTGAGATGAGTCGGGGAGTGTCGATACCGCTACTTAGCCAAGTTGTAATTTACAGACATGTGGTTGCACTGTTTTACGTGGGAGATCATGACAAGATTCAGTCCTTAGTATTACCTGGGCGGTTCTACCACACTCCATATTTGTGCTCCCACCGCACCACATACCAGCCCCCAAATCATCCGCCCGATATTCAAGCAAGTTGAGGTTTTGGGAGCATAAAATAATCATATCCAACACAAATACCACTATTATCACCATGACCGCCCAAACCGCTTCTCATGATTGAAAATGTTGATGAGGCTTGGGGCATTTCAATACCGAGTGTCTATGCAACACTAAGCATGGCATATAATTACGGACTTATTTTCGAAAGGATACTATTATAATTTTTGCTAGGCGACAAGGTTCGCATAATCAATATTCAATAGGGGGTATAATATTAATCAAGGCAACAATAGGCATATACTAGAAGCTTGAATTAAGCATGTATTTGTACATAAAATAACAGATGCAATTTGATAATTTAAACAAAAGTAATTTGCGTAAAATGTAGGTTCAATATGATCAAAGTATTGACTACTTTGGCGCGGTTTACATGGTCTTGAGCTCACACAATGCTTTCTCGTTTGTTGATTCGAGTTTTTGGCCTTGTTCTTCACTTTGCTCTTGATCACACTTGATCCCTTGATTCTTCAGACTCAATTTCTAATTACGCTAAACGATCGAACACGAATAAAAGCAAATAACTCAAAGATCCACATATATCCAAATGAAATCAATTTAGTTTTGTTATTTGGATTTATGTTTATTATTAGGCTTAACGTTATTTTTCAATTCTAAATTATTCCTCAGGATTTATTGACAGTGTGTTAAATGTTATATGCATATATTCTATGTTACAATTAAAGGTACCTACACTAAATTTGGACATTTAACCAAAAGTCATTTTCTTTATCAATGCTTTTAACTAATTTTGATTTAAAACACACACTAAGGGCACATTAATCTTTTATGACAACTAATTCCATTTTAATTACCCCATAATCTATTTTGCATCCAATTTAAATTGTATTAGCTACTCTAAATTATTTTCTAAATTTAGATGAGCTTCAAACATTATAATTTTGGTTCCATTGGACAGATCTTGAATTTAGACGAATTTAGAAATTTGTTTCATTCAATTTGGACTTAAAATGAGTAAGTTATGCCCAATTGAATGCTTTCGGTTCAGTTAATTCTCAAAATATTAAATCCTAACACGCGGGACCCGGCGATTCAAATAAACGACAACGTGGTCCTAGCCACTGCGTGGTCGTGGCTTCGACCACATTGTTTGCGACCGACCACCGACCACGTTGTGGGTGGTCGATTCCGATCATGAGTGGTCGTAAAGGGCATAGAGTGGTCGAAAATATTTCACCACGATGTGAAGGAGTGAACGTGGTCGGAAAGTGCTTCGACCATGTTATGTGGTCGCAAGACCGCGAGCGGTCGTAACGCAGCGGGAGGTGGTCGTAAATGACTTTGAGTGGTCGTAAGCGCTTCGACCACGCTGTGAAGCGGTGATCATTGTCGGCGTCAGAACCACGCCAGAATGGTCGGAGGGGCTTGACCATGGTGAATAGTGATCGGTAGTATCACTATGTGGTCGGGGGAGCTACGACTACGAAAATTAGACGTGATCGTAACAACTACGTGGTCGGCTTCGACCACGTTGTACACAGTCGGCCGGCGACCACATTGCGGAAAACCGGATTCGACCATGCTACGGGTGGTCGGATTCGACCACGTTGTGCGCAGTCAGCCGTCGACCACGTTGTGGAAGGTCGGCTCCGACCACGGTATACGCGGTCGGTCCTCGACCACGCTGTGGGCGGCCGGTTTCGACCACATTGTAGGTGGCCGGTCTTCGACCACGGCTACTGTGGAGGTCTCGATCACGGCAGAAGGCTACGACCGGTCGGCGATCGGGCCGGGAAAACTCGCCGACGTTCCGGTGGTTGACGGAGCTTGGGGGCGGCGACCGATGGAAATGAACGAAGGAGAGACGGGGAAGGCGCTGGAGCACGCGGGAGTTACCGTGGACGGCCGGAGGACGGTCGACGGCGAGCGAGGCGGCGGAGTCGTTCGGGTTTCCGGTGCAGCGGCACTCCGGCGGCGAGGGAAGTCGGCCGAGGTGACGCCGAGGTGCGCACGGGTGCGAGAAAGTCGAGGGAGTTGATGGCGATGCGCGCGGGTGACCGAGGCGGCGGCGATCTCTCGCCGGAGTTGGAGACGGCGGCGGAGACGAGGTCGCACGGCGCCGGCGATGTGCAGTGGTCGGGAGCTCCGGGGGAGGCCGGAAATGAGCTGGTGAGGCTCTGGAGGTGGTGTAGGAGCGGGGAATTGAGCTCGGGTGGACGGGGTCGGCGGCGAGGGTGTCGCCGGAGTTGGGGAAGAAGCACCACGGGTGATTTTGGGCTTCTAAGGCTCAATTACAGCCGGAGAGGAAGATGAGAGCGTGGGGAGAGCAATGGGAGGCCGAACGGCTTTTATAGGCGGCGGAAGAGGGCTGGCAACGGGAGGGTGGCCGTGTGGTCATTTCGGGTG
The DNA here is from genome assembly GCA_036346245.1 of Bonia amplexicaulis. Lineage (NCBI taxonomy): Eukaryota > Viridiplantae > Streptophyta > Magnoliopsida > Poales > Poaceae > Bonia > Bonia amplexicaulis. The sequence continues at coordinate 5,528,643 of CM070769.1, forward strand.
GCAATGTCAGGCGGCGGAGCAGCGGCAGGGGCCTTGGGACTCGGCGAGTGCGCGCGACCGCTCGGGCAGGCTTCGCGCACGCGAGGGAGCGCGCCAGGGCAGCGAGCAGCGGTGGAGTGGGCGCATGCTTGCCACGGGGAGGAGAATCACTGCACGAGGCAGAGAAAGAGAGAGAGATGGCGCGAGCTCAGGGCTACCTAAAGGCGGAGAGGGAGGCAGATGCACGCTCGGGGAAGTGATGGCCGATGCGACGGAGGCACAGGGCATGACGCGCGCGGAGGCAACGATCGAGCGGGATTTGCGGTGGCAGACAGAGCAGCGGCGCTGTGGTAGGATTCGGGGGGATTCGAGTGTGACAATACTGTGCATGCCTGCCTTGAGGACCGAGCGAGAGAGACCAACGAGAGAGAAGAAAGGGGTGACGCGAGCCGTGGCCCACAAGGAGCAAAGAATGAGGAGAAAGGAGGAAGAGGAAAAGAAAGAGAAATGCTGAGGCAGGAGAGGGCCCAACGGCTAGAGAGATCGGGAGGGGAAAAGAAAAAGGAGATAGGGAGAAAAGAGGAAAAAGGTGGGCCCCACTTGTAGGAGAGGGAAGAAAAGAATGAGAAGCTTTGGAAATTTTGGAATTTGAATTTGAATTTCTATTTCATATTTAGGATTATTGATTTTATTTAACCTTTGTTACAAATTGCATTTTTAAATTCTTTAATGTCCAAATTCTAGTTTATATATATATACATATGCTATTATTTCCAGAATGAGATTTTATATTTTAACTCAGGTTTCTCCCTCCTCATGCTGGATCATCTTTTCAGATTCGCATTTAAAATTTTAGTTTTCTATTATTTGCATATTTTCTTTTATAGCATTACTAATGTTTGTTTTGTTTTTCATAAGTTTTCTTTAATTATCAGAACCTCAACCAAAGTTTTAAGAAACACTATAAAAATCCAAATTCAAATAGAATACACGGCAAAAATAATTCAAAAGTTTAATATTTTCAAATTTAAAATTTTGGGATGTTACAAACCTACCCCCCTTAAAATGAATCTCAACCCGAGATTCCTGTGAGAATAGAAAGAAAGGAGGTGAGGTTAGGTGTTGCTTGACGATAGTTCGTTAGCTTCACGAGAGGTGAAAGTCTCATAACAAGGGTTAGCACTTGAAGAAGTCAAAGGGAAGAGAGAAACCTTGTCCTCTTGGGTAGGTCGTGACTTTCAAATACTTGTTCTTCGACATTGTTGTCTTCACTTAGTCGTCGAATGAAGTAGTCGCATTGTTTGGTGGACATACGGTTGTAGAGTTTTACACTGATAGGTGGGTAGCAATGGTCTGTGTCTTAGGGGGTAGAGGGCCTTAGGAATACAGAGGTAACGATGGGTATTTCTATAGGGAGGTCTTTCACTTTGCCGGGTCTTGCCCTCACTCTAGGGTCTTGACAAGCTGGTGATTTTAGCTAAGGGTACGTCTCGTAATCCTTCCTACAGAAGATTTTTGGCTTTGCGGATCTCTGTGTTCTGGTTTGATTTGGCCAAACACAAACTGTTGCATCTCCAGGGTAGGCATACATCATATCGATACTCCCAAAAGTGATTACACGCCATAGTAGCCTTACAACATCTGGTCTACTCTTGCTACCCCCCTTAAAATAAATGACATCTAACATTAGTTGCCCTTTCTAACCTCGGGCATAACGAGTCCTATGGCGACTTGAAGACTCATTCGTTGTATCTCAGCTGCCTTGGTTAGCAACGGACTCATGAAGCAATCCTTGGGGCAGTGGTCTTGTCCTTCGCAGAGAAAACAGGTGATCTTGCTGGTCGGACATTCTCCTGGCGGGTGGTCTTGCTTCCATCCATTGGGCCTAGTAGGGTTTTTCAGAAAAGGTGAGGGGGAAACAGCATGAGATGAGTGTCACATCGTAGAGATAAGATACTCTAAAACCCATTAAAATTTTTAAGAGAGTATACCCCAGAAGCTGAGGTGATACGGAACCACACAAATTTTGAAAGCAAGCTTTTCCTGTGACTGCGAAATAGGACGCCCGAGGGCAAGAAGGCAGTGCACAGGGCCAAAGTGAAATCTTGCAACAATACAACGTCTATTCGGGGAAGCACACATAAGGGGGCACAGGGTTCATCTGCATAGTTTGTTTGAAACCGAACCACTTTATCTTCATGACGATCTTCAACGTTCCTAACCTTAAATTTTTGGAGTAAGGGTACGAGAAGACGATCAAAATTTTTCTTCCCAATTCAATAGAAAGAAGAGGAAAGTATTTGGAGGTGGTTGGCTTGATATCATTTCTTATTCCAGTATTATCATTATTAATATTATCATTTTAATGAAACTTTGTGGTAAAAATGAAGATTTTTCTTTAACTAGGGGTGATAAAACCAAACAGGGGAATAGGTTTTTACCAACATAACTCTTTCGAAGGTAACACCCCAAGGTTAACCCTTAGGATCTATTTTTGAGAAACAAGGTCCTTGTTGGGGAAAGCTTTCAAGAAATAACTTTGTTTTGAACTATTTGAGAAACCAAGGTAAAATTTTGAATAAGTTCTTGGTAAGTAGTTTAACTTATGAAAATTTCCTCGGAAGATCCAGGTTTGTCAAAGTGAGTTTGAAAATGAATTTCGTAAACAATTTGATAATCAGTCCTCCAAGGGTAATTTTTTTTTTCTTTTTTTTTTTAATAAAGTTTTAAATTCAAGCATAATGACTATTAGCCCAAAATAGGTTTTCAAGGAGAGTTCGCAAGAGAAGTACTGGATTTTCATCCTTTTGAGTTCAGGGTAAGAGAGCACGAGAAGTAGAAATGGCTAAGGCAGCATATAGATGAGAGGATATCTTCTAGGAGAGATAAGAATGAGCAGTATAACTTGTATTTTCGGAGATAGTGTTTTTAAAGAAATATTTCTAGTCATGGAACTAACGGTCAGTTAACTAGGTCACGACTGCAATCGATATGCTCGATACCATCCTCGCCGGACCGGATTTTCAATCCGAAATCCTCTGTGATTTATGCACTATTCCACGGATCGAGAGATAGTGCTCACGATTCGAAAATGAATATCAAATACATACCATGCGGAAGCATAAATAAAATAGTAAACTTACTCATGGGCCGATTAGGCCGAAATCGAAAAATCAGCAATGAAGAATGAAGCACACATGTGGGACCTTGAGACATGCCCACAGGCGACCAGCGGAGGTTCGCCACCTAGCCCTTGACGTCTTCACCTTCTTTGCCTTCAAGACCCAAGTATTGCTGAGGCGTAGTGATCCGATTCCTGATTCTGGATTTTGTTATGAGAGCGAGTGTGAGCACACTAACCACCGTGTTCATGAGCCAATACACATAATGCAAATATATAGTATGCATGGCTTATCAAAGGAAAGGCTCGGGTTGTTTTATTTGCCAGAAAACGCTTTTGGTAGCATTGATATTATTAAACCATAGTGTTGCTACTGCTACCTAAAATTTCCCACGGCGATTGCCAAATTGACTCACTTCCCCCAAATGCCATAATTGACTTAATTCTCCAAAGACACAATTTTATTACTAAACGTCGTCTAAGACTCCAAACAATGAGTGACATCATTTAGCTAATCCACCGATCAAACCCTTTATATATATATACATTCATTTTGAATCCACCAATGTCTTCACGTATTCCGAATTCATACTAGTCCAATCCTGTAATCACTATTCACCAACTCCCTACTTCTGAATTCCAATGATTCCCTAATAGGATTACTTTTTAAGCCACCGACATCATTCATATCAGAACTTTCTGCTAATGATTCATAACCATAAATTGCTCTTTCCATAATCATCCTTATTTTCATTATTTATCTCTAACTAATTCATCAATACTTCTGCACCAAGAATATCATTAATCTAGTTTACGCTTCAATTATCATATCTCCAAATTTCCTCAAATTCAAATCACCTATCTAGATCAATTTCTGTTAATCCCATTTAATCCAACAATTGCCTTTACACTCTTCTAATTCTCCAAAATCATTGATCTAGATTATACTCCGGTAATTATTATTATTCCTCCGATGTACCCAAAAATTCAATTCATCCTTCCAGTATTTTAATCAAATCCTATCAATCACATTATTACTAACATCTCTCAAGACTTTATATTATTATCGTAATCCAACAATTTCTTTTGCACACTCTAATCTTCCAAAATCATTTAAATCATCTTTCTAACACATCCATTCATATAGGCTCCACCGATTTATTTCTCCTAAACCCCTTTCTAATATTCTCTTTTTATAATCGACATGAATCCACCAATCATCGTTATGTATTTACCACAGTAGTCATCCTCTTTTCCTCCGACTCTATTTATTCTCCCTGTTATTGTACTTTGTAAAAGGAGAAGCTTTATCATCGTTTAGCTTTTGAAATATAATACATAGAAACCTCCTGAGACTTAGCAGTTTAAACAAAACATAGTGTATATGAGAATGCAATAACAGTAGCGATTCAGATTCCATCCACCGTTACATGGCATCTGCACCATATGCTTAATCCTTCAGCGTTATAGCCGCTTAACTTATCATCGGGCGACACCGGGACAACACAAATCGTGGCCTTGCAATCGCCTTCACCTTTCCATTCCCACCCACAAATCATTTTGAAACGAACTATATCCGTTAAGTTTCCCATGTCCGCCCATGACCGTGGGCACGGCTATTCGAATAGTTTTGACTCTGCAGAGTTTGTACACTTTCACCACAAGCGATAATCCACCTGTTGCCCCACCTGATTCCATGGTCAGGTGGTCAAATAGATTATCACATGACTGTTCAGGATATCTAGTTCCTCTAGTCATCTCACCCTATGGGAAGCGCCCACTTGCGGTGGGTCCCATACGTTACGCGGGATGTTCACCACGGCTACCAGCATTATTCGGGCTCCACTCCCCTCAATGCTAGTACGACTGGTGAACGTCACCCTCCACTCGGTGTCCCTTTAGGCCTCCTTGCCCTTGCATAACCACGTCTATCCACTACCGGTGAGATGAGTCGGGGAGTGTCGATACCGCTACTTAGCCAAGTTGTAATTTACAGACATGTGGTTGCACTGTTTTACGTGGGAGATCATGACAAGATTCAGTCCTTAGTATTACCAGGCGGTTCTACCACACTCCATATTTGTGCTCCCACCGCACCACATACCAGCCCCCAAATCATCCGCCCAGATATTCAAGCAAGTTGAGGTTTTTGGGAGCATAAAATAATCATATCCAACACAAATACCAGTCATTATCACCATGACTGCCCAAACCAGTTTCTCATGATTGAAAATGTTGATGAGGCTTGGGGCATTTCAGCGCCCCGAGTGTCTATGCAGCACTAAGCATGGCATATAATTACGGACTTATTTTCGAAAGGATACTATTATAATTTTTGCTAGGGCGACAAGGTTCGCATAATCAATATTCAATAGGGGGTATAATATTAATCAAGGCAACAATAGGCATATACTAGAAGCTTGAATTAAGCATGTATTTGTACATAAAATAACAGACATGCAATTTGATAATTTAAACAAAAGTAATTTGCAGAAAATGTAGGTTCAATATGATCAAAGTATTGACTACTTTGGCGCGGTTTACCATGGTCTTGAGCTCACACAATGCTTTCTCGTTTGTTGATTACGAGTTTTGGCCTTGTTCTTCACTTTGCTCTTGATCACACTTGATCCCTTGATTCTTCAGACTCAATTTCTAATTACGCTAAACGATGAACACGAATAAAAGCAAATAACTCAAAGATCCACATATATCCAAATGAAATCAATTTAGTTTTGTTATTTGGATTTATGTTTATTATTAGGCTTAACGTTATTTTCAATTCTAAATTATTCCTCGTGATTTATTGACAGTGTGTTAAATGTTATATGCATATATTCTATGTTACAATTAAAGGTACCTACACTAAATTTGGACATTTAACCAAAAGTCATTTTTCTTTATCAATGCTTTTAACTAATTTTGATTTAAAACACACACTAAGGGCACATTAATCTTTTATGACAACTAATTCCATTTTAATTACCCCATAATCTATTTTGCATCCAATTTAAATTGTATTAGCTACTCTAAATTATTTTCTAAATTTAGATGAGCTTCAAACATTATAATTTTGGTTCCATTGGACAGATCTTGAATTTAGACAATTTAGAAATTTGTTTCATTCAATTTGGACTTAAAATGAGTAAGTTATGCCCAATTGAATGCTTTCGGTTCGATTAATTCTCAAAATATTAAATCTAACACGCGGGACCCGGCGATTCAAATAAACGACAACGTGGTCCTAGCCACTGCGTGGTCGTGGCTTCGACCACATTGTTTGCGACCGACCACCGACCACGTTGTGGGTGGTCGATTCCGATCATGAGTGGTCGTAAAGGGCATAGAGTGGTCAGAAAATATTTCGACCACGATGTGAAGGAGTGAACGTGGTCGGAAAGTGCTTCGACCATGTTATGTGTGGTCGCAAGACCGGCAGAGCGGTCGTAACGCAGCGGGAGGTGGTCGTAAATGACTTTGAGTGGTCGTAAGCGCTTCGACCACGCTGTGAAGCGGTGATCATTGTCGGAAGTGCTGTAACCACGTTGTGAATGGTCGGAGGGGGGCTTCGACCATGGTGAATAGTGATCGGTAGTATCACTATGTGGTCGTGGGGAGCTACGACTACGAAAATTAGACGTGATCGTAACAACTACGTGGTCGGCTTCGACCACGTTGTACACAGTCGGCCGGCGACCACATTGCGGAAAACCGGATTCGACCATGCTACGGGTGGTCGGATTCGACCACGTTGTGCGCAGTCAGCCGTCGACCACGTTGTGGAAGGTCGGCTCCGACCACGGTATACGCGGTCGGTCCTCGACCACGCTGTGGGCGGCCGGTTTCGACCACATTGTAGGTGGCGGTCTTCGACCACGGCTACTGTGGAGGTCTCGATCACGGCAGAAGGCTACGACCGGTCGGCGATCGGTAGGAAAACTTCGCCGACGTTCCGGTGGTTGACGGCGAGCTTGGGGCGGCGGCGACCGATGGAAATGAACGAAGGAGAGACGGGGAAGGCGCTGGAGCACGCGGGAGTTACCGTGGACGGCCGGAGGACGGTCGACGGCGAGCGAGGCGGCGGAGTCGTTCGGGTTTCCGGTGCAGCGGCACTCCGGCGGCGAGGGAAGTCGGCCGAGGTGACGCCGAGGTGCGCACGGGTGCGAGAAAGTCGAGGGAGTTGATGGCGATGCGCTGGTGACCGAGGCGGCGGCGATCTCGCGGAGTTGGAGACGGCGGCGGAGACGAGGTCGCACGGCGCCGCGATGTGCGATGGTCGGGAGCTCGGGAGGCCGGAAATGAGTGGTGAGGCTCTGGAGGTGGTGTAGGAGCGGGGAATTGAGCTCGGGTGGACGGGGTCGGCGGCGAGGGTGTCGCCGGAGTTGGGGAAGAAGCACGGCCGGGGTGATTTTTGGGCTTCTAAGGCTCAATTACCTGGCCGGAGAGGAAGATGAGAGCGTGGGGAGAGCAATGGGAGGCCGAACGGCTTTTATAGGCGGCGGAAGAGGGTCAGCAACGGAGGGTGGCCGTGTGGTCATTTCGGTGGCAATGTCGGGCGGCGGAGCAGCGGCAGGGCCTTGGGACTCGGCGAGTCTGCGACCGCTCGGGCGAGCTTCAAGCGCGAGGGAGCGCGCCAGGCAGCGGCGGCGGTGGAGTGGGCGCATGCTTGCCACGGGAGGAGAATCACGCACGAGGCGAGAAAGAGAGAGAGATGGCGCGAGCTCGGGGCTACCTAAAGGCGGAGAGGAGGCGGATGCACGCCGGGAAGTGATGGCCGATCGACGGAGGCACAGGCATGGCGCGCGGAGGCAACGATCGGCGGGATTTGCGGTGGCGAGAGCAGCAAGCGCTGTGGTAGGATTCGGGGATTCGAGTGTGACAATCATGCATGCACCGCCTTGAGGACCGAGCGAGGCGAGACCAACGAGAGAGAAGAAAGGGGTGACGCGGGCCGTGGCGGCCACAAGGAGCAAGGCGAGAGAGAAAGGAGGAAGAGGAAAGAAAGAGAAATCTTGAGGCGGTGAGAGGCCCAACGGCTAGAGAGATCGGGAGGAAAAGAAAAGGAGATAGGGAGAAAAGAGGAAAAGGTGGGCCCCACTTGTAGGAGAGGAAGAAAAGAATGAGAAGCTTTGGAAATTTTGGAATTTGAATTTGAATTTCTATTTCATATTTAGGATTATTGATTTTATTTAACCTTTGTTACAAATTGCATTTTTAAATTCTTTAATGTCCAAATTCTAGTTTATATATATATACATATGCTATTATTTCCAGAATGAGATTTTATATTTTAACTCAGGTTTCTCCCTCCTCATGCTGGATCATCTTTTCAGATTCGCATTTAAAATTTTAGTTTTCTATTATTTGCATATTTTCTTTTATAGCATTACTAATGTTTGTTTTGTTTTTCATAAGTTTTCTTTAATTATCAGAACCTCAACCAAAGTTTTAAGAAACACTATAAAAATCCAAATTCAAATAGAATACACGGCAAAAATAATTCAAAAGTTTAATATTTTCAAATTTAAAATTTTGGGATGTTACAAGAAAAGAAGAGGAGAGGAAGAAGGAGAAGAAAAGGAGGGGAAGAATAGGAGAAGGAGAGGAGGATAGGGTAGGAGGAGGAGGTGAGGGAGGAAGGAGGAGTGGAAGCTATTGCATCCATTTGGATGCTGGTATTTATTTTGATTATGTTGTATGTTATATGAAATGTTGGTGTTTGTAGTATAGAAATTTTTAGCACAATTTTTAGTATAGGAAGTTTAGTATTGTACGATATTATTTGACATTTCGCAAAATTGAAACATATATGCAGGCCAACATCATCAATGACCACTATATTGAGAGTGTATTACGGAGCTGGAACCATTCGTGAAGGTCCGAATGGTGTGGATTTGAGCGATTTTCCGCAAGTCACTCTCGTACTTCCGGATGGCGAGAATGCTCGAATGGCAGATGTGCAGCATTGGCTGACCTGGAGTTTTTCATTGGACCCCGAGGTGTGCAGCGTCATCGTGCAAGGGCTTTGGAGCCGGTCTGCCACGAACATCAGATGAGAGTTGAAGACATTGGTGCGCACTGCTTCGTGGAAGGGCTTTGTGCAAGGGTGCCGGCGCCGTGGATACGAGTGTGTGCTGCTTGTGCAACTATGCTCACTACAAGCAGTTGTGCAAGCTCGTGCGTCTGCCTTTGCTCTGGAAGGTGCTAGCAGCTTGGGCGTGCTGCATGTTGGCGAAGATGTTGAAGTTGATCGTCATGAAGCCGATGCGGTACATGGAGGAAAGTTACAGCCGTCAAGCCATAGAGAGGCAACTAGGCAAGCCGATGAAGGAGAGTACAATGAGGACATCGTGCAGCAGATGGACTCTAATGACCAGAGGGCATGGGATGAAGAAGAAGCTGTAGAGAACGACGAGGACGACAATTCCGATGAGGATGAAGTTCCTATCCCCCAGGAATGGAACCGATTTAATGTGGAGGGTGTTTCCGCACATGATGAACCGGTGGTGCAGTCGTCACTTAGGGGTAAACTTTTTCAAGCAATTCTCGAAACAATCTTTGATGATGCTATTCAAGAGGCTGGCTAGGCAGAACCAGCAGAGGAAATTTGATGCTTTGTGGGGGTTGTTGGATGAGCACACAACGAAGAACGTCGAAGAAGAGAGGAGCAAGGGGTCGTCACTCCTGGGGCCGTCACGAAATATTAAGTGCTTCTCGCAGTGGATCAAGGGAGAACCATTGGAGAAGTGGTCACTGTTACACGACACGGATGGCGCAAGGTACGGAATAATGATAACTAACCTTGTCGATGTGTACAATTGGGTTCTCAGGGGTTTCCGTTCTCAGCCCCTTGTCACTATAGTAGAAGGTGTTCTTCACAGCATAATCCGCTACTTCAGGGAGAGGCACGCGAGTGCCGTACTTCATGCGGCCAATCCCGAAGCCCTTTATTCGTCAAAAATTACGGCGTACATGGAGACGAAGGCACAAAAGGGTCAATTGCACACAGTGCAGGTCATGGGCAACAGGGAGCATCGTTTTGAGGTGATACTACGTGATAGAGCCAGATTTAGGACGACTCGTTCACTTGTTATTCACGAGGTACGCATTGGAGATCATGCAAACGAACCTAGCTGCACGTGCAACAAGCTTAAGTTGTTACACAAGCCATGCTCTCATGTCCTCGCTGCATGCGGGACTGTGGGTATGGATCCTTCGAACTTCATGTTCGAGTACTTCTTTAAGGAGAGGATACTGCAGGCTTGGTGTGGGGAGCTCCGGGGGTTCAGGGTGGTGGGAAATTTCGCCACTTTGGACATTGCATCGAGGACCTGGGTTCCGGATGTTAACATGCTGAAGGGTGGGAAGGGTCGGCGACAGAGCTGACGTATTAAAAATGACATGGATGAATCACAAGCTGGAACACCAGGTGCACGTTGTGGGCGATGCGGTCAGGCGGGGCACACAGGTGGATCATGCAATGCATGTCCTAATCAGTAATTTATGCAGACTACATCTAAATGTCATGTACCATTTGTATAACTTGCATGTTACATCTCTTTTCTGTAATGTAGTTAGTGTTTATGCAATGTTGTGCAAATTATTTATGTACAGCTTGCTTTACACATACATAGATCAATCCTCCAGCACTACAATAGACGATAACAATAAACGCAGTGACATGACAAAAGAGACCAGCTTTGCTCAGTGAGAACATGCACCCTATAAATTGGTGTGCATTCCATTTCGCAGGCCACACTGCACTTCCAAATCCCACACTACACCGCGCTTCCTTCACCCCACCGGGATGGACAAAAGAAACTAGAAGAAGCAATAGGACAAGATGGTGAAGGAATGGGAGGAGACCCGTGACCTAGCACGATCAGCTGCCGCCCGCGATGAGAAAATAAGGGCTATTGCGGCCCGGGCAGAACAAGCCCAGCGTGCTAAAGGGTCAGCTCCCCGCAATGAGCGGCCGCGTAGCAACAACCCCATCCCGAACGGCCCCACCAAGCATTCGCCGCAACTCCTTCCTAAGGGGGAGACACCCCCTTTGTTGGTGCGGGGATACATGCAAATTCTTCAAGTCTAAGCACCGCATCAGCCTAGGTATGCGTTACTGGGGTTGCGCAAACTACTCCAGTAACTACCCCGACCGCCGTTTTGACACCGCAACCTATCGGTAGCCGGTAACGACGACATGCACCATTTTCCCTTTCCTTTTCTCCTTCACAACACGCACTAACAATCTCTCCCCTGTATTTACAGTCTCCGGAGCCCCTATGTGGCTACCGCAAATGGATCGATCTTGAGATACACCCTGCGGACCAATGGACCCTCGACTTCGAGGAGTGGAATGTCACACGAGAGAAGGAGTTGCTGGAGGAGGAGCGCCGCAAGAACGAGCACACCCTGCGTATACAACGCGAGACGTAAGCTCATCTCGAAGCGTGCACGCGTAGGGAGCGGGAGGCTCGCGAGAGGGAGCACGAGAGAAAGAGGGAAATGGCGGCTAAGGCAAAAGAGGTCGCGGAGGAGTTCAACGCCGAGCGGGCAAGGAAGGGAAAGTGGCCCCGGTCCACATAGTAGGTCGTACGAGCAGTTGGGTAGGTTAGTTGCATATCATGCTATATGTTATGCATGTAATAAAAATGTACGCGACATGTTACTCCCAACTGTATTATGAAGTTTATTTCTATTCAGATAAGCTTATTATCTCGTCTTTCGCATTCAATGATTCAGATAGCAAGTCATTTAACAATATTAACATATCGGTTCTCTCCGTACACTAATTTTCAGTAAAATCAAAATATCACTTACCACTATATTTATCGATTGTTCTACAGTCAATCGTTCTTAAAAAAACTTCTCAAAGTTTTGTACGCACCTACAACATACAGTGAACATAACTTTTATTACAACTACACCAGATTTTTTCCCAGTTTAAAACTACAAAATTGACAAAACTCTAAAAACTCACAGGGGACTGAGTCAAGTCGCCTCCCTATTAGACGACTGCATTCAAGTCGTCCACCCATTGGGCGACTGCATTCCAGTCGCTCAATTGGAAGGCGACTAATTGCAGTTGCCCGAGAGTACAGCGATTAGCTCAAGTCACCCAATGGGGACGATTAGAGCCTATTTTTGTAAAAAAAAATTCCACGGGTCTAGTTTTGTATTTTCGAATAAAAAAAGAATTATCCGTACAAAAAAATTCAGAATTCTTACGAGGTTTTCGCAGGCTGTCATTTCTACCTCTGGCTACTTCGTCGTTAGTTGGTCGGCGCCGGCCAACTACCTCATCTCCGGCATGACTCCTAGTGCGACGAAGCTATTGTGTGCTCTTTTCGGTTTAGTTCAGTTGGATCTTTCTGTAATTTTTCTTTCTTTTGCTGTACTTCACTGTAATGGGACATTGTACTGTGTTCTCTATTTAATATAAATCGGTGTTGTTTTGTTTGAGACGTGGGCAATATTTTAATTTTAAATTTTACTATAAGATAAATACAATAAATCAGTGATGCAAAACTTACTACTAACAGCAAGCTACTCATCATATTTTAGAATATACGCAAGAAAAATATAGTAACAAAGTCGAACGAACGCGCGAACGACTTACTTTTGAGCCTGATGATGAACAGGAAGCTGTGCATGCTTGAAGCAGTGCAGAACGTAGATGACGCAGTGTAGTGAGCGGTCGCGCAGATGTGCGCTGCCCAGAAACCTTATTGCTGCCCCGTGCAGGAACTCTCTACAGCAATGGTTCAGAGATAGCCGCTATCTCTCCTTCCAGGTGCACGTCGGGAAAAAAGATTGGCAAAGTTCAGACAACGCAGCACAACAGCACAATCATACTCTGAGCGTCTCCAGGCATATAAATAAACAGACTGATAACTGACACGATTAAAACAACCATTTACCCACTGGTAACTGACACATTCAACCAGCTATTTATCCACTAGTAATTGTCTGTCATCAAATCTCCAATAAAGCCTCAAATTCAAACGTTTGAATCTCATTCAAACACAGAGAGAGAGAGAGAGTGGTGCAGAGTTCAACAAAAATAAAGATAGCAATGGAGGTAGAGAGATCGCAGCACAACAGCACAATCTCGCAGAGAAGAAAGCAACGTAGGAAGAGAGATTCTCACACATACTCTGGACGTCTCCAGGCATATAAATAGACAGACTGATAACTGACATGATTAAAACAGCTATTTACCCACTGGTAACTGACACGTTCAACCAGCTATTTATCCACTAGTAACTGTCTGTCATCAAATCTCCAATAAAACCTCAAATTCAAACATTTGAATCTCATTCAAACACAAAGAGAGAGTGGTGTAGAGTTCAACAAAAATAAAAATAGACTTGGTCTGCCAAGCGCCACGCCACGATCCCGCGTCACAAGCCAGAACCCTCCTCATATCATCTCTATCTATATTCAATGATTGGTGAGGACTCCACCTTATAAATCGGTCTTTCTCATCTTGCCTTAGCAATATGGTACTAGAATCATGCATGCTTTGCAATTAAGTAAATGAGTCATGCTCAAATGAGCCAATTTCTAACATATTTTCCTTCAAAAAAAAAAAGCTCCAAGTCAATTCTCAGCTGTTCTCCTGCGATATTTGTGGGCATCTTTTCCTTTGATGGTATTTGTAGCACCGGTTGCCCGAGTAACTCCAATTATTCACCTCCGCGGTCTCTTTTTTGGCGTACTGGGATTTGCAAATCACCACTTGGCTTTGTGATTAGCAAACTTCCTGATTGATTAAATTTCAATCAAAGTGAGTTTCGATGGAAGCCTACGGTGCATGCTTTTCGTTTTAGCTGAACTGTTACGGGAGGAAATCTGGCCCACTATTGTAAAGTTCCCATCAAAAACTGTTAGGGCCTGTTCAGAATGCAAATATTTCACAATAAACAGTTCAATTCTCACAAGAATATAGGAAAATTTTCACATTATAAACGGATCTTACTGCAGAGAGTGCAGAGTAGTTGTGTATAGCAGATAAATCCGTGGCCTGAAAAAAAATGAACTTTAGCTGGGCCTATTATGTCGTATTTTTATGTTGATAAACATCCATATGGCACTTTCTTAGATCAATTCAATGTATCCAAGGTTTGACAAAATTTCATTTAAATCGAACACACCTAACTGAACAACAGTTACTCTTGTAGAAATGCATGGTGGGAGTGTTCACCATGTTCCCTCAGAAAAAGGTGTCCATCATCTTGTTAGGCAATGGAGCAGAAAGCCAGAAACATGCCTATTTCTACTGAAGAGGATGATGCTGAACAATGCAACGGAAGCACAGAAGCCCTTCATGAAAAATGTGGAAGGCAATATGATGATTAACAAATTGAAGAGGACGTAGTAGGAATGATTTTTGATAGTGTGAAATATGTATTACACGAAACATTATGCTAATGAAACATGCTTTGGAGTCACAAGGAGGAGCTCAAAAGCTGGAGATACATAACAGCAATTTAAGGTATTCTACACTTGCTTGTTCTCGGCAAGGTGAAGGTAAATCCGGTTACCAAAGTCTACAAAACTTGCTGAAGCTCGATCCACCATGGATCACTTTAGTTCTGTTAGAACTAATCTTGTTATGGATCACTTTAGTTCTGTTTGAACTAATCTTGCTATTGATAGTGGTGGGTGTTCGAGTCGTGTGTAGTTGGTGTTCGAGTACTGTGTGGTTGGTGCTCGAGTACTGTGTTGTAGTTGTGTGTAGTCGGTGTTCGAGTACTGTGTGATTGGTGCTCGAGTACTGGGTAGTCGTGAGCAGAGTACTTATGTGTCGAGTACTGTGTAGTCGAAGTTCCTGGAGTCGGAGACTCCAGAAGCCGAGTACTCGTGTGTTGAGTACTAGATAGTTGTGTATTGAGTACTCGTGTGTCGAGTACTTGGTAGTCGTAATCGTAACTGCTGTGGTCGTAAGTCGTAACTGCAGTGGTCATAAGTCACATCTGTTGTGGACGTAAATGGTAACTGCAGTGGTCGTAAGTCATAGCTGTAGCGGTCGTAAGTCATAGCTGCTATAGTCGTAAGTCGTAACTGCAGTGGTCGTAGCTACAGTAGTCGTACATTGATAGTTGTAGCTACAGTACCTGGTTGGAGTTATCGTCGAGAAGCCACGGTCAACGTACTCGTAAGTTGAATAGCAGTTGTAGTCGAAGAGCCGTGGTCAAAGACACCATAGTCGAAGACAGTCGAAGAGACGCATTGATCGTGATTCATCACTGAAGGTCCAAGTAACGGCCGAGTAAATGAGTTAGTGGCTGCATACAGCAGAAGCATTAGTGCTTGCATTTTTTTTCTGTGCTTAAGGTATTATTTACTAGTGGTAACGCACCATTAAGTACTTGTAACTGATTTGTTGTATTCGGTAATATAAATAAGAAGAGAAAATCGAAAATCAGAGCTCAGGTGATTCTTCGTGTGTCGGAGAAGAAGCTAAGGGAAGACTTCCGTGTGTCAGAGAAAAGCTTGGTGATTTCCGTGGGTCGAAGAAGAAACCGAAAGGAGACTTCCGTGTGTCGGAGAAGAAGCCTTGGTATTCTCTTTGTGTTGGAGAAGAGCATTAGTGTTTTCCGTTAGTTGGGGAAGAGTTTGTCTCTGACCGTAGTGCGAGGCATGCTACGAGGTGAACCGTCCACTTCGCAGGTGGTAGAGAGGAAGAGCATGGTGACGTTTTTGTACACGCAGCTCACCCGCATGAACTACACGGTTTGGGTGATGAAGATGCAAGTCGCTCTTCAAGACTAGGACGTGTGGGAAGCAGTTGAACCTAGTGCTGTAAAGTGCCAGAAGGACCGGTTGGCGTTGTACGCCATATGCCAGTCAGTGCTAGAAGACGCATGTCTTCCCTTGCCGAGAAAGACATGGTATAGGAGGCAATCAAGACGACGCACATGGGGCACAAGCACGTGCGAGAAGCCAAGCTTTAGACCCTCAACAGAGAATTCGAGAGGCTGAAAATGGAGGAAGGGAGACCATTGAAGGCTTCACTGGTCAGGTGACGTCGATCGTATCCGGCATCCGAGCATTAGGCGACACCACGGTGGATGAGATTGCTATTGTTCGTAGGTTTCTTCGGGTCGCCTCGGTACGCTACATGCAGCTCATGACCTCCATCAAGAAGTGTGTGGACTTGAAGACTCTCATAGTCGAAGATCTTGTCGGGCGGTATAAGGCCTACGACGAGCACATTGGAATCAACGCAAAACAGAGTGAGCATCTATTGCTCACACGTGCGCAATGGGAGACTCTCAACAGGAGGAAGAATCAAGGGTCAGGTAGAGATGCGGGGAAGAATCGTGATTGTGGCGGTGGTCGCGTTAAGGATGGTCGTGGTCGTCGGAACGACCATGAAGATGAGGACGATAACGACTGGCATACTAGTGAGCGCAAGTTCAACAGGAAGAAGGTGAAGTGCTTCAACTAAGGCTTACGTGGGCATTTTGCCAGTGAGTGTCAAAAACCGAAGAAAGAAGAGACGCATCTCACTGCGGTGGATGAAGAATCGGCGCTTCTCTGAACATCAACAAGGAGGTACTCACAAAATAAAGATAACAAGATTAGGGGGTTGATTGTTGGAACTAATATTGTTGTTGATAGTGGTTGGTGTTCGAGTACTGTGTGGTCGGTGCTCGAGTACCGTGTTGTAGTCATGTGTAGTCGATGTTCGAGTACTGTGTGGTCGGTGCTCGAGTACTGGGTAGTCGTGAGCAGAGTACTCATATGTCGAGTACTATGTAGTCGAAGTTCCCGAAGTCGGAGAGCAGTCGGAGTACTCTACTCATGACTACACAGTAGTCGACACACGAGTACTCTGCTCACAACTACCTAGTACTTGAGCACCGACCATACAATACTTGAACACCGACTACAACACAGTACTCGAGTACCGGTCACACAATACTCGAACACCAACTACACACAACTCAAACACTGACTACTATCAACAATAAGATTACTTGCAACAAGTTCTTCTGCTGCATATGCTGATTTGCGAATTACAAAGGGTTTGATTCGGCACAAAATACAGTGGCACAATATAAAGAGAACTAAAGATGTTTCATTCAACACCACAATGAAACGAGCTTTCTACTATGCTCCGTGCGTAAACTCGTCGCCTTAGTTTACACAGTATGGCTGTGAGTTCAGGAAATACTAAACAAAACAGATAGTTTGTCCAAGACTGAAAATAAGATACATAGTTTATCCAAGACTGAAAATAAGAGACATAAAAACCATCCTTTTTGCATCAGATTCACGATTGTGTATATTCTTCAGAAAAGAACAGTAGAATCTCCATAATAGGGCCTCTGCTTGAGTCTTGTGCATGGCATTTATCGAAAGAGTTGGAAAAAAAGGCATATATATGAAACTTGATGAAAACGAGTATATGATAATGAGACATTGATGAATTAAGATGAAATATTAAAATGATGATTACCTTACTTATTATTTTACTTTGTACTTGCAGAGTATGGTGTATAGAAGTAGTGTAGAACATGAATTTTTGCACTATATAAGTTATAACCAATTTAGTATCATTTATTATAATAATTGGATATGGTATGATTTCTCTTAGTTCCTTTTGGTTTGCAATATTGCTGGATAATGTGTTTTTTAGTTTAGACTTATTTACGATACTTTTGGTAATTATTTGGTTCATATTAAGTTAATTTATGATCTATCATGTTACTGAAACTATGTTTAATTTCACGTGGAATATTGATGTTAATATCAAGATATCATTAATGTTTGCTTATTAGTTTATAATTGGTAGCAGTAGTGATTTTAGGTGACATCTTGAGATTTTATTAAGCTGAGGTGTTGCAGTAGGCCAGTAGCCAATTGCAAACCGTGTAACCATGTCTTTTTTAAAAAGGGAACAAACCACCTCTTCGACTCATTGAACTCAAATACTATTTCTTCTGTTTTTCTATCAGTGTCATTTTAGAACCTTGTGGTTAGATATTTCAAAATTTTATCACCCATATATGTAGAAGTACGTCGATCGGCCACGTGAAAAGTATTTTATGAGTTCAATAATTGAAAATATTTTCATAATACTATAATTTTATTACTCATACTAGCAAGTTGTTATAGAAATTTACAATCAAAGTCTTGATTTAGATAAAGCAAAAAATCAACAAGATCATTTACAAAAAGAGATGGGTACAAGGTCATTTACAAAGAGAAGAGATGGAGCACCAAAGTACAGGGTTAGCAAGGGTGGATTAAGGCCTGGTGCTAGGGGGTGAAGCACCGGGCCGCCCAAATCAACCCATACAGTACATATGTTGCATATATTTGTGTTGGGCGGAAAGATCTTTAACGTGTATGGGCTAAATAACCTCCTACCAGCGCAATTGGAGGGCTACAGTGTCGACAAGTCAAACGACGAGGAGAGCACATCCAAAATTCCAAACTCGGTAGAAAAGAAGAGCGACGTCCCGGCGTGCACCGCCGGCGCCGCTGTTCCCCTCCCATCTTTCCTCCACCGCCGGTCCCTTCTGAGTCCTACCAGTCGCTGGCCGCCGGAGCCGGAGTCTCCATCTGCTAATACTCGGCTCCATCTAGGACGCCACTGCTCCGACCCTCTATGTCTGCTGTTGCACCGCTGCTGGCTTTCGTGCTGCTCCAGGACTGGATGTTGCAGACCAAATTTCAAAATATAAGTGTGTAAAATGTAACGTTGAATTGCTAATTTGTGGTTAGTATACAATATCAATTACTAGGAACAAATATTTCGGTTAGATGAGATACTATTTAAAATTTTCAAAGCATGATGCTAGAAAGAGTTTAACAACTCAATGTAGTTGCAATGAGTAGAAAAGTGTTCTACATCTTTATGAAATTATGGAAGCCAACTGGTGAGTTTGATTCCGATATTAGGGATGATGCGAGGAGAGAGTTTTTGGCTGAGGGTCCATGTCAAGCAACCTCATGATCTTGATCTTGCTCGACTGCAATTTAGCGATACGATTTTTGTCTGCCATAAATTAGCACCGGACGCACTCCATTTATGTATCCACAATGTAGGATAATAAAATATAGAACATAGAGGCGAACAAAATTTTTTTTAGCAAAGTCGTAATCTTCAAAAAGAAAGTTATGTTTTGTTGTATAAACGGTTGAACCATCAAACTTTTCTACCGTTACTGGCTGGTGAGGTAGGCATTGCCATTTGGAAAAGCCAGTCTGTTATGCAGGACATAACTAGGAAGCGGTCACGCGAGTCGCAGTGGCTCAGGGCAAGAACTAGAGAACAGAATCCCATGTGCTACAGTGATGTACAGCACCAGCTTAAGCATTGGATCGAAAATAAAAAAGGCCACGGATGTCCGTAGCACTGTAGCAGTTGGCATCCGATCTGAAGCGTAGGATTTGGATCAAGTGTTAGGCACATAACTCTTGACGCAAGACACTGGCACCTCTGCAATTTGTGCTCTACTGCAGAGGATCCCTCTCCCTCAGGGCGCAGCATGCAGCAGGACACTTGCGTCTCGCTCTAAATAATTTCGGTTTCTGCCTTATTAATTTTGTAACTTTTGTCTTTTTAGTTTTTTTGAATTTTTTGTTTCTTTTTTCTTCTTATTTCTGTGTATTATCTGTGGTGATATAACTTTTTTATTTTTTAATTTAATTACTCAGAAAAATCTAACTACTATTATAGTATATTTTCAATTACTACAGTAAAAAAATCAAAAGCCACGGCTTATAAACCACATTCAACCATTCAACTGACACCGAGTAAACAATGAATCGATCTGAGTAAAACCAAAAACAAAACATGAATCGTCTGGCACCAACCAGTATCAAGGAAACTGTGTTGCCTGGCGGACAGTGCAGAAATAATGCGCTCATAACGAGCTCTTGTATATTTCCTCCCTTCCATCATAAATATATATCATTTTAGATATTAATATAATCTAAAACACAATTTAATCATTAATTTTTATTATAATATATATATTTACAAAATATAATAAAACTGTAATATTATGAGATTACTTTTTGAGACAAATTTACATATATATTTTTCATATATCCATTTTAAATATTTAAAAGATATTGATAATCAAACTTTCAAAAGTTTGATTACACCTATGTCCAAAACGACATGTATTTGTGATGACAACACTCTCAAGAGCATATGATCGGGGATCTCCATGTGCGAGTTATTTGCTCTAGGTTTATTTCTCTAGATTTCTACATTCATTTTGCTTTTGTTGCGTCTTTTGAGCCTCAAAATGTTACACATGCTTTATTTGGTTCTTCTTGGATCAATGTCATGTATAAAGAGCTTGAAAACTTTGAGAAAAACAATGTATGGACCTTAGTTCAACCTCCTCCTAATCATCATATCATTGGTACAAAATGGGTATTTAAAACAAACAAAGTGATGATGGGTTGGTAGTTCGCAACAAGACTAGGCTTGTATTGTAGCTCAGGGTTTTGTCCTAGGTAGAAGGCTTAGACTTTGCAAAGACCTTTGCACTTATAGCTAGATTAGAAGCCATTCGTAATTTTGCTAGCTTTTGTTGTATCTAAGAGCTTTAAGTTGTTTCAAATGAACGTCAAGTGTGCTTTTCTAAATTGTTTCATAGAAGATCTCTATGTTTCATAGAACAAGAGGTCTATGTTAACCAGCCTTCTGGTTTTGAAAATCTTAAATTCCCAAACCATGTCTTCAAACTCTCTAAAGCCATGTGTGGATTGAGGTAAACTCTTAGAGCTTGGTATGATACAGAGTTTTCTACTTAAGAATAAGTTCAAAATGGGAATGGTAGATAAAACTCTGTTAACTCTCAGGCATGGCAGTGATTTCCTTATTGTTCAAATAAAGCCCTACTCATTTCATGCTTCAGTGTCCAGTTTTTTGGATATAATGAGTAAGTGGTTCGAGATGAGTATGATGAGTGAGCTTATTTTCTTGGTCTTCAAATCAAACAACATAATGAAGGGACCTTTCCATCAAAGCAAGTACACTAGGAACCTTCTTCGGCGCTTTGACATAAGAAGCAACAACCATGTGTCTATTCCAATTGCCACTTGTACCGTGCTAGATCCTGATGAGGATGGAAAGCCCGTAGACCAGAAGGAGTACTACAGTATGATCGGCTCGCTCCTCTACCTCATTGCTTCAAGGCCAGACATACACTTTGCTGTATGTCTGTGCCATAGTTCTAAAACTCGATAACCGATACTCGCTTGGTCATCTCACCTTGTAGCGATTATACGGTAATCGGCCTTATACTCAGCCTTGTAACCAGTTTTTCTATTTAAATAATAGATTTATATATGTATATTCATATAGCATCAAAATGGAGTTCAGCATGAAATTGTAAATGAGAAAGCAAGAAGGATCACAAGCTGAGCAAGTGAGCGTTTATGTACCAAGCTGAGCAAGTGAGCGTGTAATCAATAATGTATTGTGAATCAGGAAGAAGGATCAAAGCTAGATAAAAATTGATGTACTTGTAAATTGTGAAGTGGAAATTAGCAATAAAGTTGAGCTCATAATTCATATTATATATTGTTTCACCTTGACAACTTTCAACCGTGCCATCATATGGCAGCAACATCACTAGATGATCATGTAGTAAAGTGCTAACAACAAAAGGTTTAAGGATATGATTTGAGCACAACAACTCTAAAATTTCATGACTCATACCTAATTACTTATATAGCTTTTAACAAAAGTAAGACTTATTGTTAGCATCTTATCATTAAATGTTTAATTAACTAATTTTCCTTCTATATACCTAATTAGCAACCAAACCAAAAGGTGCCATATGACTAAAGTGCTAAACTAAAGCTCATAAAGTGCTAGATTGCTACTACTAGCCTACTCTAACAGCTTTTAAACGGCTTGTTAGCCGAGTATGTTGTATACTCGCCAGGTTATACTTTTGTAGACCTGTTGATTACTCAGTTTTATATAATAGTAACAGGTGAGGTGAACTGGCACGAGTATATGGCCTAGTAGACCTGTTTGTAGAACACTGGTCTGTGTGCTCAATTTCATGCTCCCCTTGTGCCTCTCATCATCAAGCAGTGCATCATATTTTCAGGTATCTTCAGGACACTCTTTACTTTGGACTCTGGTATTTGTCTGATTCTACACTCTCTCTTTGTGCTTTCTTAGATGCAGATTTTGTAGTGTGTAGGATTTGTAGAAAAAGTATCTTAGGCACTTTCATTTCTTAGACAAGTGCCTAATGGTCATCTAGGAAGCAATCCTCTATTGTATAATCCAGTACAGAAGCGGAGCATGTAGCTACTGCTAGTAGTTGCTCTCAGGTTCTTTAAATCTTATCTACTCTGCGGGACTATGAGTTAGCTTTAGGTAGTGTTCCACTCTAGTGTGATAACACTAGTACCATTAGTATTGCCAAGAACCCAATACAACACTCCAGGACCAAACACATTGATATTAGATACCATTTTCTTAGAGACCATGTAGAGAAGGGGTTGTTGTTCTTTAGTTTATAGAGTCAGAGCACCAGGTCACCGATATTTTCACTAAAGCTATCGATCCTTCTCGTTTTGCTTCTTTGCAAGGGGAGTTAAAGGTCATTTGTCCTTTCGGACTGCTTTGAGGGGGAATTTGACTATTTTACATCTATTTTTATCATAATCCATATTTAAATTTTAGCAACTTGTATTGTAAAATGTTAATGGAGTTTTGACTTTTATCCCTGTATGCCATGATATCTTGCTACATCTTGCCATGTCTTATGTTAGTTTTGCTAGATTCATTATGTCTTTACGTAGCTTAGATGTTTCCATCCTACCTTACTTAAATGTAACAAACTTGAACTAAAATATGCCAATGTTGGATTGTATGACTAATTTTGCTTTAGTGACCCTGTTATTATTCGTACCATGTTAAATAGGCTAAGTTGAGTCTAGAATCTAATTTAAGTTTTAGATTAAGCTATGCTAGTTCATTATTGAAGCATGAGCTTACTTTTCCTAGCTTTTGTGGCTTGGGTCGGGTATTGCTTATGGACTCAAGAGTAGAAAATAAAATAAAAATAATCTCTTTTATGTGCAAAAAAACTGATCTCACAAATCATTTCTTATGAGACAGCTTGCCACTTTCACTAGGCTTGATCTCAGGGGGAGTTTTAGATGATCATGACCATGTTTTTAAGCTTATCGCTTGGGGTCGATAAAGGATTGAGATCTAGCACATGGCTTATTGAAAGAATTTAAAAAGTAGTTAAAGCTTAGGAGGTAGTTATGGATGGCTCCTAGTTCAAGCTTATTTTACTAAGATAAAACCAAAAATGTGTTTTAAAAAGTGCTAAATGTGCCATTTGTGCTCAATTCCAAGTACTTGAACAAAATAATTCAATATTGAACTTGTAGCACTATAAAATGACCCAATTGTAGTTTTTAGTTCCATTTAGTTTATTGATATAGCTTGGCTCTTATTTGGACACCTTTGGTTAAACTATGAATTTGAGTAACTTAATATACTAAGAATCCATTTAATTTTAGATTCTTGCTCATTTGGCTTAGTTGTTTTATATATGGATTGCCATGATCACAATAGCTACTTCGTATAATATGTCTTCGTGTAATACTTATAAAGTCATTGTGAATAATTTTTATAGCTCCTTATCGAGCTAAATATGAATAAAATGCAGTTACTTTATATCATCGTGCTCTATCTCCTTCCATACATCTTGATGATTCCATTGTCAAAGAAGGAGAAAAATTGGTTGGTAAAAATACATATCTAGAGCATTATTTGGAATTTGTGTCCAAATTCTTGCTAAAGTTGGAGATTTTGTGCTTTGTTGTTATTCTCTTAATCTTGTGATCTTTACTCACCATGACTAAGGTCAAATAGAACAATTGTTCTCTCATATAGACATTGAGTGAGATTTCCCAAATTCTTTGGTGGAGTTAAAGCCTTTTGTGGAAAGCTTACTCTATTTAGTGGCTTCACTCCATTTCTGACTCATATGATCATTTTCAGTCATTCTAATCCTTTTTTTTTTACTATTTTGAGTTTCTCTTTGCAAAATTCCCTCTTTACTTCTAAAACCACATCTATTTGCATTTTTTGGAGAAATTACAAATCGGTTAATCAAGTGGGGAGATTAAGGAACCATGATAGAAGGTTCAGGATATTATGTGATAAACCATTGCCAAGTTTGTAGAGTTGGAATTTAAATTTTACATAGTTTGCATTTTTCATAGGTTTCTGTCAGGGAAACCGATCTGACCACCGGGTGTTGCTAGTCAGACTGTCGGGCGGTATGACCGGGGTTTTAATGACCATTGCATTTTTCTAGAGAGGGTTGTTTTGCACTAGGCTCGACCAGTTTGACTAGCTCTAAGGTTTGTCTCACGTATTGTTCTGTGACTTTGGGAAACATGTCTTTGGTTTAATTGAATTATGTTTGGTCATATTTATGTCGCATGAAGCATGTTTTGGCTAATGTGGATTAAGTTATGAAGAACTTGTGTCTAAAAACGATTTATTTGTCTTTGGATGTGGAGGAAAACTTAAAGTCAACTATGGTCAATAGTGACGATCGGGGCTATGCTCATAAGGAGCCGAGGCCTAAAACGGTCATAGATGCTAGGTGATATGGTTAAGCTAAAGCATGGCACAAGGAAGGGTGAAAAATATTGAAGGGAAGGTTCGAGCGATGGGTTGCATCAAGTGGCTTGGTCGGTCCAAGTGAGGAGTGTTCTAGTGGAACTGAAATGAGAGAGACTTGCCGATATGTGGTAAGCCATTTGTACATATGCGCATTGCAAGCATGATGATTGCTTACAAGCTACAAACGTGACCCTATCAAGGAATGGTATTTGGAAAGGAGACCAAATATCAGAAACCATGTGGATCAAAACCGAAGTGGTGAGCGGCACCTAGGAGAGTGTTTAGGTTAAGGATATTCTGAGGAGATCAAGTGGATCAAAGGTTCTTGATAGTGGATTCAGGTTCATGTAGTTTGAAAAGCGTGCATGAGTTGTGTAAAATCCGTGTTGTGTGGGATTAACGGGTTTCTCCCAAATGTGCAAGTGGATAGTATCCATTAGGTTAGATATGTGCTAGTTGCATCATCAATTTAACGGGTTGAGGATGGTAGCTTGCAAGCCAACCATCTAACCATCTTAACCTTGAGTTCTAGGGTTAGGGTTAGAGAAGAGTGAGTCTCGTGGTGTGCTCTCTTATTCTCCATATGGAGTGACTGTAAAACCTTCATCTTTATGTATCAATAGATCAACTTTGTTTATCACTCATGATGGCTTCTTGTTTTAGTTGATTTGCTCTTATTCTTATTGGTTTTGATATCTTCTCTCCTCTTTCTTGATCTTGTTGTGTGCCAAAAACATGTAATTCATGGAAATGACTCTTGTAGATAAAATCCCATCCATCTAGACACTAAGTCTTGCATGATTTCGAAGTTGCCCGGTTTTGCTTGGATGTCACCCCATCTTGAGGTTTCTTGATCCTAGAATTTTTGCTTCGAATCTTTGGAAGAAATAGCTTGTTGTGATATATGGGAACTCATCTAAAGCCATCTTAGCTATCATGTACCTATGACCAAGTCATATCCCAAGATTTTAGAGTTTGTCTAATTTTTGTACAATCTTGCTTTTCCTTGGGAAATGTTAGAACTTTGGCAAGGATCTATGCGATCTTTGGATGGAATAGTTTCTTCAAATCCTAAGCAAGGTATGTGCAAAGTTTTATCTCTTTTAATTGAGGACTTTGCAAGTTGTTCTATTATTGGTCTTAGCTCGGGCTGATTTTCTGTTATGAAAACAGGGGAGCAGTCAGAGTGCTCCTAGGCCCGATTGAACTGGCCATCGGTTAGACTACTGTGGTCAAGCCGGTCGGGCTATGCTCAGTACACGTCGGTCGACCGCACCCTTTGTGGCGCCGGGTGGTGAGGTACTAAAAGCTGCACCTCTTAGGTGTTTGAGGTTGTTGTTTTGGTTATAAGCTTTCAATTCTGATCTTTATAACTCTGTAGCTGCTGGAGTGAAGAATTTGCAAATACTTGGGGGAAATAGTGTGGCACCATTTACCCCCCCCCTCTCTGTTGCCATTACCGGTCGTACATGTGTAGATCCCCTGAATTTGACACACAAATTCACCGAATGGATTGGTCCAAATCTAGACTGCTCCTTCTTTCCTATTGTTTGGATTAAAACACGTCATTCCAACTCTAATATATAGACATCTTCCCTAGAGGTTGGAGTACTTCAATTCTTCAAGAAAGTGCTTGCAATGTAGACGGCACCAAGGCAATGCCAATAATGACTAGGCAAACAGCCTCACAACATACAGCCCACCACACATTCAATGCTATTGTTGCAAAGGCTATGGACACATGATGTAAGAATACCCAAACAAGCATGTACTAATTATACACAATGATGGTGGGTATTCCTCTGTTAGTGATTTTGATGATGAAACATATGCTATGCTTGCAACTAATCCTGCAGGACATGATGATGAATCTGATCATCAGGAGGAGCATGTTGGCGCCGAAGATGCCGACAAGTATTTGAGCATTATAGTTCAACGCGTACAAAGTGCTCAAATTTCTCGTGCCGAGCAAAATCAATGCCATAATTTGTTCCAAATCAAGGGCGTTGTCAATAAACGCTTGATTCGCATAATTATTGATGGTGAGAGTTGCAACAATTTGACGAGTATGGATATGGTGGAGAAGCTTGCTTTGCCAACCAAACCTCATCCCCACCTATATCATATTCAATGGTTCAACAACAGTGGTAAGTTGAAGGTAACACGGATGGTGAGAGTATATTTTTCTATGGGTTCGTACCATGATTATGTTGATTGCGATGTTGTTCCTATGCAAGCTTGTTCATTGTTATTAGAAAGACCTTGGCAATATGATACTGATTGTGTACATCATGGTAGGAATAATCAATACTCTTTCATGTTCAAGGGAAAGAAAATTGTGATGCATCATATGACTCCTAAACAAATTGTTAAAGATGATCTTGCTAGAGCTAGAAGAGAGAAAAGTCAGAAGAATACTGAGAGCGAAAATCAGAATGTAGCAAAAGAGCTTGAGCAACATAAAAAGAAAGAACCTAAATTTGTTCATGTGAAGAATAAAGAAATTAAATTGAAAGGTGCTTGTTTTCTTGCTACCAAATCTGATATGACTGAACTAGATGCTAGTAATTCTGTTTGCTATGCATTAGTTTGCAAAAAAGCTTTGTTTTCATTTGAGGATAATCCTTCTTCTTTGCCACCTGTTGTCACTAACATTTTGCAAGAATACAAAGATGTCTTTCTGAAGGACATACCGCCGGGGCTGTCACCTCTTCGTGGGATTGAGCATCAAATTGATTTAATTCCTGATGCATCATTACCCAACCGTGCACCATACATGACCAATCCAGAAGAAACTAAAGAAATTCAATGCCAACTTCATGTGTTGCTTGATAAATGGTATGTGCGCGAATCTCTTAGTCCTTATGCTGTTCCGGTCATTTTAGTTCCAAAGAAAGACGAATCATGGCGCATGTGTGTGGATTGTAGAACAATCAATAATATCACCATTAGGTATCGTCATTCTATTCCTATGTTAGATGATATGCTTGATGAATTGAGTGGCTCTGTTGTCTTCTCCAAGGTTGATTTGTGTAGTAGATATCACCAAATCCGCATGAAATTAGGCGATGAATGAAAAACAACATTTAAAACTAAGTTCGGGTTATATGAGTGGTTAGTAATGCCTTTTGGCTTAACTAATGCACCTAGCACCTTCATGAGACTAATGAACGAAGTTTTGCGTGCTTTCATTGGTAGATTTATGATGGTTTATTTTGATGATATACTGATATATAGCAAATCACTAGAGGAACATCTTGACCATTTACATGTTGTTTTTAATGCTTTACGTGAAGCACACATATTTGGTAACCTTGATAAGTGCACCTTTTGCACCGTTCGAGTCACGTTTCTTGGTTATGTTGTGACTCCACATGGAATTGAAGTTGATAGATCAAAGGTTGAAGCAATACAGAGTTGGCCGACTCTTAAGATGGTCACACGGGTGCGGAGCTTTTTAGGGCTTCCTAGATTCTACCGCCGCTTCATGAAGGATTTCAGCACCATCACTGCACTATTGAATGAGCATACCAAGAAGGGCGTGCCATTTGTTTGGAACGCCGCACAGGAGAACGCCTTCACCACGTTGAATGATAAGTCAACACATGCACCACTACTCCAACTCCCTGATTTCAATAAGACTTTTGAGCTAGAATGTGATGCTAGTGGAATCAGTTTAGACGGTGTGTTGTTACAAGAAGGTAAACCTTTAACATACTTCAGTGAGAAATTAAGTGGGATTAGTTTGAACTATTCTACTTATGATAAGGAGTTATATGCACTCTTACGAACTTTAGAAACTTGGCAACATTATTTAAGGCCCAAAGAATTTGTTATACATTCTGATCATAAATCTTTAAAGCATATTCGAAGTCAAGGTAAACTGAACCGCAAACATACAAAGTGGGTTGAATTTATTGAGTCTTTTCCTTATGTCATAAAATACAAGAAAGGAAAGGAGAATGTTATTGTTGATGCTTTGTCTAGGAGATATGCCATGCTATCACAACTTGACTTCAAAATTTTTGGATTAGACACTATTAAAGAGCAATATGTGCACGATGCTGAATTTACAAAAATACTGTTGAATTGTAAAGATGGAAAAATGTGAAACAAATTTGTCATTAATGATGGGTTTGTGTTTAGAGCCAACAAGTTATGCATTCCTGCTAGCTCCGTTCGTTTGTTATTGTTACAGGAAGCACATGGAGGCGGGCTGATGGGACATTTTGGTGTGAAGAAAACGGAGGACATACTTGCTGATAATTTCTTTTGTCCAAAGATGAGACAGGACGTGGAGTGCTACGTTGCTCGCTACACTACATGTCAAAGAGCTAAGTCACGACTTAATCCTCATGGTTTATACATGCCCTTACCTGTTTCTAGAGTTATGTGGGAAGATATTTTAATGGACTTTGCTTTATGATTGCCTAGAACAAAAAAGGGGAGGGATAGCATATTCGTGGTTATGGATAGATTTTCTAAGATGACCCATTTTATACCATGTCACAAGAGCAATGATGCTACAAATATTGCTGATTTATTCTTCCGTAAAGTTATTCGCTTGCATGGTGTGTCTAAACTATAGTTTCAGATCATGATGCTAAATTCCTTAGCCACTTTTGGAGAACTTTATGGTCTAAATTAGGGACTAAGTTGTTATTTTCTACTACTTGTCATCCCCAAACTGATGGAAAAACTGAAGTTGTGAATAGAACGTTGTCTACAATGCTTAGGGCTGTGTTGAAAAAGAATTTAAAAATGTGGGAAGAATGCTTGCCTCATATTGAGTTTGCTTACAATCGTTTTCGTTGTATTCTACTACAAAGATGTGCCCTTTTGAAGTTGTTTATGATTTTGTCCCTCGTGCTCCTATTGATTTATTGCCTATTCAATCTTCGGAGAAATTGAACTTTGATACTAAACAGCGTGCTAAATTGATTTTAAAAATGCATGAGACAACTAAGGAGAATATAGAGTGCATGAATGCTAAATACAAAATTGCTGATAGTGAGGGAATAAAACATTTCACTTTTGAACCTGGGGATCTTGTTTGGTTGCACTTAAGAAAAGATAGGTTATCTGAATTGAGAAAGTCAAAATTGATGCCAAGAGCTGATGGTCCTTTCAAAGTGTTAGAAAAGATTAATGATAACGCATACAAGCTTAAACTGTCTGCAGATTTTAGGGTTAGTCCCACAATTAACATTGCAAATTTGAAGCCGTACTTAAAGCCGTACTTGGGATAAGAGGACAAGTTTGAGTCACGGACGACTCAAATGCAAGAAGGGGAGGATGATGAGGACATCCCTTCCATGGATACAACTATGCCTACACACACAACTCATCCATAGCCACCGCAAGTGTTACAAGGACCACTTAGTCGAGCTCGTGCTCGCCAACTTAATTACCAGGTGAATTCATTCCTAGGTTTATATATTACTGAGAATAGACTGCTACCTAATGCAAGTGATTTAATTGTGCATAGTAATAAGGGAAAGGATGAAGAAGAGGCATGTGGAGTCATGGACATGCATGGAAGGCATAATGAAGGTCACCACGTCACTTTGGGTCCGAGTAAAGCAAGAGATCGAGTTGGGCTCATTTTCGAATCAGATTCGGACTGCTACGATAGTGTCAAGTTTAAATTGGCGTAACTTTCTCATACGGACTCCGTTTGAGATGTTCTTGGACTTCATGAAAAGCTTATCAAGTCTACATTCAAATGGATCCAACTCATATTCAAATTCCATCCGACCCGACCACAATCATCAAAGCTGTCCACGTTGATTTCTGAGTCCGAATCAAAAGGGTGTTGCGCCACCTCCACTTCGGCCCATGGGCCTTGTAACCCTAGGGGCGTGCCCCCTGGTCGTTTCCCTATATAGGAGTCACTGCCTCCCTATGGTAGGACTTGGATTTCGTTGAATTTAGGTTTAGCCATTGTGCAAACTTTTGTTCTTCAGTTGTGTCGGACGACCACATGTCAAGACAGTTTTCAGGATCCCAACTTTGTTTTCAATACCATCTACGTTTCAATTTTATTCATAATATCAGGTTGCCTACGTCTTATTCTTGCTAGTCCTTCAATTGCTCGCAGGGATTGAACTTCGTGTTCAGGTTGATCGTGCTTCTAGCGAGGTCAATAATATCTTAGAGTTGGTTCAATGATTGCTAAGACGCAAGCGTCGTCATACAGTTGTAGTCGGATCGTGAGGGTCACCTCCACCAAAATCGATAGTTATCAATCTCATCGAAAGATCGGGCACCTCGTCTCCATCAAGCATGGTGCGCCGAGTGGTGTAGTACCGGCGCCAAGCTATGCACATGCATGCGTCGAGCCACGCTATGGTGAAGTTGCCACGACAGCGACATGACAAGGGGTGTGGCAAGTAGGTGCTGGCTTAGGGGGCCGAGGCTAAGATGCATGGGGCCACGCTTATCATGCGTCGCACGACGCTTGGTGGCATGCGGCAGTGGTAGTGTGGAGCTAGGGCAAGTGTGGTAGAGGTAGATTTTAGGGAAGGGAGGTCAATGGGTAGGTGAAAAAGAAAAATTAGGGTTTAAGGGTATCTAAAAATTCCAAAAAAATTACATAAAAAATAAAATCATTAGAACTTAGATTGAGCCAAAAATTTCATGCTCAAGAGATCCACGAAAATTTGGGAGTTTTCTACTAATTCTACTAATTCTCTCTAAAAACCGAGTTGCCCGCCCAGGAAGTGATTAAATGCAAATGCAACTTCAAACCATGTTGCCCCCTGGGAAGCTCTAAATGACCTAAATGCGAAATTGAGTTGCCTCCCGAAAGTGCTATATTTAAAGTCAAAAGCTAGACTGCTCTATTAGAAAATTTACCTGGCATCAGGTCTGTATGGTCGAGGTACCGTCAAGAACCTGCAATGATGTCGCTTATCCTTTATATCGACTTGCATCTTCAACGTCAGCTTTAGGTGCCTAGTGCACATCTTACAACGTCTCAAAGCTTGGCACATGGTGCGTACTGACTTATGTGCAAGACTTCAATCAACATCTTCTATGTTAGATTTGATTGCTTGGTACACATCATCTGACGTCTCAACATTTTGCCATTCAATACATGCTAATTTGCATGTTTGATTGCAGTTGTCGAGGGGGAGACTAGTAGCGGGAAACACATAATTTTGTTCTTCCTGTCTAATGAAAAGAGTGGCAAAGCACAACATAGTATATACAATATATTATGGGGGCTAGACGAAAACACAAATTAAATCACCGTATGTTCAAGTTGTCCATTCGTCGGCAACGACGTTAGAAAAGTTGTTGATGCATTTTACATGCAGTCGATAATAACCGCAAGCACATGGATCAATTGTAGCTTTTCACCTAAGTATTCTAGGATTTATCGGATCCATGAGGAACCAACTACCTTACCTTAGGGTTTTCAAACTCCAATCTTGTAACTAACCAAGAGTGAAAATACTATTGCATGTGATAATGATCCTATCTCAAGCCCAAATAAATAGCTTACGATAAATGTTCTAAAGGTCCGGTTAATAATTGATTAACTACTTTGAAGTTAATTTAATATGTCTACTACTATCCACTAATTGCTACAATAGATCTCTCATCAAAGATTATAATGTCTTTCGCCAACCATGCACACCCTGATCAAGAGCCACAACCAACCTCTAGTACATCATCGCACCTAACATGCCTATCTAATGCATAAATAAGCAATGAGAGAGACGCCAAACATAAGCTAACTGCTAGCTATTCGTCGATCTTGTAGAATGAGGAGGCAAACGGTAGAAAAAGTGAGGAAGATATGCATGTACGACATGGCAACAAGAGGAGTGTGGTTCGTAATGCACTAACTCTCTATCTTATCTCCAGAACGAAACTAGAGCAAGAGACTATGGAAGTCGTTTTAAAAATCAGATATTTGTATTAACTTATAATTTATGTAGTCATAAATCAGAAACATAAATAAATATGAACAGGAGCTTGCTCAACGAATCGCATCAGTCACTCCCTAACACAGCATCAAGCTTCATAATTTATTGCCACATAGAATTGCAATTCCCGAGATCATTTTGACTTCGAGCTGATAAAAGAAATAAGCAACCAACCATGCTTCGTGCGTCTGGTTCGGATTCCATCAATAAATACGCTTGGAAGCTACCAGCAGCAGTGCTGCGCACCACGCGGCCTCGTGCGGCGCATCTACGGGAACGCAGCGACCAAGTAGTGTATAGTACAAGCCCGAGCATCGCGCCATGTTTGGGTGGGAGCCCGCCCGGTCACGTGGCCCCGCGAGCTAGCGTGCATGGGAAAGCGGGTGCCGACGTGGCTCGCGCGGATTCGGCTAGGGGGAGGAACGAGGACGAGGAGCCTGTCCCCATGCAAGTAAATTCAACGCTACGTCGTTAGGAGTACTAGGACTGTACGAGCCCCAGCATGTTCCGCGCAACGACCGGCTCAAGCCGCTCGCGCCCCCATGCGCGTGGATTCAGCGTTACGACCACGCCACGCCAGAGCGCACGCCTCTGTGTGCGCGCGCTGCGGAGGTGGTGAGGTATTGGACTTTTGGGTATGTTTGATCCTGTACAGTTTAATAAGACTAGAAATAGCTCTTGTGTATATGTAATATTATTTTTGGCTCTCTTTTTGAGTGTGGGACTCTGGCCGGTTGACACTACGTAGTTCCGCGCTCTTTTTGAGTGTGGGACTCTGACCGATCGACACTACGTAGTTCCGCGCTCTGGCACCGTGTACCTGACTCTGCGATCCGAGAGCGCATGATTCCGACAAAAATGTCTAAGACTGTATTTGG
This sequence comes from Bonia amplexicaulis, assembly GCA_036346245.1. Classification (NCBI taxonomy): domain Eukaryota; kingdom Viridiplantae; phylum Streptophyta; class Magnoliopsida; order Poales; family Poaceae; genus Bonia; species Bonia amplexicaulis. The sequence continues at coordinate 5,562,210 of CM070769.1, forward strand.
TCAAAAAAGCTGCCGTGGTCAAATACGGCAATAGTCGAGCAAAGCAGTGGTCGAACAGGTAGTGGTCGAACACGGGTGTGGTCGAAAAGCGACGGTAGTCGAAAGCGGTTGCGGTCAAAAGTGGATGTGATCAAAAGCGGTTGCGGTCGAAAGCGGAGATGGTTGAAAGCGGTTGCGGTCGAAAGCGGAGGTGATTGAACATAGACGCGGTTGAAAACGGAGGTGGTCAAAAGCGGTAGCGGTCGAAAGCCGAAGTGGTCCAGAGAGGCAGTGGTCGAACAATCATGGTCGGAGGAGCTGCGGTCGATGCGAGGGTATCATGCGCTCCTGGACCACATGACTCGGGTACTGTGGTGCCAGGCGCGGGACTATGCACGCGTCAACCAGGCAGAGTCCCACGCTCGGGGAGGGGCCAGAAATGGTATTGCATACAACCAGGTGCTACTTCTGGTATTGTTGAGCTATACAGGGCTAAAATGCACAAAACTCGAGATACTAAGCTAGAGCTACTCAATCAGTCCGCTAACACAAGTCTCCATTAATAAGAAACGGCGTCTCACATTATAAGTTTATTAAGCGAATTAAAGTATAGGTTTTATAATATTTTTATTATATATCTCTACTTTAATACAAAAGTAATTGAGTAGTTGTAATATGACATTTAGTAGGATATGAATGACCAAACGACGTTAAACATTTATTAGATTTAGTGTTTCCTTCCTATTAGATTTGGGAGACATGACAAAAACAAGGAGGATATATACCAGCATTCCCATTGGGCAGTTTCTATAATAATGTCTAGAGGAGAGAGACGATATTAAAGGGGTGTTTAGATACATCTATTCTAATAGGTGATGTATATATGTTTTATTTTAAGATGATTATTGTTATACGTATTATAATCTATGCTACATTTCAATCCTGTGGATTACATGTTTTGCTTTTCGCTAAAGGACTAGCCGGTTCATACAAGTTCCAATATTTGCTATGAAAATACATACTCCAATGAACTTTATCACAATAATTGTGTTCATCAATCTTAAAACACTGGTAATTTTGTATGAAACAGTATGCAAATCAGCAAATAAAGTTTAGTTTCTTCGGGTCAAAGATTAAATGCAAGATTTGCATGTTCTTATTGATTTACGCTCACTAAAATCACTCATCGTCTAGCACTCTAAGCTATGGAACAGACAACGCATGCTGACATTTAAATGATCATCACAAGCATCATACAGAGAGCAAGCAGGAGGTAAATTGAGATTAAAGCACATACATACAAAGTAAGATTGATCATCACTGGGATTCTGAATTAATCCCTCCCCAAATCGGCATTTCGAGCTAGATGTTGTGATCATCGTCATGCCCGCGGAACACGCCGAACATCTTACCCCCTGCATTGAATCTTTTGTTTTTTAAAATTTCCTAGAGAATTGAATTCCTTCAAATTCATGCTCCCTCCGTACAAAAATAAAGGCCATATTGAGCAATGAAACAATAAAGATAACTAAACTGTCTACAATTATTATCTTTAAGTAATATATTTCAATACATACAAGTAGAGGATACAAAGTAAAGTTATTTATTTATTAGAGGTATAGAGAGAATAACACATTTATTTTATATTAAAATATAAAGTATCTTTTATATTTACGAACAAGATAATTTAAACTACGCTTATATTTTTAAGGGAAGGGAGTACAGTTGTGGCCCTTGCTACGAAAGGAAAGATAACTTCTAAAAGTGAAACAGTGCCATGTCTGCCCTTATAATTAATACATGCCCATTGCCTTGGTACTGATGCACGCAAACAAAGCAACTAGACAGCGCACCCATTAAAATGCACCCAAAAGAACCTTTGCTCATGTTTCTTCCAGCTTCTTCGCTCGGAGAAGCACGCTTCTCTGCCTCCTAGATCTCCTGCATGCTCTCCATTTCCTTCTTCTCCCACATCCTCCTGTTTTACTGACCATCACGGCTCCATCTAGTTCTTCTACACGTCAAAATGGAGGTAAGCTAACCAAGGATCATCGATCTCCCAACATTCCATTGGAACGGATTTTGATCTGTGTGTACATGTCTTGATACTGTAGATCTTACTTATTCTGAACTCTGGGAACCTTTCTGTTCCAAACTAAGTTCATATTGCGATTCAGTATCGTTAGAGTGAGACTTGAGACATAGTGATGAGCTGGTGCTCCTTGAATTGTTTTGCGATCTAGAAGGGGAGGAGGCGGCACATCCCGGCGTTCGGGGAGTGGAATCAGCGGTGCGAGGAGCTGGCCATCACGCAGTACTTCGAGTCAGCGATAGAGGCCGGCCGCTTCCACGACGTCGCCACCGGCGCGGTGCTCTTCAGGGCCTGCTCCCCGCCTCCACACAAGCCAGCCAAGAAGGTATATGATTGTACACTCCAAAAATCTCTGGCCTTTGGTTCCATACCTCCATTGTTTCTGTTGTTACGGTGCTGTTTTGACCCTTGTTTTGTTCCTTTCCTGATCGTGACGGTTTTCACCTTTTGCACTTTTCAGGTGAGGAGTACAAGGGATGGGATGGAGAACCAGGTGGGGAGGAGGAGGAGGCAGGGGCCATGTGTGGCTGACGGTGTGACCCACGCGCCGAGGAGGCCCAGGGTTGTTAGGGCAGTGGACGAGGACCTGTACAAAGTCCCTGCTGAACTGCTGCGCAACAAGGCAAAAGGGGTACCAGTACTTCTCTACTCGAGTGACCAAGAAGAAAGCTTGCTTAACTTGATCAAGTACACGTTAGACAAATGTGAATGCAAATACACATTTTGGAACATGACATTTCTACTCTGCAATGGTGTACCTTTACTTCAGTTGTTTGCATTTCAGAGCTGAGATGTGGTCATTGTAAGGAAATTAGGCACTGATTATTCACTCCCTCCTCCTGCTTCTATCTTGTTTTTACTCTCTTCCTGGAGAGCCATGTGCATTTTCCAATCTTCTTAGAGTTTATGTTCTCTTCAAAATAGTGGTTATTAATTCACATGGGTAGAATGAATCACTGCAAATTTGAACTGCAGTGTTTTATTTGTTTCTCTCCTTACCAGAAAATTGTTTTTATTGTTGTTGTTACCCATAAAAGCTTTCTTCTAATGATTCTCATGAGCCTACTGTGTTTCTTCTTTCAGAGGAAGAAGGTGAGGAGCTTGTGGATGGGCTGCGTGGGGCTCAATTGCGTCGCCTGAAAAGTGTGAAGTCGCCAACCGGGGGCAACCCTTTCCGTCGTGTAGCCTTTCTTCCTCCTTTTCGTATGGAAAGGAGAGACGACACCATCATCTAAAAGGCTATGTCAATTGTTCCATTGTGCTCCAAAGCTTCTCTCACTTTCTGCTATGCCAATATTGTGCTTGACCATGTATGTCTACCTGCGCTGCAAGCTAGGCTGTTGCGCCTTGTGGAGCGTAGTGGGCATATTTGCAGAGTTCATGTGTAATTACCTAGTGAAATGCATGCTAGATGATCAATTTCTCAAGTTAAGGCTAGCATTTCTCTTATATCTTGTTTCACAAATTGGCGAAAGGCAAATCTAGGATTATTTTAGTGGCAGTGGGGAAAAAGTCATCGACATCTAGGAATTGATCATCCATGCCAATATTGTTCTTACTACATATAGCAGGGATAGTGATATGTAAGCAAATGATCACTCTAGTCACAAAAGAGTAACGTTTTGGATAATAACTAGAGAATTTGCATTATTACAACTAGCCATGCAGGACTAAGGTCTTAAGTACATATATCATATACAAAAGGAGATACAGATTATTTATATACCATATCTCTCGAAGACAAGGCACTAAAGATCGTCTACTTGTCCCAACTACCGAATTGGGCATCTACCTCATCTTGGTCCTTGATACCATCACCCCCGTCCCACACAACATCTCATGGGCCTATAAACCCCATGTCCCACTCACAGCAATCCCCAGCTAGACTGAGATCTAACAAAGAAATGTAATAGCAAGGTGAGTACAAAGTACTCAGCAAACATAAGTAGCAAATATGCAAAGATATGGCTCATATTTTCACAATCAATTCTCATATTCTATCTCTTCTTTATCCATTTAATATGTTACTGAAACGGCCTATGCAGAAATTCTCAATACTCCTATGTAGAAACGGCTTCGCTTGCTGGCTGCCAGCCCACACTACACCCACTGACCCAACACACACAACCGACTCACACACGGACGCAGCTGCACCAGCCCAAACACGCATACACGCACACTACTGCACCGGCCCGCACACGTCGGCCCACGCGCACCTACACACCGGCACACACACCGATGCACACAGCAGCATACAAACATGCGTACACTCCTCTCGCTCGATGCTCCGCCTCTGCCATGGTCCCTGTGTTGTCTCTCCACCACCATGGCCCAACAGCACCGTGTTTGATGAGTTTTTGTGCATATATGTTCAATCAAGGCCCATAAGGAGATATATGTTTGGTAAAAGAACTTTGGTATATTCGAGTCATGAAACTGCACGCAAAACAAAACCACCAAGTGGTCAATGCATCACGCCTCGTATGCTTGCACGCCGCTGACCGATTGCTAAGCGTATGCGTCAAGATCAGCTTCTGAGCTGTAGGATCAGAAATGGCAACAGAGGGGGGGTGAATGTTGCTTTCAAAACTATCCCTGAAGCATTCACACACTTCTTCGCCAATAACTATAAAAGCTATGAAGACAGAAGGAATTCGCTTACTTAAAGACAAACTGACAAACTGACTGCTTTCTAAAAACTGAACTTAGATCAATTGATTCAGAAGAAATACTTCTACAGCAACCAAGACAATATGAGAGGAACAGAGAAAGGATCAAGTGATTGCTCTCCTTCTCAGAACAGTACATGCAGCACTACAACTTTAGTTTCGGCTGACAGTGAGCAGTTCCTAGCAGACAAAAAAACTGACAGATGAAAGGAGCAGAAATTGCTGCCTGAGAAACATACGCACTGAAAACGGACACCACCAGATACTATTTTGCTGGCTAAAATAGAGTATATTCAGCAGCAAAAATAGCAGCCGAGAGCAGGAAGGCAAACACAGGAAGTTCTCTGAAAAACTGAGATTATATGAACTTACACTCAAGAGTACTGCACGAACTCAACTTCAGAAAGTGAAGTTGCAAAGAAGGCACAACCTTTGGCTACCCTGCTGTCGTTTACCGATCAGGAAGAATTGCAGAGAGCAGAGAACAGCAAAATGTAGATTGAAGACAGCCAGCACAAAGAGATCCAACCGAACTGACCAATCGGTAAAGTGGGTTAAGATTCAAACAGAAAATTTCTTCAACAGAGAGACTATTTCAAGAACATGTCGCAGGGACTGTCTAATCGCAGGCATACTACTGGTCTGTCTGAGAACCAAGTTTATTTAGTTTCTGCTGCCGACTGAAACTGCATAAACACAATGACTCAGACTGGAGACCAAAGACAACAAAGCAAAAACAAAAGACTGCTACTAGAAGGAGAAAGCAAAAACTGGAAAAGGCAAAACTGAAAGATAAAGCAGTCATTAACCTGAAGAGAAACTGAAAAGACAAACTGAAAAAGTTAGAACTAAAAATACTGAAAAGGAGACAGTTTGAAAGCTTTAGTTCGGCAAATAAATTGGTAGAGCATGTAGCAAGTATTTTGCCGAAGAGTAGTGCCAAAATCAGAAAAGCCGAACAGAGATCAGAGAGAAGAGCTTGTCGCTGCAGATTTTTGTTTGATTTCATCTGCTGGCAGACTTCTTGCTACACAGACCTTAAGTTCCAACCGAGAGGGATAAAGAGAATCAAAGTCTGCTGCTAGCCGAGAGAAAACAAAATGGAATAAAAAAAACTGCTGCTAAGGAGAGGCAAGACTGAAAATTACTGCTGCCCAAAGGGTGTCTTTGCTGACGACAAATCAAGAAACACACTTGAAAACTAGCAGGATCAAGGCTCTTTACCAGAGAAATTACTAAGAGAAAACAAAGCTCTTCGTTATGAAAAAGAACAAATAAGATTACATGGATTGTTCTTACAACCAACTCTTTTCCACAAAAGCACACAAAACCAAAAAACAGCCTACAAGAACTTGCTCATACTGCCCCTTGCGCATAAACACTGAGAGGAAGAAGAACACATACTGGAAACAAGAACTCACACACACTCTCTCAATCCATCGAATAGATCCAAAGAAAAAGAATGAAGAATAGAAAAAAAAACTTCACATTTCATTCCAACCAAAAATTACAAAGGAGTCCCCATGTGCATGGACATTAGAATAAGAGGAATGATTACAAGACTCTCAATCCATCCTCTCCCTCACAATCCTCAAAAACACCAAGAGCCTCACATGCTTCTTGGGAGGAACACAACACACACAAAGGGATGAATGAGCTCTAAAACCCTTGAAGGGGTATGCAGCCCCCAACACCTATTTATAGCCCTTGGCTAACGGGTCTCCAACCCGTTACGTCGGCTAAACCCTAACGGAGCCGTCTCCCACTTGTACAGCCTCGCGAAATCACTATTTCGCCCCTCCTGCACCTTCCCGGAAGCTTCCGCGCTCTTTGCCGTCCGCGACTCGCAACCACATCGAATCTCCGCCGTCTTCGATACATCCGACCGTTCTGACCTCGACACCGCCTGTATCTAGTCCGGTCACCCCGTGTCTCGCCACGACTCCGCCTCGGAGTCCTACAGTCAACACAGACAAGAAAACATGTCACATAGCACCGCTCGATACATGTAAGCATAATAACATCAACAAACATGTCGAATCATCAGAATATGCATTCTAATCCCATACGACCAAGTTTGACCAAGTCCGACCGAGCCTGTTACACCGCGCAACGCCAAGGTCCGAACCAACCACCTCAAACTCGACTTTCTTAAACCGATGTCAATTACTCATCATACACACGAGACGACCTCCACATGGTCTCTCATGAGCTCGTGGGTCTTTGACCACGTTGGGTCAACCGTGACATCCTCAACCGCGTTGCGTCAACCATGAGGCTTTGACCACGTCGTAACAACCGCACTGTGTCGACCATGTCACTACGATGATGGCTTTCCAACCATAGTTCTATGACTGATTCATTGTAGCTACAACTGGTTTGCTACGCTGCTTGACCCGCGGTTGTGACTAAGTCTTCGGAGTCTCCGACTACGCACCAACTCTGAGGCCTTCGGCTCCTGCACGGTACTCAGACACACTGAGTACTCGTCGCACGTCCATACACATAATACTACCAATGAAAAGAGTAATTCCAATGGTCGATGCGTGCGGAGCGCCATGTACAGCCAATTAATGGCAGCTTATGCACCAAGAAGGAAAGAAAAGATTGGATCTGAGTGAACCATATTTGCAATAGGAGGACGATTGCGCCGTATCTCCATTTATGGAAGTATTTCTTAATAAATATTTTCTAATTTGGAAAGATCAAGTTTTGAAGGAAAGAATCGACAATCAGATCAAGAATTCTATCCCAGCAATCAGGGGACGATTGGCGCCGTGTGAGGGCCGCGTTTGTTGCCATTGGCCCTTGCTCGTACCTATAAAAGGAGACTGATATACCCAGAGGGGGCGTCGGGACAGTCCCTAAATAGGGAGCACACATTCAGACGGATACTCTGGTGGGAAAGGAGACACACCATTAGCATACATACACAGAGAAGATACAAGCAAGAAAGGAGGAGAAGGCAGAGAAGCTTAATAAAGCAATTCGTACAAACCTAGGCCATGGTGTGCTATGCTCAGAATGGTAAAGAACCTCCCCTCCTCTCTTTCTTTTCTATCTAACTAGCCTGCATATTACGAACGGCAGTTATGATGGGAATGTCACCAAATGATTATGACCGCTGCTGGTGGCGCCACCGATCAGGTGCTCTAGAGCTCAACGAGATGCAACCCACGACCCTGATGTCGGGACCGTAGAGATTGTTGTTCACCTTCCCACTCACAGAGTTTGAGGCGTGAAGTCCCTCCACTCCTGTACGTGGCGAGCGCCCCAGCCAAGCTAAGCGGCCGCGATAATCCGCCAGGTGAGGCGTATGCATGTACCCCAACCCAATGATAGAGCTCCAAGGCGAGGCATATGGTGCTACTTGTAAGATCTTCTTGATGCCTGAGACACGGTGTCGCCAATCCGACGGCCTTCAAAACGTGGGTGCTTTCGACTTCACATTGTGCTCAGGTGCTTTCGACCGCCTGCAATATTCAGGCACTTACGACCGCCTTTGACATTCAGGCTTCCCTGACCGACTTTGGTACTCGGACATCTCTGACCGCTTGTCAAAGTCGAGTGCCTATGACCACTTTTTGAAGATGGATGCCTCTGGTCCATTGTCGAATGCGAATGTCTCCGACCGCTTGTCGAAGTCGAGTGTCTCCGACTGCTTCTCGAAGACGGGCATCTCCGACCGCTTGTCAAAGTCGAGTGCCTCCGACCGCTTCTCGAAGATGGATTCCTCCTACCCATTGTCGAAGCCGAATGTCTCCAACCGCTTATCGAAGTCGAGTGCCTTCGACCGCTTCTCGAAGACGGGCATCTCCGACTACTTGTCATAGTCGAGTGCCTCCGACCGCTTCTCGAAGACGAAATCCTCCACCACTTGTCAAAATCAAGTGCCTTTGACCGCTTCTCGAAGATGAATGCCTCTGACCCCATCCGTACTCGGACGACTCCAACCACTCGTTGTACTCGAGCGACATCGACCGCCTTTAGTACTCGAGTGCCTTCAACCGCTCGTTGTACTCACACATCTTCGACTTCCAAAGCACCCGTAATCCCTCCGATCACCCGTGGCACTCAGGTGAGATGTGCTACAGCAACTAGCGTGCTACAGTAAATGGTATTGTTATCGTCCATGGCCTATTGTCGATGGCTTCCACTACCGACTTACGATCAATGGTCGATGGCATCCGACTGTCGGCTATGAGCGATGGTCGATAGCTCCTGATTTACAACCACCGACCACGGTGCTACAGTACTTTATGAGTACGTCATTCGACCGTGCTGACTACAGTGCTCTCCCAAATACGACTTTTGACCATGAAGCTATAGTATTCTAAGAGTGCGACCTCCGACCACGAGGCTATAACACTCTTACGAGTATGGCCTACGATCTAAGGCTATCGTACTCTTACAAGTATGGCCTTTGATTCAGTGCTCTTTGAGTACGGCATTCAACCACGATGCTATAATACTCTTTCGAGTACGACCACTGACCAAGTTGCTACAGTGCTGTATGAGTACGATCATCGGCCATGATGCTACAGTGCTCTACGAGTGCTCCGTTCGACCATGGTGCTACAATACTCCAACAAATACTTTATTCGACCACAATGCTATCGTACTCTACGAGCACAACCTTCGACCGATGCTACAGTAGTGCTTTGAGCATGACTTACGACCAGTTTCGACCACGAACGACTTTCGATGGGTTTTGACCTCGATGGGTTTCGACCACGAACAGCTTTCGATGGGTTTCGACCATGGACAACATCCGATGGGTTTTGACCACGATGGCTTTCGACAACGGATGACTTCCAATGGGTTTTGACCATGATGACTTTCGACCACGGACAACTTCTGATGGGTTTCAACTACACGATGGCTTTTGACCACGGACGGCATCCGATGGGTTTCGACCACGATGACTTTCGACCATGGATGGCTTCCGATGGGTTTCGACCACGATGGTTTTCGACCACATATCACTGTCGATGGATTTTGACCACAATGGCTTTCCACCATGGACAACCTCCAAAAGCTTTCGACTACTGATTAGTTCCGATTGCTGATGGCTTCCAACTTCGACTACCGACCACTCCTGAATGCCGATGGCTTCCAGCTTTTGAGGAGTCCTTCCCAGTGATCACTGCTCACCACGTTGATACTAAACCTTGGTGTTCTTCACTGTTAAAAGTAAGGATAGTTTTCCCTTACGACACCAGAGTTCGGCTAAGTGCGTTTGCGCTGTAGTAGGGTCCTTCTCATTGGGCACTTTTGACCAGCTCAACATCTAACCCAGGCGTTCTGCTCTGCTAGCCTCACTGCCCAAATGAAGTACGTCTACTACATTGATTCTACTACTATATCGTCAAATAAGTCATGCTTGACGTGAATCATACACACCTTTAACCACCTTAATTTTATGTGTCGCTTGATACCGACGAGGTCGAGCAACATAGGCGGGCATGGCCACCCCCATAGAACGACGAGGCTATGGACAATGCCAACGCACACATCTACATTAATAATTCATCATATGCATGGAGAACGTGACGCGAAGATTGAAGACGACGACCAATACGCAGCTTAATCGGAGGTCTTCCGTGGGTTTATCCTGTAGATGTAATTAACCGAGAGCCTTCCGAGGCCCCGGGAACTAGGACATCATATTGTCTATGTCAAATCTGCTCTGCAAAGTAGGCTACAGAGCATATATATAGAGAGAGAATATGTAATTTTGTTATTCTCAAATGAATGAATAAAATATATATTTTCCCTATCTTTCTTGTGTTTATTTATTTTATGTACTTTAAGTACACTGGCACGCTCGCACCTTATACCCGAGACAAGAAATCCGTGAGCGATTTCTCGTGTCAAACACACCGATGGTGGCAAATCTGTCGCAGCACTAACGGATCGAACGCATACTATTGTGGCTTCGTCGACCTCCCCAACTCTGGTTCCCTCGTGGTTCTTGTGCCTCTTCTTCTCCTCCTCCAACAAGATCCAGTGTCGATGATGGCGGATCTAGGTGCGACCCCACCGGATCTAACTGTTCTCTTCTAATCCTAAGATAAAACTAGAATCTTTCAAGTTCTTTACATTATTGTGGTTTATTTTTTATTTTGATTTCCTTGGACTAGAATGGATTTTGATGGTGATGACGTTGTCCCGTGGTTGAGCAACCCGTGACGGGGTTTGTAATATCTCGAACGTCGTTACGGCGTAAGTTTTTAAAACAATCGCAGAATCGCCGGTTTTTCGGTAAATCGCGGGAAGAGAAAAATATAAATTGTAGAACAATGAAAATAAATAAAATAAATTAAAATAATTAATTTGGATATTTTGGGCTATCCGGAGGGATGGGCCAGCTGATTTGGGCTAGCCGACCCAAATGGGGCCCGCACCCTCCCAAACCCTAACACCCCTTTATAAACCCCTCGCTTGGCCTCCACCCTCCCCACCCCTTGGCCGCCACCCCCTTAGGCGCAGCCTTCCCCCTCCATCACCCCCCACAAGTTGTCATCCATTGGAGCAAAAGAGAAAGAGAAGGAAGAAGAAGAAAGGGAAGAGAAGGAAGAAGAAGAGAAGAAGAAGAAGAGGAGGGGGGAAAAGTGGAGAAATTCTTCATCTAGGTAATTTTTTCCCATCCCAAATCCTCTGTTTTATGGATTAATTAGGGTTCTTGGCATGGAGTTTGATGGTAGATAATAGATCAATTGCCCGATTAGAGTTTAGACGCAGGCTGTTTTTAGATCTATTCGCGCAGCACGGCTTGTCTTGCGGTTTTGATCTAGAAAACGAATTTTCCTGCGTGTCTTCCCACAAGGAAAGTTGTAGAGGTCTTCCAGATGTATCTCCTATATTTTTTTCAAATGTTTCTAACGTGGGATCTGGGAGATACGGAGTCGGCAATACCGCTGTCATGCAGGCAGACAGATTGGTACAGTCCGACGGTAATCCGGGGTTTAAAAATAGTAAACGAATTTTATGGCCTTTACCGTAGTTGACAAAGATGTAGATAATTTATAGATCTAGCCACTGTATAAATTTGACAATTGTCAGACCTCTGTGCTGCTGTGGGCACGCGTTTGAACGCAACTGTCCAATCTGCCAGAGCAGAGTTCTTCCTCTGTTTTGGGCATTAAATTACTCCTAGCTGTGATTAAAATGAAAATAGGTGTTCTCCATGAAAATTGTAGGTTTTTAAGTCATGAATCCAGATAGGTATCATTTGCTATATTTCGATCTATATTTTTGAAGATACAAAATTGTGAAGCAGCGCTGCTGCCGAGAGTAATTTATTGAATTGTTGAGCGGAGAGTAGTTTGTGCGGGTTCGGGTTTCTAGCGACGTTTATAATTATTATGTCGTGCTTGTATGCTATGGTTGTGTGCTGAGAGTTGTCTTATGGATAGGTGGTCTTGTCCCTGAGTGCTCTTGATCTCTGTTGTACTTCGCTTCGTCGGATTGAGGCAAGTAAACGTAGCGGTGGTTGCTACCGTTTTACATTATTATCGTAATTTGATACAATTGCCATGATTGCATGATATTTTAATTGTGAAATTCTTTCTTAATATGATAATGTTGATCATGAAATTAGTATGTGGTGGATGTGATTATGTTGAGAGCATGATAATGCTCCTTGCGGATGAATTAATGTGATTAATGAATTTTCATATCATTCAATCATTAATGTCATATCATGTCCTTTGTGTATGTGGATGTCGCCGCTTATAGCCGCGACCGTACCGGTGCAGCGTCGTATATTGCCGTAATACGACGCACCTCTTCGCCCGCAGAAAGCATCGTATATTGCCGAAATACGATGCATTGCACTTCCTGCCCTGGCAAGAGTAATGTGGAGCATAGCATGAGCATTCATATGCATTGCATTGTGGAATGATCATTTGCATACATATGCAATATATGTGGTGAAGTTATTTTGTAGAATGTACAACTTCATAGTTGTAATGTGGAATTGGCTCATGTGAGCTATTTGTGGAATGAGGATTGTGGTCGTGGTTGTGGAACAGGATTCGTCCCTTGTGTATGGTAAGGATTGTGATGGTGGCATGTGACTATTTTCTTTTATATTAATTGTTGATAGTGATTGTGGATATGGAAAATAATATAGTACTGAAGTAAGACATACATATGTTTTATTGCCTTTGGTAGTGGTAGTGGTTGAGGTTTTAAAGTAGTCAATCACGATTTAATTGTTAAATGCTTTACCGTCATTGATAGTGAATTGATGTTGAGAATATAAATGTTGTTAATTGTGGAAGATTAAATGTTGATGATTAATCTATTGTGGTTTGTGGAGGAATAAATGTTTCTTCTGCATTTAATACGGGGATAAAATGATTGCATTCATATGCCAATAAAATCTGAAATTTAAGAGGTATGATTCATGAAGGTTTATGGTGGTTTAATAATTATGAACATAAATTGTAATTGTGGATGTATGGAGTAATCATGATGATGTTTAAATTGCTTGTAGTTTGAATAACTTGTTAAACAGGTGGACTTTGAGCATGCATTGGGAAGGGTAGAGCAGCACCGCACTGATGCACTTGTATTATAATCTTAATGTTGAAATAAAGTTGAAAGAAATCCAGTCTTTGTTTAGCTATCTTATTGACAAATGTTTCTTCTTAGTAATATTAAATTTGTGTACCGTTCCTATAGATATTTTGTTATAGTGGATTATGATTATTGAATTGTTATCTTTATTTTGTTTACCTTAGTTGTTTACGCTTCCGCTTATACTATCTTTCTTAGTAATTGTTGTCATTTTATTTTATTTTGTAAATTGGCTAGCTGTAGAGTAGCAATAGTAGCATCCCGGGGCATTGTGGGTCCTGGGGTGTTACAGTTGGTATCAGAGCGGGCTTTATGTCCGTGGTAATTAAACTATTAAATTGACACACTGGTGCACAGTAGGATGGGTTGTGTCAAGCATTGCATTTATGCTTTTGACATGTTGTATTGATGATTTACATTATGATATAATCTCGTAAGATTATGTTTTGCTCCTATGACTGTTATGAATGGGAATTGTCAATATTAATATGTAGAGATTGTTTTTGCTACCTTGGCATTTGCCAAGTTATACCATTGTTTGTAGCATGGGGATTAGCGATGAAGTTACCTTAGGTAACTTAATTGCAGATGTTGTGAGTGAGTTTCTATAGAAACATTGTTATCTTTCTTGAGTTGATTTTGGCCGATTCTTGGCCTATTGCAGTTAATGAATTCTTTTCTCTTGAGATTGTGGTTCATTGCAGTTGTTGGTTTGCAATTGGTCTCTACCTGTTCTTTGAAACAATTATTGTTTCTTCTCGAAACATTCGAGACACTTTTGCTCCTTGTGAACATTGTTGATTTGTAAGGATAGTCCCTTCGTGGGAGTTTTGTCTTGCTGTGAATCATTATTCATTGGTTCGCTTGGTATTTTTATTAATGAAGGTTTTATGTTGCAAACTCATTAATATGTTAAAGTTTTGGATCTATGTATTTCTTAAAATTTATTTTGAGTGTTGAAGTTTATTTTCACTCCTTTTTGAAAGAGAGTGTTAAAACCCTATGTGGTGTTTTGCTATGCTTAAGTGGAAGGTGGTAATCATATAAACTAATTCATAAGGTATAAATTGTCAAGCTGAGATGTTAGCATATTGCATAATTAATTTTAATTAGCATCCTCGGAAGTGTAGTTTATTAATTTGATATCACCTTGTAATAGTTCCTGGAAGAATTGTGATTTAGAATTTGTCTATATATGTTTGGAACTCATGGAGTTATTGAGAGTGTGCAAAACGAATTAGAATGATTATTATGATTGTTTAAATTTCTATCATGTTGGGTGAATTGAAGTACTATTGTCTTTAGTAATTAATCTGATCATTTAGAATGATTAAGTAAGGAGGTGTTGGAATATTATCTTGGTAATATTAACCTTTAATCTGTCATTTATTTAGATACTTTATGAGCATGTACAATTGCTAGATTCATCTATCTTTCACCATGTTAAATTGTTGAGACATGTATAAAGAAATAGATGAAGGTTAATGTATTGACTTGTAGAATCTTGGCTTGCAAATCTGGTATTATTGAAGATTAAAGTTATTCCGTTCTAATTTCTGAACGTAAGGAGAAATATTGAATCTATGTTCATGATTGTTTTATGATTGTAAACAGAGTTAGATCATGAATATTGTTGTTATGATACAATAATAATCAACTATTGCTAGTAATGACTAGAGTACAATTAATTTGTGTTAAATTATAGTTGAGCACCAATATGAATTGAATATATGAGATTTAATAAGAGATGTATACTAGTATATTTTGTGAGATTGCCATGTTCTAGTATCATCTTGTTTAAGAGCTTTGTTTTAATATGGTGAAGCTTATGCACTAGGTTTTCCCTAGATCAAGTAGTTGCAATCTTATTTAGATGATAGAAACATGATGAATTGAATTCTTGTGTTCCTTTTGAAAAAGTTTATGAAGAGATTTGTGGATATGATGATGCTTGTTAAGAATGTATTAATCTAATGTTAGCATGTTGGTCAGTATGTGGTTGTGATGATAATGTTGAATGTTTAATAAATAAAAGAATTAGATAACTTCCATGATACTACTTAAATCAAAAGTTTTGAGAATTATGTACGCGATCTTTTTGATCTCATGACTTATGTGGTAGCTAAAATTGTTTTGAGCAAAGTGTCGCGTTGAGAGCTTTTATTAGTTTCTTAAGGGATTAATGAGTTGTGGTCTTCAAATCTCTTTTGCTGGATCTGTCAAGGTAATACCGTAATCAAAGAAAATTGTTCTCTTTGTTAAAAGAAAAGTTTGGTAAAAGTATTGGAGGTTGAAGTCAAGTTGTGTATTTCTTTTTGAGGTGTATCTGACTTCTTATTCTCGCCGCATAAGAGTTACTTGAGCTCAAATGGCAATATATTCGCCGCATAAGAGCTTCTTGAGCTCGAATGGCAATACTGTATTCTTATTTGTTTGAGATTTGGTTTTTTCTTCTTGAGGAGGCATGTGCCTTCAGCTGTGATCTTATCTTTTGTTGTCCAAGATTTATTGCTATTTCTTCTGGTCTTGTGTTTATTGCGGATGGTAACATTTTCCTTTGTGCTGGAATTTACTTCTTTTGCCTCTCCTAGAAAGGGGTAATTAATTTGGATTGCAAAGTCTTTAAGAGATGTATGGCATCTAGTTGGTGTGTTGGGCGATGATTTGGAAACCTTTGGTTCAAGAAAGTTAAATTTTCAAAGGGAATGAATTGGGAAATTAATAATATCTCGAGCAGTAATATGCTTTCTTGATTCTTGTTTAAACTGTGTGTTTATGGCAGATGTCATCTGCAAATTGAGTGTCATATGTCGTGGTGTATTCTTTTCCAGTTAGGAAAAGAAAATGATTGTTTTGGTTTGTCGAGTGATTTTCACTCTTGGCTTGTGCAGTGTGGATTCTCCAAATGTCTATTTGGAGAGTGTGAATGGTGTTGTTGTGAATCCTTTGTTTTGGATCGTGGTCATCTTAAGGAAGATTGTTTGATAGTGTGTTGCTTGAGAATCCTTTATTCCTCTTTTGGTTGGGTTCCTTTTGCAAAGTTATTGCTTGTGCTTCAAGTAATGTTATGAGTGGAATCTGTGGTCGAATACTTTAAAAAGGGGTGCAATGTATTATCCCGATTATAATATATAGAGGAGAATATTCTAAGAAGGAGTATGTTATTAGATAGTGGCTTGATAATTGTGGCGGGGAATTATGCAAGAAAGACAGGATCTGTTGGCCGCTCAGAGCCGGCAGAGGAGTTACGGGTGCTCGGCGTTGTCCCGCACATGTCGTGGACTCGACGGAGTCGATGTTGAGGCCCTCTTGACGAATTAGTCCGAGCAGGAGGTGATGTGGGAGTTTGAAGTTCAAACGTAGAAGAGGGACCCGAGTTCATCGAGGTGGGTGAGAACCCGTAGTTGTTGCTCACTTGTGATGTTCTTGGGATGCTCTATTCTTTGGTTGTTCTTTCCTTGATTGTTCTTTTTGTCTCGTGGGTTGAGGAGCGAGATTCGAGGACGAATCCTTTTTAGGTGGGGAGAATGTAATATCTCGAACGTCGTTACGGCGTACGTTTTTAAAACAATCGCGGAATCGCCGGTTTTTCGGTAAATCGCGGGAAGGGAAAAATATAAATTGTGGAACAATGAAAAATAAATAAATTAAAATAATTAATTTAGATATTTTGAGCTATCCGGAGGGGTGGGCCAGCCGATTTGGGCTAGCCAGCCCAAATGGGGGCCCGTACCCCTTCCCAAGCCCTAACACCCCTTTATAAACCCCTCCTTGGCCCTCCACCCTTCCCCACCCCTTGGCCGCCCCACCCTCCTTGGGCGCAGCCTTCCCCTCCATCACCCCCACAAGTTGTCATCCATTGGAGCAAAGGAGAAAGAGAAGGAAGAAGAGAAGAAGAAGAGGAGGAAAAAGTGGAGAAATTCTTCATCTAGGTAATTTTTTCCCATCCCAAATCCTCTGTTTTATGGATTAATTAGGGTTCTTGGCATGGAATTTGATGGTAGATAATAGATCAATTGCCCGATTAGAGTTTAGACGCAGGCTGTTTTTAGATCTATTCGCGCAGTGCGGCTTGTCTTGCGGTTTTGATCTAGAAAATGAATTTTCCTGTGGGTATTCCCAAAAGGAAAGTTGTAGAGGTCTTCCAGATGTATCTCCTATATTTTTTTCAAATGTTTCTAACGTGGGATCTGGGAGATACAGAGTCGGCAATACCGCTGTCCAGCAGGCGGACAGATTGGTACAGTCCGACGGTAATCCGGGGTTTAAAAATAGTAACCGAATGACCGTAGTTGACAAAGATGTAGATAATTTATAGATCTATCCGCTGTATAAATTTACAATTGTTAGACCTCTGTGTTGTTGTGGGCACGCGTTTGAACGCGACTGTCCATTCTGCCAGAGCAGAGTTCTTCCTCTGTTTTGGGCATTAAATTACTCCTAGCTGTGTTTAAAATAAAAATAGGTGTTCTCCATGAAAATTGTAGGTTTTTAAGTCATGAATCCAGATAGGTATCATTTGCTGTATTTCGATCTATATTTTTAAAGATACGAAATTGTGAAGCAGCGCTGCTGCCGAGAGTAATTTATTGAATTGTTGAGCGGAGAGCAGTTTGTGCTGGTTCGGGTTTCTAGCGACGTTTATAATTATTATGTTGTGCTCGTATGCTGTGGTTGTGTGCTGAGAGTTGTCTTATGGACAGGTGGTCTTGTCCTTGAGCGCTCTTGATCTCTGTTGTACTTCACTTCGTCGGATTGAGGCAAGTAAACATAGCGGTGGTTGCTACCGTTTTACATTAGTATCGTAATTTGATACAATTGCCATTATTGCATGATATTTTAATTGTGAAATTCTTTCTTAATATGATAATGTTGATCATGAAATTAGTATGTTGTGGATGTGATTATGTTGAGAGCATGATAATGCTCCTTGCGGATGAATTAATGTGATTAATGAATTTTCATATCATTCAATCATTCATGCCATATCATGTCCTTTGTGTATGTGGATGTCGCCGCTTATAGCTACGACCGCACTGTCAGTCGTATATTGCCGTGTCTGACGCACCTCTTCGCCCGCGGAAAGCATCGTATATTGCCGAAATATGATGCACTGCACTTCCTGCCCTGGCAAGAGTAATGTGGAGCATAGCATGAGCATTCATATGCATTGCATTGTGGAATGATCATTTGCATACATATGCAATATATGTGGTGAAAATATTTTGTAGAATGTACAACTTCATAGTTGTAATGTGGAATTGGCTCATGTGAGCTATTTGTGGTATGAGGATTATGGTCGTGGTTGTGGAACGGGATTCGTCCCTTGTGTATGGTAAGGATTGTGATGGTGGCATGTGACTCTTTTCTCTTGTATTAATTGTTGATAGTGATTGTGGATGTGGAAAGTAATATAGTATTGAAGTAAGACATACATATGTTTTATTGCCTTTGGTAGTGGTAGTGGTTGAGGTTTTAAAGTAGTCAATCATGATTTAATTGTTAAATGCTTTACCGTCTTTGATAGTGAATTGAGGTTGAGAATATAAATGTTGTTAATTGTGAAAGATTAAATGTTGATGATTAATCTATTGTGGTTTGTGGAGGAATAAATGTTTCTTTTGCATTTAATACGAGGATAAAATGATTGCATTCGTATGCCAATAAAATCTGAAATTTCAGAGGTATGATTCATGAAGGTTTATGGTGGTTTAATAATTATGAACATAAATTGTAATTGTGGATGTATGGAGTTATCATGATGATGTTTAAATTGCTTGTAGTTTGAATAACTTGTTAAACAGTTTGCTTGCTGAGATTTTTATCTCACTCTTGCTTCCCCCTCCCTACAGGTGGACTTTGAGCATGCGTTGGAAAGGGTAGAGCGGCACCGCACTGATGCACTTGTATTATAATCTTAATGTTGAAATAAAGTTGAAAGAAATCTAGTCTTTGTTTAGCTATCTTATTGACAAATATTTCTTCTTAGTAATATTAAATTTGTGTATCGTTCCTATAGATATTTTGTTATAGTGGATTATGATTATTGAATTGTTATCTTTATTTTGTTTACCTTGGTTGTTTACGCTTCCGCTTATACTATCTTTCTTAGTAATTGTTGTCAGTTTATTATATTTTGTAAATTGGTGTAGAGACCCGAATATACCAATCCGGACTCTCCTGTGTATTCTGCACTAGTCCAGGATCACACTAGTGCACACAGTATAACCAAAGATGAAATATCGAACATATCACGATTCATAAGAAAATCTCAAATATTAATAAATGTCAAAATACGACCTTATGGCCAAGCTTACAATTATTAGCCTGAAGAGCTTTAAAGAAAATAGCAGCGGAAATCTGAAATGAGCGTAGTAGCCATTCGACATGCCCACAGGCAATCGACTGGGAAGCGAAGTCCTAATCCGCGTATTTGTAGAAGTATCTTCCCTCAAGAAACTCATGTTGATCTGGATCTTCTTCCTCAACTGAGCAAGTATGAATGAAGCCGTGAGTACATAGAGTACTCAGCAAGTCGTTTGTAACAAAGATGCAATATAGTATGCAATAGAGGGCTAAAAGGTTAATTTGCAGAAAGCAACAATTTATAGTAAATACAATAAATAGATTAAAAAGCTGACTTTGCAAATGACCATAAATAATAATCAAAGAAATTGAGACTAATCATAGATGAACTGACCATTCACCCACATTGAATCCACTATGAACCAAGGTTCATGAAATGAACCACCAGTGAACTACCCATTCACTTTCCCACTCAACCCAACCAGGTTTTTATAGAAGAGTCTACCCCTCGTGTGAAATCACCGAGCATTGTCCATGACCGAGGACACGACTATTCGAATAGTTTTACACTCTGCAGAGGTTGCACAACTGTACCCACACGATGTGATAATCCTCACGTTAAAGAACATCGCAATGAGGCTTTTACAATGCTCCATCTCAACCTAATCCCACTCGCTAAGGTTTCGCCGTCGAGTAAGCTGACCACCTAGTCGATAATTGCCCCCTCTTGCGCCATAACAACATCAGTAGCGAAACTAGAGTTGAGATTTCACATATTATTATGCCAGGTCTATCACATACTAGACATGTGGTTTGTACGGAAAAGCTCAGATCAATGGCGCACAAAGTTAAGTCCTTAGACATTACCCAGGCGAAACATCCACATCCCTGAAGTGTTAACCACACTTCCCCCTTTACTACACGATCATTCGCCCGAGTGGAAACCAATTTGTATAACCAACACCAATGACACTACCCATGTCATGGTCCCCAAATTTTATCACTGTGGCTAACCACCACATTCCAGTATTTCATTAAGTCAAGATTAATTAACACATGTGATGATAACCCGACGTATTAATTATCAGCATGGCTAAGCAAAGTAAGTGTACAACCCATATGACGACTAATATTGCATCACTAGATAATTACCCATCCTAAGGTGACAATGGAATCATGGCTTTCAATTTATCAAGGAGGAATTAATCAATGTGGACAATAACTACCAATACGAAGGTTTATAATAAATAGCGATGCACGATAACTTAAAACAAAGTAATACATAATAGATTAACAACTAGGTTCAACATGATCAAAGGTCACGACTTGCCTTGGTCCTGCTCAGTTGACGACTCTTGATCCCCGTATCTTGCTTCAGCTCCTTCGAATGCGTGATCTAACGGGCGAGAAAATGAAACGAGGCACAAAAATAAATTCAAATAAACTCCAAAAATTTCAAAACTAGAATTAAAAGATAGAGCTCAATTTTAGATGAATTTAGGAAAAAGAATCGGGTCGATCGGAGCTAGGACGAAGGATAACGGGCTCTCGGAAAATTTTAATCTAAGGAAAAAGGCTGAAAATCGGAAAGGTTACTGTGCTGTGAACCCGGTGCACGGGATGGCTGGTCTACGGTGAACCCGGCTCTCGAAACAGTGCGGCCGACCGGGCCGACGACGCGGTGGCTAGGGCTAACGCGGCCGGCTGACTGGGCTGACACGTCAGCCTTAGGGCTGACGTGGCTTGCTGACTCGGCCGGCTGACTCAACTGGCTCACGGGTCCACGGCTGACATGCGGGCCCCGCACGTCAGTGGCCCGGCTCACGGTGGGCGCGCGGCGCAGGCGGCGGCAGGCACGCGTCGGCGTCGTGCGCGCACACAGCGCGGGACCGAGGAGGCGACGGCGCGTCCAACGCGACGGTCGGGCGGCAACGCGACGGAGACCGAGTGCGGCGGCGGGTTGGCGGAGGAAGGACGGCGGCGGCCGACGGCGACTCACCGGCGACGGCGGACGGCGGACGACGACGGCGTGCGTCGGCGAAGACGGCGGCGAAGGCGAGTGAGCCTCGGCGGCGGCTCCCGGCGGCAAGCGGCGGCGGTGGCGGCGGCGGCGGCGGGCAGCGGCGGTGGCGGGGGCGGAGGAAGACCACGGGTCGGTCCCCTTTTAAGCACGGACGTCAAGGAGTCCGGGTCGGGCACGTACGCCGAGACGGAGGCGGTGCGGAGACCGCGAGGGAGACGACTGACGGGTGGGCCCCGTCGGCCAGCGGCACGGCCAATGAACGGTCAGGATGCGAGCGTGCGAGGCGGGCGCTCCGGATTGGCGACACGTGGCGCCCATCTGGCGCGCGGGTCGGCCTGGTCGGGTGGGCTTCGGCCCACTTGGCCTTTTTGGGGATTTTGGAATTTTTCTTTTTCCAGAATGTAAATAAATACTTTTGAGCTCTAGAAATAGCAATAAAAGCCGAACAAATTCTAGAAAATTCCATAAAATTCTTTGAGACTCCAGGAACTTAAATAAAATGTTTTTGACAAATATTAATGTTTGGTTAAGTCATATTAAATCCTTTTAATTAATAAAAATTCTAATTAAGCTTTAATTAATTCCAGAAAAATCCACATGGTGAATTTTAGTTTTAAAAGCTTAAAAAATACTCTAAAAATCAGGATGTTACAATTGGCTAGCTGTACAGTAACAATAGTAGCATCCCGGGGCATTGTGGGTCCTGGGGTGTTACAGGGTTCGAGGGTCTGGATGCATCGAGGAGCATGGCCTAACCGTGAAGACACGAGGAGAAGCCTGAAATCGAGCGCACAGACACACGACGAAGTATATGTCCGGCCTTGAAGGAGTGAGGTACAACAGTGAGCCAATCACGCTGCGGTACTCATTCTAATCTACCGGCTAGCCAATCTCATCAAGATCAAGTGTAGCTGAGGTCGTCATTGGAGTTGACACCGACTTGCCATCACTCATGTCGAAGCATCTTAGGAGGTTTCGAGTGTACTAGCCTTAATGCAAGAAGGTACCCTCCCAAGTCTGCTTGATCTAGAAGCGGAGGAAGAAGCTCAACTCGCCCATCATGTTCATCTCAAACTCTGTGCTCATGATATCAAAAAACTGGGAAAAAAGAGTATGAGAGGAGCCACTAAAGATAATGTCTGTTGGGGGATAATTTCCCCCTCTACCGGTGGGCCCCACTTTGCAGGAAACACTTATGGGTCAAGAAATGCGACTACGCACACAGAAGGGCAATTGTACCCTTTATTTGTACTCATATGGTAGTTATCCCCCAAGGGGTATTCCAATCTTTTGTACAGGCTTAAGAGCCTATAAATACCCATGTATCTCTTATTTGTAACTCAAGCTCACAAGGAATACAAGAAAGCATATTCAAACTGGTGAGCCCTCGGGGGTTCTCTCCCTGGAGGTAACCCCCGTTGGCTCATCGACAAGAGTAGGGCGGTCATCTCGGATCCTCGAACCTATATAAATCCTTGTGTTATTTTTACTCTTATGGACGATGGCCTGTAAGACAGCCAACGTCCACCCCTTCACTTATGTTTGGGTTTCACACCTACAACATTGGCACCGTCCGTGGGGCCGTAGCTAGTCGACGAAAGGCTATGGCTCCTACCAATAAATACCCTAAGTCCACGAAGTATCCTCTAGCTTTGGAGTGCAATGAGCTCGTGGATGACCTATCCGCTCTCTAGAGGAGCCATAGGCATGCACCCTCACTGCGGATTGGGCCCATCCAGCACAAAATGAACAACGTCCTACGTGCCCTGGGACTCCCAAGTGCACCATCCTCCCTTACGCTGGTCGATGTGAGGTCCAGCCGACAGGAACCTCAAGACACCCTCGCAGTCAGAGGGCTAAGGTTTCTAGGGCCAACCATCACCCCCAGCACGCATGACATCACAAACTGTAAGGCGATGAAGTCCTTAGCACTCTTCTTTGCCCCTCAAGCATCCTTCAAGGTGCCTTAGGGGCAAGGGGGCTAGGGGCAAGTAACGGGTAATCCTCCTACCACCTCCCATATAAAACGTTCTATACCTCGATGAGTCTACAGTGAGGGCGTACATGAGCCCGTGCCCCAGCACACCACGCTTCGGCGCCCTGCACTATATGCGCCCCAGTGCCTACGCCATGGTGCACGAGTGATGGTGCCCTCGCGGGGCTAGTGCCCTCAAGTCACGACATCTTCATGCCTCGATACCCGCACCATGGCACCCTCGCATGGTCCAGCACTCTCACACCATAATATCTTCGTGCCCTGGTGCCCACGCCACGGTGCCCTGGCGATGTCACCCTCGCATGGCCCAACGTCCTCGCTTGGGCTCTCGAGACACTTTTCCCGCATGGGATTTCACCCCCTGGTGCCTAGGGCGCATGACATCTGTGTTCTCCCCTAGCAAAAGTCCAAGGTGGCTTGGGTGTTCGTTGCCTCTACCATGGCTACTCGTGTCTCGCTGGACCCAGGGCATGAGCGACAACTTTGGCCTAGTGCCCAAGTTGATGGATGTGCTAAGGACTCGTCCCCCTTAGACTCCAGGCCATGCACAGAACGACCTCTGGGTCACCATATGCCTTACTCCATTGCTTGGCAAGGGTTAAGCATTCTCGATAGGGCGGCCCCGTGTCTCCTTCGACGCGCCGCCCACCTCGAAGAATATGCCTCGGTAGGGTGGCCCCGTGTCTCCTACCTCTCCTTCATAGGCGTCTCTTCAATGCGCCACCCGCGATATCCTCGGAGTCCACACCTCGACAAGGCAACCCCGATCCATTCGCTGTCCGTCTCAAAGACCATGCCTCAGTAGGGTGGCCCTGCATCTTCGACATCGCCTCCATACGCTTCGCTCTAATGCACTGCCTGCCTCGAAGGCTGTGCCTCATCAAGGCTACCATGCTTCTCCTACTTTGACTTCGCAGGCTTCGCTCCGACGCGCTGCCCACCTCGAAGGCAATGCCTCACTGGGGCAACCCTATGTCGATGACTTTGCCTTCGTAGGCTTCGATCTGACGCACTGTCTACCACGAAGGTTGTGCCTCGCAGGGTGATCATGCGCCTCCAGCTTCGCCTTTGCAGGCTTCACTCCAACATGCTGCCCGCCTCGAAGGCTTTGCCTCGGTACAGCAACCCACGTCAAGAAGCATGAATTTAGCACTCATCCGCGCGTGGAGCACTCACGTGACGTGAAGCAAATTTTTTTGGTAAGGCTCGGGCGTCCGCGTGCCCATTAGGCCAAAATCTTGGCTAAGTCATGGATGCCCTCACGTATATTCCTCAACCCCGTGCCTCGCATAGCATCAAGTCAGAACTTGGCTAAATGTCAAGGGTATGGATCCCCTCACATAGCATCAAGTCAGAACTTGGCTAAATCTTGAGGGTATGGATCCCCGTCAAGTTAAAATTTAGCTAAGTCCATGGTGCCCTGTTATGTGTGCTGCTAGCCTACCACAACAAGCATATTTGTCAGGACCCGGATTTCAGAATCCAGACCATCTGTGTATTATAGCACTAGTCCCAGATCAAAACTAGTGCACACAGTCATACAGTGATGATTCCGTAACTAACAACGCTTTATTACAATAATAGAGAGTACAGACCAAAAGGCCTCTTTATTACAACTGAGGTTTCAAGACCTCACAAACTCACAAAACACAGCGGAAGCAAAAGATAATTCCAGCGGAGACCCGTCAATACGCCACAGGCAATTGACTGGGGAAGCGCAACCTAATACTCTGGGAAGCCTTCGTCGAATCCATACGCGCCATAGTCTAAGTTTCCTTCTTGAGCTTCATATTCCTCTGGGTATTATTTTTGAGTGCAACATGTGAGTACATAAAGTACTCCGCAAGTCTTGGGAAAATGCAATAGATGCAAGGCTTAACAAAGGAGGGTTATATGGTTCTTTCGCACCAAGCAATATTTTATATCAAATACCAGTAAATATTTTCGAAGGCATTAGCTTAAATAAAGTAACTGTTTTAACAGAATCTATCAAATTAAATAGTGAAGGTTACAACCACCAACACTAGATCACAGGCTCTAACCGCCAAGGTTCAAGACAACGGGTTACATCCACCCACACTGGCTACATCCGCCAGGACAAGTCCGGGAGTTCCAACCACTCTCGGTTCTCAAAACTTTTACTTTAAAACCAAAACCAATGAGCTATCATGTGAATGCATTCCTTGCCCGCCCTTGACCGTGGTTGTACAACTTTACCCACAAGAGATAAGTCATCTTAATAGCCAACATGTTTCCTTAGGCATGAGACCCATATAATTTATCATAAAGCATTTACCTTACTCTAGTCTAGCTAGACACCACCCGCTGAGATTTCACCGCTGAAGGGTTAAACCACCCAGTCAGAAGCCCCCTCTTGCGCCGTATGAATATAGTAAACCCTGTCCCTTACTATGAATAACCAGTACACCCTGGCACCCACTTTCTACTAGTGGTACTGTAGGGCCCCAGATTTTACTATCTGGAATCCTCTGTGATTTAATGCACTATTCCCGGATCGAGATAGTGCTCACGATTCTGAAAATGAATATCAAATACATACCATGCGGAAGCATAAATAAAATAGTAAACTTACTCATGAGCCGATTAGGCCGAAATCAATAAATTGCTGCAGCGGAAGAACGAAGCACACAGGTGGGACCTTGAGACATGCCCACAGTGACCAACCGGAGGTTCGCGACCTAGCCCTTGACGTCTTCACCTTCTTTGCCTTCAAGACCCAAGTATTGCTGATGCGTAGTGATCTGATTCCTGATTCTGGATTTTGTTAAGAGAGCGAGTGTGAGCACACTAACCACCGTGCTCCGCAAGCCAATACACAGAATGCAAATATATAGTATGCATGTCTTATCAAAGGAAAGGCTCGGGTTGTTTTATTTGCCAGAAAACGCTTTTGGTAGCATTGTTATTATTAAACCATAGTGTTATTATTGCTACCTAAAACTTCCCACGGCGATTGCCAATTTGACTCACTCCCCCATATGCCATAATTGACTTAATTCCCCAAAGACACAATTTTCTTACTAAATGTCGTCTAAGACTCCAAACAATGAGTGGCATCATTTAGCTAATCCACCGATCAAACCCTTTATATATATATATATACACTCATTTTGAATCCACCAATGTCTTCACGTATTCCGAATTCATACTAGTCCAATCTTGTAATCAATATTCTCCAACTCC
Organism: Bonia amplexicaulis; assembly: GCA_036346245.1. NCBI lineage: Eukaryota > Viridiplantae > Streptophyta > Magnoliopsida > Poales > Poaceae > Bonia > Bonia amplexicaulis. Next base: position 5,589,065 of record CM070769.1, read on the forward strand.
CTACTTCTGAATTCCAATGATTCCCTAATAGGATTACTTTTTAATCCACCGATATCATTCATATCAGAACTTTCTAACAAATCAATCCTTTCTGCTAATGATCCAAAACCATAAATTGTTCTTTTCATAATCACCCTTATTTTCATTATTTATCTCTAACTAATTCATCAATACCTCTGCACCAAGAATATCATTAATCTAGTTTATGCTTCAATTATCATATCTCCAAATTTCCTCAAATTCAAATCATCTATCTAAATCAATTCCTGTTAATCCCATTAAATCCAACAATTGCCTTTACACTCTTCTAATTCTCCAAAATCATTGATCCAGTTATACTCGGTAATTATTATTCCTCCGATGTACCCAAAATTCAATTCATCCTTCCAAGATTTTAATCAAATCCTATCAATCACATTATTACTAACATCTCTCAAGAATTTATATTAGTGTCGTAATCCAACAATTTCTTTTGCACACTCTAATCTTCCAAAATCATTTAAATCATCTTTCTAACCCATCCATTCATATAGACTCCACCGATTTATTTCTCCTAAACCCTCTCTAATATTCTCTTTTATAATCGGCATGAATCCACCAATCATCGTTATGTATTTACCACAACAGTCATCCACTCTTCCTACGACTCTATTTATCTTCCTATCACTTTACTTTGTAAAAGCAGAAGCTTTATCATCGTTTAGCTTTTGAAATATAATACATAGAAAACCTCCTGAGACTTAGCAGTTTGAACGAAACGTAATATATATGAGAATGCAATAACAGTAGCGATTCAGATTCCATCCACCGTTACATGGCATCTACACCATATGCTTAATCCTTGATTATAGCCGCTTAACTTATCATCGGGCGACACCGGGACAACACAAACCAGGGCCTTGCACCGCCTTCACTTTTCCATTCCACCCACAAAGTTTTGAAATAGAACTATATCTCGTTAAGTTTCCATGTCCGCCCAAAACCGTGGGCACGGCTATTCGAATAGTTTTGACTCGCGAGTTTGTACACTTTCACCACAAGCGATAAACCACCTGTTGCCCCACCTGATCCCTTGGTCAGGTGGTCAAATAGATTATCACATGACTGTTCAGGATATCTAGTTCCTCTAGTCATCTCACTCTATGGGAAACTGCCCACTTGCGGTGGGTCCCATACGTTGCACGGGATGTTCACCACGGCTACTAGCATTATGCGGGCTCCTCTCCCCCCAATGCTAGTACGACTAGTAAACGTCACCCTCCCCTTGGTGTCCCTTTAGGCCTCCTTTGCCCTTGCATATCCACGCCTATCCACTACCGGTGAGATGAGTCAGGGAGTTTCGATACCACTACTTAGCCAAGTTGTAATTTACAGACATGTGGTTGCACTGTTTTACGTGGGAGATCATGACAAGATTCAGTCCTTAGTATTACCTGGGCGGTTCTACCACATTCCATATTTGTGCTCCCACCGCACAACACCAGCCCCAAATCATCCGCCCGATATTCAAGCAAGTTGAGGTTTTTGGGAGCATAAAATAATCATATCCAACACGAATACCAGTCATTATCACCATGACTGCCCAAACCAGTTTCTCATGATTGAAAATGTTGATGATGCTGGGGCATTTCAGCGCTCCCGAGTATCTATGCAATACTAAGCATGACGCATAATTAGGGACTTATTTTCGAAAGATTACTACTATAATTTTTGCTAGGGCGACAAGGTTCGCATAATTCAATATTCCAAAAAGGGGGTATAATATTAATCAAGGCAAACGATAGGCATATAACTAGAATCCCGAATTAAACATGTAGTTGCATATAAAATAATAGCATGCAATTTGATAATTTAAACAAAAGTAATTTGCAGAAAATGTAGGTTCAACATGATCAAAGTATTGACTCGCCTGGCGCGGTTTACCGCGGTCTTGAGCTCACACATTGCTTCTTCTGGAGCTTCTGGTCTTTATCTTCACTTCGCTCTTGACCATGCTTGATCCCATGCTGGATCATCTTTTCAGATTCGCATTTAAAATCTTAGTTTTCTATTATTTGCATATTTTCTTTATAGCATTACTAATGTTTGTTTTGTTTTTCATGAATTTCTTTAATTATCAGAACCTCAACCAAGTTTTAAGAAACACTATAAAAATCCAAATTCAAATAAAATATACGGCAAAATAATTCAAAAGGTTCATATTTTCAAATTTAAATTTTTGGGATGTCACAAACCTACCCCCCTTAAAATGAATCTCGACCCCGAGATTCCGATAGAATAGAAAGAAAGGAGGTGAGGTCATATTGGCTAGAAAGAGGGGTTTTCAGGTGTTGCTCGACGTATAATCCTTTAGCTTCATAGTGCGATGAAAATCTGCACAACAGGAGTTAGAACTTGGAGAAGTCAAAAGGGAAGAGAGAAACCTTGTTTTCCTGGATAGGTCGTAGACTTCCAAAGGCCTGCTTGTTGACTTCGTGTGTCCTCATCTTCGTAGAGTGGAGTGATCGCATTGTCTCTTGGGCATATGACGGTCGTAGAACTCATACTGATGGGTGGGTAGTATTGGTTTATGCCCCAGGGAGGAGACGGCTTGAGAGATGTCGGTACGGGGTTGGATACATTTATATGGTGGTCTTTTGTCCTTATCACTATAAGACTTTGGTCCTGTAAATCTTCCCGTGCTAGCTTGATTAGCTCTGGGTCCAGGTCGTCGCAATTCCAAATCATACGTCGCAGTAGCACTTCGACATTTCTGTCTTATGGTGCTACCCCCCTTAAAATAAACGTCCCTAGTCAATATTCTTCTCTTCTAGTTCCATGCATGATGGATCCTGTGACGAATTGAAGACTCTTCCGCTGTACTTTGGTTGCCTTGGTCAGCAACAGGTTCAGGGGGCAATCTTGGGACAGTGGTCTTGTCCTTAGTTGCCTTGGCTTTGGCTAGCTATCACCTTGCTTCGGTAGATCTGACTGGGTTTGTAGCAACAGGATGAGAGGGAATAGCATGAGGTACGAATAGAACCGTGAGGATAAGATAATGTAAACCTGTTCTAATTTCAAAAGAGCTTACCCTGTAAAGTCGGGTGATACAAAATCACACTATTTTAAAAACAATCTTTTTCCATGACTGCGAAATAGGATGCCCGTGAGCAAGAAGGCAGTGCACAGGATCAAAGTGAAATCTTGCAACAATACATCGTCTATTCGGGGAAGCACACAAAAGAGAGTACATGGTTCATCTGCATAGCCTATTTAAAATAGGACCACCTTATCTTCATGAACATCGTCAGCGTTCCTAACCTTAAATTTTTGGAATAAGGATACGAGAAGATGAACAAAATTTTCTTTTTGAATTTAATAGTAAGACAAGGGAAGTATTTGGAGTAATTTGATTGATATCAGCACTCACTCTTGTGTTACTATTATTATTGTTTTCGTAAGAGAAGGAGTATTTTCCTAGAAATAAATCCAAATATGAAGAATACTATTTATTATTAATGAAACTTTGTGGCAAAACGGATTTTTTTTTCAGGGGTGATGAAACCATAATTGGAAAAATATATTTCTTTCAGAAATAATACCCAAGGTTATCCCTTGGTCTAAAACAATTTTTACATTTTATTTATTTTTGAAGGTACAGTGGCAACACCAATCGTCACTAATTTCTCAACAAAAATCTAGATCAATGAAATATAATTTTCCATTCCAAGGTTACAAAAGGTTATATAGCACGAATAAGTATTTTACTACCATTACAACATTTACCAAATTTTTATAATAATCTCATTATTGAGACAAAGGAAATCCTACGGTTACAAAGGTACATGGTTGTCAACGTCAAATGAGGGCATAATAATTATCGGTTTAACTATTATCCTTACAACAGAAATTATCATTTTATGTAACATAGCAATGCACTAAATTTAAAATAATCAAAAATATTTCATAAACATAGGTTCAAAATGTTCAAAGGAGACTTGCCTTCTTGTGCGCTGTTTGGTTCCTCTTGCTGCAGCTCGACAAAATCTTCGGCGACGTCGGATTCTACGCGCGAAAAGACAAAACAACAAAGCAAATAAATACACATAAATTTGAATAAAATTCAAAAATTGAAAAAGAGTGTATATTTGATTAGTTCATGAGTTTAGAAAAATTTAGAAATTTAAATGGGTCAAATCAGAGTTAAAATGAGAAAGTTATGGCCTCGGGGAGTTTTAATTGAAAGAAAAAGAAAAAAGATTTTCCGATTTATTTTGTACTGAAAAATCATAATTATGACGTCAGCGCTATTTTTAATTTCGGGCGAAATATTTTTACAAAGAAAAAAAAATTTATGACGCAATGCTAATGTCAGCATAAATTTAAAATTCAAAAATTCGGACATGTGGGTCTTGGCTCACTGTGGACCGAGTCCACTGACCATATGAAAAGGTCGAGGTGGCACTACCACGACGTGGCATCACATGGCGGCCACACTGGCCGACCGACGTGGCCCAATGGCCCGGCCGCGCAAGACGGCGCCGGCGGCCGGCGAGGGGCGGGGTAGAGAGGATGGTGGCGGTCTCGGCCTTCCGGCTGTGGGGTTGGGGTGGCGGAGGAAGGATGGCGAGGAGCAAGCCACGGGGGAGAGCTCGGGCGGCGGCAAGACGGGGCCTGGAGGCTCTACTGAGGTGGGGAAAGGTGGAGGAGGAGAGGATGCGAGAATGAGCTCCCGGGGTTTTTACAGGGGAAAGAGGAGGGGGAGGTCGGCGGTTTGGGGGCTCGTCGGAATTAATGCGGCCGCGATTAGGGGAATTAAACGAGGGGAAACGGCCGGCAATTAGTGGAGAGTGATTAGGGCTATCATTGCGCACTTGCACAGGGTTTAAAAGAGGAAGAAACGACCACAATCGAAGCTTCAATTTCGGCACTAATGGAGGAGAGAGAAAGAAGGTTGGAGGAGGAAGAAGGTGAGGTAGAAGAAACATATGACATATGGGGCCCACGCGTCGGGGAGAGAGAGAGGAAGTGAAGGGGTACGGGCCGTCGGATGAGCGACACGTGGCAAGTGAAATGATCTCGGCCGTTGGATTTAAATGAAGGGGTAAGTTATGGTGGACGGCCGAGATTAAATCGGGGAGAGAGATGGATTCAATCCGGGTGCGACACGTGGCAGCCTGAGATTAATCCGGATTTAATTTTCGGATTAATTTTTCAGAAAATACTAGAAACATTATAATTTCTTAGAAAATAATAAATAATATCTCAAAATTTCAGAAAATTCATAGAATATTCCTGGAGCTATTTTAGACTTGATAAAAATATTTTTAATTTCGTATTTGCATTTAATAATTTTATAAAATAGTTTTTAACTTTCAAAATTGATTTTTAATTCCAGAAAATTCTCAAAAATTAAATAAAAATTCTGGGAAGGTTGGGAAAAATAAAATGAACACTTTTTGGCTTTAATAAAATATTTAAAATACATTTTCTTGTTTTAGATTTTAAAATAAAATCCAAAAAAACATAGAAAAATCCAAATAAAAGCCAATTGCTTTAAAACAATTAATTCGAAGTTAAAATTTTCAAAACTCAAAATTTCTCTGCCCCTCAGGGGCCTTAGCTAGTTAGTAGTGTTGGAGAAATCCTACCTCCTCTCGCCGTGAATGTCAACCTCCTAGTTAAGATCGTCCCATAGCAAAATTCATGCTAAGTCTTGGACGGTGAACCCAACAACGACATCACAGCGAGTCACGAACGGCGAACTCAACCAGTCAACGACATCACAGCGAGTCACGGCTCGAACAATGCACACTAGATTCGATCACACAACCTATGGCTTACAGCATGCATGTGCTAGTCAGCCGAGCTATTACTCCCTTACGTGCTGACCAGCCCAACAAAGAAGGAAAACAAGGCGCCCACCGTGTGTTTCTCATTGCTATTTACTCCTTCGCATCAGGGGCGAAGCCAGCAGTATGGGGGCTTCGTAAGGCTCCAGCCTCACCTCCCCGCACCGCAACCTCCTCCGGCTCCCGCCGAAGCGCCATGCGCGGCCGATGACGTCGCAATCACAGAGGCCCAAAAAACAACAAAAAAAATATAGCCAAATGGCAGCCCACTAGCCCAACAAATTCATCACATTAGCCCATCAAAACACCCATTCCAACTCACAAACCTAGCAATTGCAATTGTTCCCACTTCCATTTCCTGATTTCCCAAACCGGCGGCAGAGGGCAGACCCAAAGGAGTCAGAGATGCGTCGGCCGAGTGGAGGCTATTCGCTAGTCGCCAGATCCGGCCATCTAGGGTCGGGACCGGGGGGCGGGATCTGGCGGAGCGGGGCGACAAGGGGAGCCAACTGGGGCCGGTGAGTCTGGGCGGCGCCGCGGAGGAGCACCGGGGTTGGGGTCGCGGGGCCATCCGTGGTCAAGGTCGCGGGGCCGGGGCCGGAGGCCGGAGGCGGATCTGCGGAGCGTGGCGACGAGGGAGCCGAGCTGGGCCGGCGAGTCCAGGCGGCGCCATGGAGGAGCACTGGGTCGGGTCGCGAGGCCATCCGGGTCGGGTCAGCGGGGCCGGAGGTGGGATCTGGCCGAGCGGGCGACGAGGGGAGCCGAGCCGGGCCGGCGAGTCCGGGCGGCGCCGCTGGGAGCACCGGTCGGGGTCGCGGGCCATCCGGTCGAGGTCACGGGCCGGAGGCGGATCCGTGGAGCGGGCGACGAGGGAGCTGAGCTGGGCAGCAGCAGTGGGCAAGCGGTGGAGACGGCGGAGCGATTGAGTTTAAGAGAGAGAGACAACTGGGAGACGAGAGGCGAGTCGCGAGACGGTGAGAGGACAGAGAGAAAACAGAGAATCGATTGAAGCGAGGAGGCGAGGAAATAGCATCGTTGGGTGCCTGGGTCGGCTGTCGGCCCGTCACCTGTGTCTGCGGTAGAGTAAGTAATTTTTCTTCAATTTTTTCTTATCAATTTAGTACTTTAGAGTTTAGATTTTAGACTTTTATATTTAATGTGTATAAATAGTTCATATGATCTAAATTTTCATTGTCATTCATAATTTTCTATTATATCACTAATTTTTATATGTTTCATACACATGTGATTTATTGCTATTTCATACTCATGGGTATGCGCTTTCTATTGTTAAGGTACCTACTTTACATTTATCTGTTTTTTGTTGTTTGTCTCCAAGACTCCAGTTGTATAATTTCTGTATGAATTTGAAATTTTATAAGAGTAAAAGGCTATACTTGTGCCAATTTAGTTTAGTCCGATAAATAATTTAGCATATCCTTAATTTTATTTCTGGCTTCGTCACCGCTTCGCATGCATATATTCAATGTTGTATACAAGAAGTCCAACACATAGCAGCTCAACCGGCTGTTCACAAAACAGGATATTCAACCATCGATCCAAACACGGGAGTAGTCTCTCAGCACCCGGTCTTCAGTGCCCAGCGCCCGGGCACTCCATCGGTGCCCTGGCAAGAGCGCGCAAACGCCCTGGGGCCCTGCTGCGTGCGCCCTGGTACCCATGGCCCTGGCGCTCGCGCCCATGGAGCCCGCGCCCTGCCACTCCTATGCCTGTGGAAGGACAGGAATCACCGGTATCATTGAGATCAAACTTATCAACAAAAGAAGGCATAAAGACAGAAGACACTACCCATAAAGATGGAGTGTTCATGTATTGTAGCCCATGACCAAAGCCAAAAATGAAGCTGACTCACATGGAAGCATGTACGGCAACAGACAACATCATATAAGTCAAAAGCCGATTCCTTATGCCTGTGCTTTTGATTCCCAATGCATGTGCTTCTGGGAACACCGTGGACGCATAGGCACTTCAAAGTCGTATTCACTTGGGCAGCAAAGCTAAAGCCAGCTCACAGCTGCTAGTGTTGTGAGCATGACCGGGTTGGCCGCGTGGAGGGGAAACGCCCTGGGCGACCTGCCACCCGCGCTCGGCGCCATGCCTCCTGCGCGTGCACACCAGCGCTTAGCTTCACCGGCGTTCCCAACCGAGTGCACCCTGCGCTCCCATGGCTATGCGCACACCGCACCCTGAAGAGTGCCCCACGAGGCCACGACACACCCTGCAGCGCGCCTCAGCCGAACGCCATGCAACCGGGCGCCCTACGGCCGTGCGCCCAGCGCCCTGGCGGCCACATGGCCCGGCAGCCAAGCGCCCTGTCGCTGGTTCCCGGTGACTATGCCCATGCGCCGTACGCCCTGCAGCAAAGCATGAAAGGAGGACGGGCAAAGGAATCAAGGACTCGGCGACCGTGGACTCACCCCGCCTAAAGCTCACTGCTGATCCCCGTCCGGGCACTGAGGGAGCGCCCCTGGCAAAGGGGTCCTCACGCCCTGTCAAAGACGGAGCGCCCTCGCAAAACCGCTCACAAGCGCCCTGGCAAAACCGCTCACAACGCCTTGGCAAAAACAAACGTCCTCGCAAAATCGCACACTAAAATAACCTTAACTTAGAGTTTAAGACGTAGTAAAGTCTGTCTCCGTGTGTAACTCAAGTTAAAGTTGTGCCTAACTTTAAATCCGAATACGTATGCTAGTAGGAGAGTATTACTAGTAGGAGAGTATTAGCATATATATTGAGAAGCCTTGTAACCAATTTTGTAAGAAGAACAGAAGTAAGGGAAAAGAAGAGCAAGTAAGAGAATAGAGAATTTCAGAAATTCTCCTGTGTTCTCTCAGTTTATTTGCGATGTGTGTGTTTTCTCCTGAATAAAGTTAACACTCACAAGCGCTCTCGCAAAACCGCATAGGGCATGTACAATACAAGATGCTTATACATGAGAATATAGCCACATCATCAAGCACTCATGTAAAAGTTACTTTCTCCAATGCAAGAATCTCTTTCATGGGTGCTTAGATGTTATATAATCTTTTAATTAGATATAGTTATACACATAAACACCTGCTAAACACCGATGCTTTAAAATAAGAGCCTCATCTATCCTATGTGGCAAGAAAAATCAGTTTTTAATTGTTAAGCATTTTTCTAAGTATTTGTATTGTACGTGCTCTTACAACGCCTTGGCGAAAGCAAAGGCCCTCACAAAACGGCTCACAAGTAAGGGTGTAATCGGATCAGATACCTCCCGACCGACCGACCGAATAGTATTCGGGGGAAAAATCGGTAACCGGCATATTTTGTCGGATATGGTGTCGGTATCGGATAGTGAATTTCGGAATCGGGAGAGCAGTTTCCGACGGATAAGAGAATATCTGGAAATATATTCGGTAATATCCGAAAAATGGAATCGGTAATATCCGGTAAATGGCTCTGTCGGCCCGGCCCACTGAATACTGATTGCGCTCATTACCCTAACCGGCCAATCCCTAGCACCGGCTCCACACCGCAATACCGCATAACGGCATAAGCGAGTTGCAGGCCGCAGCGGCGCAGACGTGCATTCCCCAATGCAGATCCCTAACCCTATCACTGCACCACAACCACGAGCCACGTCGCGTCGCCACCACAGCATTGGGGCAAGCCGGCAAGGCGACGACCAGCGGGCACCTCCCTCCATCCAGATCCTGTGCCTGCACCCTTGCGGGCGGCTCCCTTGCTCCGGTCATCCTGCCGTGCCTGCACCCTCCGGCCACCCTGTGAGCTACCTAGCCTCTAGATCCAGTCATCCTACAGATCTGCTACGCAGCGGCGTCGCCTGGACCTGCGTGAGCTCCCCGCTAGCTGAATGACTCGCTGACTGCCTGGCTGAATGTGTATATATTGTTTCATTAGTGATTACTACTTGTTGGTTATTACTCCTTGTTGTTATTGCTTGTTACTGCTTGCAGGTTTATGGGTGGTGAGAATAGTGCAAAAGAGAAAGCAAGATTACGGAAAGGTATATATCGTGATAGCTAGTGATAAATTTAGTCAATGTTCTTGTAAATTTGTTCCATCAAATTTTACTTTCTAAAATTTTACAATAATATCTTAAGGTACTTCTCTACTTTTTAACTTTCCAGCCAAATCTCGCATGATCTTTTTAACCCCATTTGAAGCTCCATCTTCTGTACATTTGAGCTAGAGATGTGTTAAATTCTGCATGTTTAACATGTTTGGCTAATCTGTTAGGATATTCCAAATGTCACATTACTACTCAAGAACCCTAATTCTAATGTGACAAATTTTCAACTATACCTTTTCTGTTTTTAAAGCTTGTGAAGGGTTTGAATTGACCCTAACAATGCTTTTGCATTTTGGGACTGGGTCGGCGGCCGCTATAGTGGTGAGAACTGTTTTTCTATATGAAAAGTTATCAATATAGCTTATGTTTTGTGTCATAACCGTAGTCTAATGTTGCAGTTTGCAGTGCTGTTGGTGTTCTGCCCTTATCCCTTCACTATGGCTTTCTAATTATTCAGAAGTATGCTATCTGAATCTATATTTACATCCTTAATTTAATAACATGATTTCTATTTTAAATTTTGTAGCATAGGTTAGGTTCATTTCTGCCAAATGAGTTTGTGTTTATTGGGATTTTTTGTGTTTAGAACACACAGAATATGAGTAAATGAGAGATGATGGCAATAAACAATGAAATAAAAAAGATAAGCTCGGTGGATGCTAATGCCAGTGCACACTTGTCTGGTAAACACCAAACAGGCAGTCTGACAAGTTCATTTTCAGATAAAAGATAGATTATCATTGATATTGTCTTAACATTTTTTTTCTTTTGAAGATTTATGGAGGGTGCTTCCAGCATTGACAACCACTTCTACTCATCTTCATTTGAGAAAAATATACCTGTATGTGGCTTTTCTGTGTAGGTTATTGATGTCAAGTTTTCAACCACTCTTGTAACAATGTATCATTTCTGGGCAGGTAATCCTTGGTTTGCTAAGTGTGTGGAATGTTTCATTTCTCGGATACCGGCTAGAGTGAGCAACTCTATTAATTGCTTTATTATTTCCAATTATGGATTTTACCTAGTTCTCCCTCTGAGTGCCTCAACTTTTTCTGAACAATGTTTTTTTTCTAGGCAATATTGCCGTATTCCCAAGCACTTGAGAAATTTGCGTCACATATTCAACAGGTACTTTATGACCTTTCCTTTTAGCAAGTGTCATCCTGGACATCATCTTTTGATTTTTTTTTAATCATAACATATGCACATTATGTTGTAAAGCTTAGCATGGAGAGTAATGGAAAGGGTGTATCCATTGATGGCATCCAACTTCCCTTTGAGACTCGTGAAATTGATTTTGGTGAACCTGGAACAAACGGGCAATGTTGTCAAGTGTTGTAGTGGTTCATAATTTGTATAAACTATTGTGTATAATGAGGTGTGGATGGTCGATGACATAATACTTCTAGAAAGTCATGACCTAGAGGTCATTTGGCTAACATTTTAATTATGCAAAGCTTGAGAATGTCGTAAGGATTAGGTACATATGTTCAGAGATTTTGAAGCCAATTGTTGATGATATTTTGATGCTGTGCAAACCTTGACGCTAGCTATGGAATCTCTACACGTTTTACATTTGTCTTCTCGCATGTTATCCGATGAAATATAGTTACCGTATCGAATCCGCTCCGTATTCGTTCTGTATTCGTGACCGATACTATCCGCGTTCGTATTCGTATCCGACACTATCTGTGTCCGACTCCGATTCCGAGAAAAAATATGGTATAGGATATAAGATAAGCAATTACCGACCGTATCCGCTTTGATTACACCCCTACTCACAAGCGCCCTTACAAAACCGCTCACAAGACGCCCTAGCAAAAAGTAAACGCCCTCGCAAAAGCAAACGCCCTGGTAAAACCTCTTCTACGCCTTGTGTCCATGTTCCAGTCCACAACACCAGCGCCCTAGCAGACGTCCTGGAGCGCCTTGGCAAGCGGGGTGGAAACGGATCGGATACGATCGAATAGTCTCAAATACGAATACAAATCCATATTTTTAAAATGAAGACGAATTCGAATATTCTCAAATATGGATACGAATATTCTCGAATACGAATATGGATTTTCTCGGATACGAATATCGGATAAAACAGATTCCTAGCGGTTTTGCCGATTTTTCACCGGTTTTTGACCGGTTACCGGTTTTAAACCGCCTAAATTCAAATTTTGAGTCACAAAATTCGTACAGATTTTTCATGGGTTCTAGAAACGAATCGAATACGAATCGAATAGTCTCGAATACGAATACAGATACGAATATTCTCGAATACGAATGCGAATATGAATATTCTCAAATACGGATACGAATATTCTCGAATACAAATACGAACATTTGTGAATACAAATTTTGCTTACCATATATTTTCTTGAATACAAATATCGGATAAAACGAATTATCTGTTACCATTTTCCACCCGGGCGCCCTAACAGACGCCCTCTGGTGCCCTGGCTCATTCAGTTATTAGCTCAGCTGGGCCAGCTGCTGGAACTACGCTATGGCGAAAAGGAGATGGCAATTCGGCCCAATAGCAAGAGGAGCCCGAATGGCTCTGGTATAACGCTGGCGCATGCGCTTTTTCCCAGGTGTCACCAAGGCCTGGAAGATAAACTATGAGACAAGCCGGAAGCCCAGTCAAATTCTGGAAATGTTACCTAAGCCTAAAGGCTTGTCATGGTTTCAAGACCTAATTTTGGAATGGAACACAGATTGGGTCTGTTTTTTTTCCTGAGACTTATAGGTTTTTAGCTGTGACTTGTGGTTTTTGGACTGTTCATATAAGAGATTATGGAGTAACAGAAACTCACGTGCGGTTTTTGCGATATAAATGAAGTCGGTACAGTATGTACTACAATTAACTAGTAGACCTCATCTTAAAAAGACACTTCGTTTAAAAGCTAATTACTGTAGAAAAGTCAAAAGCAGAAGTCAAAAGCTGAAAAAGAATAGGGCCTCAATCTATGTTCGAGTTTTGGGTGCAGCATCTATCTTAGCACAACGAGTGGAGTGGCTCAGAACTACCCCTCTGGAAGTTCCTTCTAAAACGTCGAGAGGAAATTCGAAGTAAACCAAGAAAATTCCTGATGGACTCAGGTGCACTCGACTCAAGCCGGTTCAACGAGTTATGTCACGACCCCAACGCTGTGAAATCGAACAAGCCGGTAAACCCTAGCTAACAATCGACATTAGCACAGCAAGTATGACAATCCAATACTAGCAACAATAATGACTATATCAGAGTTTCTGAACTAATATGATTAATATGATTGTTTTTTATCTGTTGCAACACACAAACATTCAGCTAGTGGAACAACAAATTAGGGAACCAACTCTTGTATATTCAGGTTGTATTGCCAATGATCGAACTCTTCTAAGAATATAAAATTAGAACAAGAGACATATAATGTAGTCCCAAGCTTTCCCTTAACTTTATTAATCTTTTGCCCATAGATGTAGTATGAACAATATGCAACCGCTACCCTTCTTGATATAGTGAAAGGTGTTATGTCTCTTCAATAGAATAAGCAATATGGGACTAAACTACACTAATTGATATCGTGGGATGGTTATCCCTAATGAACTTAGTTTAGGTTAAGTGTCCACAATTATCGAGCCCTCGGAAACGGGCTGATATACAAATTTTTCCTTGGACACTTTGCCAACGTCATACTCATGTCTCGTTAAAAACTCCTTTCGAAAATCCAGTGGAAACAATAAGAAGAAAAAAGGGTACATAGCTTGCGCTCTTGCTATTGCACATGCTACTTCATTAAAAAACCTTCAACTAAGAAAACCGAGGGAGACAAAACTATACCAAGGGAAAAAGAGTAAAGCATATTTTCATCCCAATGGTAAATATATACAAAGATCATATATATCTCCTTGAAGATAACAACTCCTTGTATCTTCTCATGCCAACATCACGAATGTGTTTATCAAAACTTGGTCATGGCAAAGCTTTAGTAAATAAGTCTTCAATATTCTAACTTGTTTGATTTTTATAATTCTATATTTCCATCCTCCAGTTGGCAAGGCTGCTGCTTATGTAGGTAGAAATGTTTTAGGAGAATATGCTTTGTCATAAGCGTTTTGACATAGTTATTCTTCGCATGTGCAATGAAAAAAAGGCATTGTCCTCATAGAGGACTAGAAATCTTGTCCACCTCTACATCACAAGACCTTTGGATATGATGGATCCATCTTCTAATCCATATGCACTCTCGGGTTATCTCATATAATGCAATGATCTCTCAGATGATTAGTCATGTAGCAACAATCGATTGTTTTATAGATTTCAAAATATTATTGAACAACCACTTAGAAAGACATATCCGATCAATAATCTAGCATTGTTGGGATCATAAAGATAGCCAGCATATAAGTAACACATCTGCTTTATATCTTGACTCTTAGGATAAAAGAGTCCAAGATCAATGGTACCATGCAAGTATCTTAGGATTCCTTTTACTCGGTTCCAATGCCTCTTCATAGGCTCAGAACTATATCTTATGAAACAATTTAGTGTAAATGCAATATCAGGTATGGTATAAAAATGCTCTAATAGCACTTCATTATGGAGTTTTGGGTCCTAATATATCTCAGTTTTCTCGTCTAGGTCTATATGGATCCTTCTCCACCTCTAGTGACTTAACAATCATGGGTGTACCCAGTGGATGAGATTTATCTAGACAAAATCTCTCCAACAATTTCTTGGTGTTAGTGATCTGGTGCAAGAATATGCCACCAGACATATTCTCAATCTGCAAACCGAGATAATATTCGGTTTCACCCAAATTTCTATCTCAAATTCTGTCTTGAAGTATGAGTTTGCTTTTAGAGAATGACTATACCAATCCAGCTTGTTAAATAAATCTCTCTTTTATCTTGTCAAAAAGGAACTCTATGTCTTGTCAAAAAGGAACTCTATGTCATTCTTTTTTTGTCATTTGATCAAAAGCTCGAAAAGGGAAATTAACAGTTTTGATACCAAAATCGTTATCATGACTTGCTGCATTGCACCACTAGGCAAACACAATATCCTGATTAATCTTGACACTGTATGATTACTATAGTGTAATGGTAAAGGATGCAAACTTCCATATCAAAATAAAACAATTGATAACTGCGAGGATTACATCATGTTTTTGACATAGGTGGAATTCGGGTCATAACTCTAAAGTGCTCGCTCGGAGCCCAAACCAAACCTACACCATTTGGCCACTGGTACGTGGACATCCTCCTTGTGGTTTGCCTGGTTGGTACATATGATTTCCTACAGGTTAAGAAAAAAAAGGGTCCAATCACATGATCTACACTAAGTGGACTCGTAATCTACGTTAATTGTATTGGCCCGAACACCATACACCCTCCCGGAAGAGAATAGAATGTGGGGTCTGTCTATATATCATATTAATTATTTTTGGGAAAAAAATCAGTCAAATTTTGGACCTTTTGATGGCAATCAAATGATCCAGATGACTCCCAATCACCCTTAACACACGGACAGGCAACCCTAGAGCCAAGCGTTCAGAGCCTCCCGAGTCCCGAGGGCTGCCGCACCGCCGCCTCACCGGCGTCGCCTTCGATGCCGGCGATTCCCTGCAGCGAACCCCTCCCCTATCGCCACCATCTCCCGCCGCAACTGTCTGCACCATCCACCTCCCACTATTGCAGAAAACGTCATCATAGATGATTCAAAAATGTCATCATAAACAATTTTGTGAGTCGTCTTCACATACGATTTTTAACGCTGGCAATAATACATACGGTCTTTAAACTAAAACTGTTTGTGATTGTATTTAATACTGACGATTTTGTGTAACCATTTGTTATATGACGTCTAGTATTAGATTTTTTTGTAGTGGTGTCCTTATCCGCCACCTCTCTACCACCTCTCTGCCGCCCCTACACAAGGCCAGCACTTCGAAATGGAGAGCCGGGTTATGGCTCCGCTCATTTCGACTTGAGCTTCTGGCTTCCGGCTTATTTTTTAATATTCCTAAATTTCGTGTTTTTCTGGTTTTTTGGCTTTTTTGAGTTTTTTGTTGATTTTTTCATATTCTTTTTGTATTGTTCATGATGGGCTAACCTGTTTTTTTATTTTTTAAATTTATTTATGCCAAATAAGTCACTATCAGTTATAGTATAATTTTAACTATATATAATATAATTTTAATCATAAGTCAATTTATTTCAGTCTAAACGAGGGGGCACCTTTGTCTAATTGTCCACGGAAGGGTCATTATTTCTTGTTCCTACATGTGCTGTTGTACTACCTGAACAAAACAGAGTTAGATTAACTGTTAATGTTCCATTGTACGCTTTATTCACGCACCTATCCCTTTCTCTATCCAGCCTGTACCTGATCTTTTTGGCCTAGCAGATGATTTTAGCTGTGGTTTATAAATTTTAAACTATTAGTAACACAAAGTATAGATTAACAGAAAGTCACGTACAATTTTAGTTGATATAAATAAAGTTACTATAGTATATACTACAATTAATTTGTAGGCCTTATCTTAAAAGATACTTCGTTCAAAAGCTAGTTACTATAGAAAAGCTAAAAAGAAGAGGCCACCGACTAGCTTTTGGAAGTCACTTTTAATTTTTTGCTGAAATTGTACTGTACCAGCTATTAGTTTTTCTAAAAAAAACCGTTATATCGTCACGGACAATACAAAGAAATAAAGAGAAAAAGTAAAAACAAAAAATCCAAAAAAATAAAATTAAAATTAGCATATTTTAAATAATTTCTAACTTAAATAAGGCAAAAAAACCAGAATCTGAAACGGAACCCCTTTCGCTGCATCTTCTTTTTGCTCGTCAGAGCAAGGACTCGGACGCCCATCTACTCCATTTAAAAGAAGAAGAAAAAACTTGTACTAACAGAAGCCTTGTTTTGTTAAGCTTTTGCTTTTAGCTTATAAACAACACGGCTTCTTAAAATAAAAATTTTAAATGGTTTTTGAAAATCTGAAATTATATATGCAATAGTCCATATTTTTCACATTCACTGCCGTCTAAAAAACGCAGATAAAAAATATCAGTTGCAACCAAAAGGTATCAGCCGTGGCACTACTAATTCTACAGCTCCAGGGCTAGGAGATCTACTGCTTAGAGAACACTGGCGATGGCTTATAGCTTTTTTTATTGTAGCTAATGGTAACTTATTTAGCGTAATTAAATTTAAAAATAGAAATAGAAAAAACATGTTAGCCCATCACGGACAATACGAAGAAATACGAAAAAAATGTAAAAAAAGTCAGAAAACTACAAAAGTCGAAATTAAGGAATAATAAATTAAAAATTAAAATTGTACCAGCTGTTCCCTATGCACAGTGCAACGCTGCTGCAGCCTGCGGAGAATAAATGTTGCAGTAGATCAGCTCAAGCTTCGAAACCTGCGCTGCCATGAATGGAACTGCATGCAAGGCAGAACGGCAGGCAGGCCGTAAATTTCGGCCGATACATAGGACGTCTTAATTTGACGCGCACGATCTCTGGTCGTCCATGACCGGTGCGGTGCGGGGTGCCATACGTACCTGCGCACGCACCGCACCGCAGCAGCATGGCGAAACCGAAACCTGCTCAATAACAATAAGCTCTCCTAATTCACTTCCGAAAGGCCATCTGAGATTTCCCGTTGATGTCTGAAATGCTAAAAATAGCAGTTTAATTGAAAAATCTTGTAATAGTTATTCAAAAATGCATATTTTAGTACAACTGCAACCAGTGTATTGAGTGTGTGTGATGGTTTAAATTGCAACCACCTTTCAATTTTGGTCAAGTTTTACATGCACTTCGCGGAGATATTGTAGTTAGTTTATTAGGTGTGTATGACATAATAAGTTGAAATTCCTGGCGCGAAAAGATATAGGAAAAGTAAAATTTACAAATATCCGATCGAATTGCTACTATGTCTGTTTTTTTCGCTGTCTTCAATACGTGAATTTGACCATTACATTTGAGAAATTTGCATTAGTATAAACTAAATTTTTTTAATATTTTGACACTATTTTTAATGATTGATATAAGTTTGGTATTTCCATTCTAGATGGTTTAAATATATTGATTATCAAATTTTAGAATATTTAACTACACCGATTCTAAAACATCATTTAAACAAATGGAGAGAGTATTTTTTAAAAATTATTCATCCTTCGGAAGTACGCCAATTCTGACGCTTGATCCACTTTTGGACATCAGAATGGGGTGGATTCCAAATGCACTACGACTTCGAGGTATGTGCTACAGTCTACCGTGGCGATGAGAACTCAACACTACCTTTTGCATATTGTCACTTCTCAGAGTAGAGATTGCTTTTGTCCCAGGGACCAATTTCCTTCAATTAAATTAACTTAATTCTTGTATTATGACCCTACTTTATGGAGAACGGGTAAAATAAGAACCTAGGCAACAAAGAGAACCTACTATTATGAATTTATCCAATGGTTAGCATGAAACATAGGCATGCATGCATTTGCCTGCCGTCAGTACCAATTTATTCGCCATTTCAAGGAACATGGGGCAAAGTTATTACTTTCATCATTCATTGATTTGAGCAGAAATTGATCAAGATGGAAACAAAAACTCTCCGGTGTAGGTCGTAAACTGGAATATATGTTAGTCTTCACTAAAGGGCCTACGTGACGATGATTCATGACATGGTCAATATTTTTTTGTCAAAGGTGAGTCAAAAATAAAATCTCCTCTAAAATAGGTCTACATATTATTTTAGACTCTCATGTTTACTACCATAGTTTAAAAAAAAAAACTCTTTAATAAATATAGACTAGTTAGAGACTAGTAACAACTAGTCATATCTAAAAGACGACCAACTATGTACAAAGACGACTAGCTATATGTAGTTATAAAATCCCGACCATGAAGGAACATGTTTCCTTAAGTGTAACCGGTCAGAGCTGTAACGGTTTACCATGCAATCTATTAAATTAACACGTTAGGGTAGTTATTAGCGTTTCTGGTAACTTATTGTGGTTTAAAGAAGACGTGATAGACACGTGTGTAAGACATAAATAGGATTGTCTGTGTGCCCCCGGACCACAGCGATTCCATTCGCAATCTTTTAATATTATTTCCGTGCTTTCCTTTCCCGTAAGTTCCACAGGAGGCCTGAGGCCCTGTTTGTTTCCACTTAAGATTATTATAATCTAGCTTATAGGTGCAGATTATATAAGCTAACTTATAATAAGTTGGTGGGAAATAAGCTGTCAGGTGTTTGGCAGTCTGGATTATCAAAGTTATGAATTGTTGTATTCGAATGTTTAAAGACTACAATGCCCTTGAGCTTATAATGTTTAAAGATTGAGGAGTTAATGAATGGCAAAGGTGGGTAATTTTTCTGAAGTTTTATGATCATTTAGATAAAAGGTGATCTATAAGCTGAAATAAGCTCCTTTTTTGAGCTTATTAGATTACAATAATCTGGGCTATTAGATTATAATAAGCTACCTTATAATTTGAATTGTTTGTTTCCACTTATGATTTATAAGCTAGATTATAATAATCTTAAGTGGAAACAAACAGGGCCTGAGTCTGGATCGTCGACACTGTACATGTACACCGTTTGCTATAACCAGCAATGGCCAGCAGTGATGTCTGATCAGCAGTTTTATATATATTGTTGAGAGAAACAGTATATAGATGCATAGTATTATAAAGGACAGCTCGTACAGTTCCTGTATTGTTTGCATCATTGACGGTGCTTATGGAAAGTACTTCCCAAGCACTTAACCTTATTATATCAATAAACTCATCTTTATCCCTTGGCCTTTTTAAAAAAATATTTGTTTCATCGAGTAATGAAACCGGTGTCACACTTGTAGGCTGTTTATATTGACCATAGTCGGTGACTTTTGGCTACGACTAATTCTTTTTAGTTGAAAGTAAATAGTAATGATTGAAAAAAAGTGATTTTTAGAAAGAGTAAACGAGCGGTGGGGAAGTGTGAGAGATGTCTGTGCGAGATAGGAGTGTAATAGGTAAGGTGCGTGATGAGTCTGTGATCTCCTATTCTATTCTTAGAGCGAGACGGAACAAAAGAAGTAGAGAAAACATTTTGAAAAACGAGTGTTTATATTAGTTTTTAGGTTTTTTAAGTAAAAATTAATATGAACAAATATGTAATGTGCTTGAAACGTTCCGTGGGACAGGAATAAGTCCTTATCGATATTCTCGTGGGGGCAGCAGCATCCCAGTCCACCCCAGGCCCAGTGTACTTTACCCAAAAGTTAGTTACATCTTCTGAAATATAATATCAATGTATTTTTGAGAATAAACAGAAATATCAACGCCATGCAGTGATCCGAGTGTTACGGGACACAGCAAGTCAAATGTAAATGTTTAACACGAAACAAGGTTATAGTTTCAGCAGCATTATTCCAAACACACGGTAAGGCCCAGTTTTTTTGCGTTTAAAGTTAACCTATATTTGTACTATCTACAGTAACAAGCTTTTAAATGGTACGTTTTTTAAGACAGGGTCAACAGAAAAACTGTAGTAAAAGTATATTGAGTTCAGCTCTACCGGCCAAAATCGTATACAACTATTTCTCTCTGCGTATTGCCTCTTACGAATAATTAGAATTTAAATATTTAAACAGTTAGAATTCAAATAATTGAACAGTTAGAATTCAATGGAAATCGGAAGAGTACTCGTAAACAATTTTCTATAATATAGCATTGATCAATGCATATTTTTAACCCCTAATCAATGTGTAATCATGCAAAAATAACAACACCGCAATGACGGCACGACTGCAACAAGTCAGCACAACCCCGGTACATAGGCCAGACCTGCAGGCCATAAAGTGCCCTGCCCGCGGTAGGAAATGAAGCCCGTGTCTAATAAAAGCTTGCATGTCAAACTCGGACCACGCCGCTCTCTACAGTCTTGTCCCCTCTCTGGCTACAATATGCTACTGCGCTCCTGAGCGCCTTTGGAAAGGGCCCTTCCATGCTGCCCTCTCCATCGTTGCAATATTTTGCTTTAGTAATTCATGCAATATTTTTCTTTCAGTAGTTTTCAAATAATAGCTAACAATTAAAATAAGAATTTAACTAGTGTATTTTAGGTTGCATTAATTATTTTTATTGAAATAAATCATTTTAAGTGTGGCATAACGCTTCATAATGAAGATTAATGTGAATTACATGGTGCGTAAGATTTGGTTATGTGCATATGTTTCATCACTACTCTTACGATGCAAATGACAACATGCACGAACCGTCAACCTAAACTATATATAAGATACATATACATCTTATGGGACGTAAATGACATGGTGATTGTAGAAGAGCTAACAAGGTTTGTGGGCGAACGCCCCTAAGGGAAAAATGGAACACCGTAGGGTGCTCATATGGAGTGGCGGCTATTAGGGCAGGTGGACGTGACTGATTATCGTTGTAATGATAGGCGTAATTGCAGCTTGGATTGGCGCAACAGCAATACAGGTGGTAGTCGCTGCCAAGGTGGATTACCTCCTCATTTTTCATATCCCTGATCCTCTGCTTGCGGAGTTCATCATGTTGATCTCTCAGTATGGAGCTCCTCTCGCAATTCTTCTAGA